>JAWNGG020000006.1:1977500-2333160 GCA_036937485.2 Tetragonisca angustula | reverse complement strand
GTGTGTGTGTGCGCGCGCGCGTGTGTGTGTGTGTGTGTGTCGGCCGGTTACGAGCTTTTGATGCGCGCCGATTTCTAGGAGGTGGGAGAGCTCCGATGGCGCGAAGCGAACGACTCGAGAGTCCGATTCTGAAATTCGCCTGAATATTTGGCAATTTCGAAATGTATCAGTTGTACGTAGAATGATTCGCGTGAATTAAATTTATGCGTCTGATGAAAAATTGTTTGGTACGAAATAGTTGAAGTTGTATGATTCTAAGGGAGGCAAAATATGGCGTATCAATTTTTTCTGTATCTTTTTTTAATTGGACCATCTTAAATTCCGAGTGAAAGAAAATAATAAGCCACATTTCTTCTAAACGTAATAGTTAAGGAGATATTTTATGATAATTTGATGGTCAATGTCCATCGAGCGTTAATGTGTTCAAGTAATTTTTATCCTCGAGACACTCTGTATATATAAAGGTTATAGAGATTCGATAAATTTTTACAAAATACGGGAAATTTTTATAAAATATAAATTGGGACGACGAAGCTCAGACTCGATATGGAATAAAAAATCGTATTGCACGAAGAGCTTGAACTAATATTAATACTAAAATTACCGATGGCCAAAGCGTAAAATTTCCAAAGTACGTAAAATTGTCACATCGTGCAACGATTACACGAAAGAATATTAATTTCAAAAATTATTAGAGAAAGGCTTGTATCCTTGGGCTGAATGTACAGCTCCCATTTTCAACTGCATTTTAATTGCCACGTTTGAAAGAAAAAACGAACACTAAATCACGCTAGTCATATTCTCCCTTCATAAAGTAAAACTAGTAAATTGGCATATATATTTTCATTTACGTAGCTCGACTACGTCAAAGTGTCGAGTTTGAGTAATTGTGAGGGTGATAAATAAATCTGGGCTTTAACACGATGTTTTAAGCATCGTTGTCGCAATGTCGTACGAAATGCAAATAGTACAGTTGCCTCTTTCAGCAGCGTAATTGCGATATAATTACCTGCGCTAGTTTTTCTTAATACAAATCTCTCTTTAAGCTCGCTGTTTCGTGACGTTCCCCTGGATATAAACTGACATAAATATTTCTGCATATTCATCTACGCACATACACTCACGAAGATTTATACGCTTTTATTCGATGACATACATATATTTGCTCTCTGTTTCTCATAAGAGAGGGACTCTCTTTCGTTACATCGCCTTTCAATGAGAAAACCATTCGACTTTTATCGAGGAGGAAAAAAAAACTGGATATTAACAATGCCAACGTGACTGTAAATAACGATAAATAAAATGTATCGTAATTTATTTCATTTTGTCGAAGCATCTGTAGCTTCGATATAATTTGAATAACATGACGTTCCACGCGAGGTGTTATTGTTATCCAACGACTAAAAAACGAACAGCTCTGCGAAGCTCGTAATTCTAAAGTCACGTTATTAGGTTACGCTTGACAGATAGGATAATTTATAATCTGCATTGCGATGAACCGATCTTCACGAAGAAAAAAGCAAATCGTACGGAATAAATTTAATTTCGATGAAATATACGCGTTCCTTTGCAATGTACAGTGGATGCACCGCAAAGCGAAACGAACAAACAGCGAAAGTTGAATTAATCCGTGTTCAAATTTTTCATAAACGAACGAACGTTCGTGGTATACTCGAAATATCACTCGAAGAGACGCGACTTGCCTCACTCTCGTCAACTTACCAAAACTCGATACAGTACTCTTTGTTTCCAATTAAATGAACGAGAGATTTCGAATTAGAAATTTTTTTTATTCCAAACGTCTCTGTACAGCAGAGCAATGAGTAAACGAAAAAATACAAAAGGGGAGTGGTGCAAATTTTTTGCACGCAATATATATACAGTGGGGTGCAAAATTGAGTCAATGACAAAAATTTTTAAGAAAAATATTTTTTATTGTTAAGTAAAGTATAAAAGCATGAAAACAAACTTGACTGTCTGATTCTCTATAATTTTAGGAAACTGAAGCTATTTTTTAACTTTTAGGATTAGGTTTCTTCCTAGCTGAAAAAATTATAAATCATAGAATCAATTTTGTACCAAAATTTTTTCATAGCTAGATTTACAAGCTTATATACGTATATGCGTATATATATATATATATAATATACATATACAATGGCTTGCAAGATTGAGTCAGTAACAAAAGTTTTTAAGAAAAATATTTTTCATTGTTAGGTAAAAGCATGAAAATAAACTTGACTTTCTTATTCTTTATAGTTTTAGGAAACTGAAGCTATTTTTTAACTTTTAAGATTAGGTTTCTTTCTGGCTGAAAAAATTATAAAACGTAGAATCAACTTTGCAGCAGAATTTTTTCATAGTCAGATTTACAAGCTTTATCATACCTTAATATTTTAATATATATATATATATATATATATATATATATATATTAATTACTTAATATATATATAATTTATATTAATTTATATATATAAATACCGTTCGTTCCTGAGCAAATTCGAGGCCGCGGAATTTTGATATCCGATGAGAGAAATTCGACGCCAATTCCGGGTGTTCTTGCACAGCCGGTGGTGCACTTTCAAATGGAACAGCGTCCATGCGCACGCGGGCCCTCGGCTTCCTGAAATAGTTGTTGAAATAGTACACGCCCTCGCCCGAGTAATAAACCCAATTCCACATACTTAACAGGCATACCGTGTCTGACACCCTCGGCCCGTGTCTTCGGCCTTGCCTGTTGTTAACGCCGTGGAAATGCCGTGCCGACGTCTCACGTTAATTAGGAATTTTGCTGAACAGGCAACTGCTTTGCCTTCCTTCCCACTCCCGCGGATTTAATTTCAAAGGATTCTTACACACCGTTTTAACGACGCGGGGTATGATTAATTGCTCGGCTGTTCGCGAACTTGTTCGGAGGATCTGTTAGATCAGAATCTCACGTTCGAAGTTGTAAGCTGTGAGTTGACGATTTTAGAAAATTAAATAATTCTGTAATTTCCTTGTATTTTCTATCGTGGAATTCGTATATATTTTCGTGAATTAAAGAAACAATTTCATCCGATCCATTCTATACGCTGTCCCAAGTATATATAATTATCAAAGAAAGAAAAAACCATGGACCTCGTAACCAAACAAATTCCAATAGCTGCTAAAAACGGATCGTGGTTGGTTGAAACGAATAGCAGATCGCAGTAACGTGTTCGGGGTAGGAGGTGGATGGGGGAGGGCGAGTCAGACCACCCTGATGCACGCGAACGTGAAAACGAACACCAAGCGTACACCATGGGGCGCAATGGTATCTTTATCGACGTTCTAATGTCCGTCGTAAAGCGCGTCCGGCCTGGCTTTACTTTACGGCTACGCGCGGTAATTGAAAATCGTGTCCAGCTTCGTTTCGTTTCGCGTGTCGGTAATGAACCGTTGGGAAACGCGTCGCGCGCGTTTCCCACGGGGGAATTGCCGACATTCGCTCGCGATTACCGTGTATTAAAAAGCACGGCGCGGCCATCGATTGGGTGATCGTTACATCGTGATTCGATTCGAGCCGATCACACGCGAAATTCCCTCCCCTCCGTTTCCATGGGACTCGTTAACTAAATCACCACGGTTGAAACTGGTGGTCGACGTAAGCGATGGAAAAATAAAACACCAGAGAAGCAATTACCGACGAAAAACTCTCCCCGGTGGATTTTCCTTCGTCAGAAAATAGTGGTCTCTTCTTCTTCTTCTTCTTCTTCTTCGGGAATTAGATATTTGTTTGTTAGTTCAAAGGACTTGTAAATTTGTGTAAAATCACGAAAGTGATAGTCTTGATGTTTTAGGGATTAATTGACTTTCGAAGGTGTTACTGGAATCGTAGGATTGTTGAAACTAATTAATTCACGAGTCGAATAAAGGATTGTACGTTCAAGCGTTGGCATAGATGTAAAGTTCGTCGGATGCTTGCAGAATGTCAGAAGCGTCTAAAGAACAAGATTCGAATGAAATTACGCTTCAGATCTTTGGCCAGAAGAGATATTACGCAATAACGTACAAACGCGTGAACGTTTTGTAAAATTTCGAAGGGCTACGTGATCATTCGATCGATGAAATAAATTTCAATTTACATTCTGCTCCTTTGTTTATTTGCAAATACGTAAATCTCGGATGATTTATCGTAAAAAAAAAATTCGAAATTGCCGGAACGTATCGCCATGTTCAAGCGTGCGTAAGCTCAAATCGTCAAAGGGGTTTTCATACTCTTCTTCTTTTTTTTTTTTTTTTTTTTTTTTTCTTTACGTTCGAATGTTTTTGTAATATTTCAAGCGGGGGCCGGCGGGGGTGGAAATAGAAGCGCGACCATATGCATGTTTGCTTTGCGGTGTAAAAAACACAGGAAGCACACAGGGTATATTTTTGGAACGCAGTCATTAATGGATGCTAGGAAATGTGTATACGCGTCCGTGTAGCGGCCGGCGCTGTCTACGTCAAGCACATTCGCACGGTTGGCAGTAACATGTGTCAAATGTTAGACGGTTCTGAAAATGTGTTCCGCGTAATGCTAATGGCCAAATATAGGTTTGCGCGGAATTACATTTTCGCTTGTTTGTCAATGATTTCCAAGCCCCGCCTCGCCTCCCGACCGATTTTCATTCATTTGGTTAAAAGTCAACTTGATTTTCTTTTTTTTTTTTCTTTTTGCCCGAAAAAGGATTTCCGAATGAATATTTTCATGCCTTTCGCTTTGTACTTTACGTGATCTTGATTTCTCTGTACAATACAAAGAACAGCGTAATATAACACACGTAGAGCGTTTGGTTATTTTATAACGATGTCACAGTGTCACAATTGTAACTGAAAATGCACCGGTTACGGTTATTAAAATCAATTATGGAGATGAATTGTTCGAAACTAAAATTTGGGAGGATATTTCTAGTGAAAACGAGCGTTAATTTGAAATTTCAAAAAATGTCCCAAAATGAAATAAAGTAAAATATCCCCAATGAAACAAAATGGGTAAAATGGTTTCGAGACTATATACGCGTATTTTCAGATTTGTTTCAAATTTTGCCAATTGTGACACTCGAGACTCGTAACTGGACTGGACTGCACGTGAAATTTAATTAACATCTAACAATGAGAATAGACACGCAGCATACAGAGTGTTCAAATTAAAATACTCGAAAGGGGTGAGAGAAATTTCTATTTTTGTCTGCGATCTAGCTAGAGACTTGATTATTGTGTAATAGATATAACACATTTATAGAAGATACTCATAAATGTTTGAATATTTTCATGTACATGTAAACGTCCATAAAAATTCTCGAGCTTTCTATAGCAATATCTATCTATCGCGAGAAATTTCTACACGTACAAATTACAGGTATCTGTAAATATTCAAATATTCTTGAGAATTCCTACGTATCCGTACGAAAACTTGAGACGATTATGTAAATTCCCGTTGAAACAGATTATTACGAGGTCGTCTAAACACGTTCTCCTCGCACCTCGTGGAACACGACGATGTGTGAAAACAATTCCGAGTAAATACGAAAACTCTTACGACTCTTAAGCCTCGCGTGGACTGCGAAGGCATAAATAGCCAATTAAGCCGACTGTCGGGGTTGGCGGATGTCAACACAAAGACGGGCTGTGACACGCGGTACGGTTTCTGTCTGCAGGTCTGCGGCAAGGTGTTCAACAACGCATCGGCGCTCACGAAGCACAAGCTGACGCACAGCGACGAGAGGAAGTACGTGTGCACGATGTGCGGCAAGGCGTTCAAGCGGCAGGACCACTTGTGAGTATAGACGCACATCGTTCTCGCCCCCCTCCCCCTTTTCCACCCCGATTAATCAACACTTGTGCCCGTGTCTCTTCCGTCTCGGTCGCTCGTTGCGATAATTAACAAAAATCGTAAGCATCCGTCTAATTATACAGCGTATCGACGACACTTTGTCGTTGTAGTTCCTTGGTATGTAGATTGAAATAATACAGAGATTAAGAGGCATTAATGTCGTTCGGTAATCTTCTACGAGAACTACGTGTCGCGATCCTACGTGTACAACCAAGGTTAGAGACGTGAGTTAGAAATTATCTCGTCTTTGGACAAATTTTTTTGTTCGTGCAACTTCTCGACAAACGATCGCACCAGAATTGCACATATTTCGTAGTTGAATGAACACTTTGTATAACGAAGAATTTATCCAACTAAATAACGTTCTGAAACTTTTGAGTGACAGAGCTTTCGCTCTTCTTTCCCTCGTGCGTCAATCGCGAATCCTGCCTGAGCCTTTGAGCAAAACGCTGGGCTGTCTAAAGACCAAAGCTTTTCGTTCAAGCCTCTCTCAACGAATAGACGTTGTTCCGATAGAGGACGAGGCTTCCTAAGGTCGGTGCATTACATAATATTGTGGAATAGTTGTTTCGGTGCTTTGTACACTCGACGAGAGGATTGTTTCTGATACGCGATTCCGAGGTAGCGCATGAGTGGGCCACAATTGGAGAGAGCAGCTTGCTCCCTAGACTGGATTTCAAGAGGGAAGCTCGCCTTTTTTTTGTCAGCTCGCTAGTTAAATTCTGGCAAATTCTTTGGTTGTGGTGAAAAGCATCGCCAACTCTGGTGAATCTTTCAATTTTTCGATCGATGTCAATTCAGAATATTGTGTGTTGTTTTAAATTCTTCTTCTGTCTTTTTTTTTTTATACTCCTCTTCTGACAATGATATCATTCTTCTAGCGTTGGATGGTGTAATTTTTCACTTGATGATGATGATAATGATAATGTTTTAGTTGAATCTTTCGATTTTGGGATCTCTGAATTAACAGATTCGAGGGTTGAAATTAACAGACCTTCGAATTTTTAAATTTTTTGAGCTTTTGATTGCCGAGTCTTCAGACCTCCGGGCTCTTTGGATCTTTATAACTCTGAATTTCGTAATTTGAATCTTTGAGCCTTCAAGTCTCCGAATTGTTTAACCTTCGAACTTCTAGATCCATAAATCAGTTTCAGTGTCCCAATTTTGATATCGCCACCAAATTTTCCTTTCGGTTCAAACATTCCTGTATGTATCTCTTAATTTCTAACCCCTTCGCGGATCGATCCCAAATTTCACCTGTCGTCCCGTATCGCTCGTAATAAAAATTTCAAAGGTCAGACCCGTCGTACACTCCCGTCAAGCTGGAATCAAAGAGAACGTCTGAGAACGATTATTCTTCGCCGCGCGATCGTGTGTCAAAATTGCGAACAGTCGGAAAAGAGAGATCGAACACGATCGGCCATAGGTGAGAAAGAAGAAAGACCTTGGGCAGGATCGCGAGAATTGAAGATTCAATTCTTCCTCGAGAACGAGAAAAGGGGAATAAAGGGGAATCAATAGTGGCAGCAACGGTTGCAAGCCTCGGTCAGACTTGTTGGCTGGTCAAAAGAGGTTAAACTTGTATTTCCTTCTCTCGTAGACGGATCTACAAATCCTCCCTCCGTTTCTTCCACTTTCTCGATCGTTTCTTCTTCCTTCTTATTTGAGATTCGCCACGTATCTTCGTCCGCGTTTCCACTCTCTCTCTCTCTCTCTCTTCTCCCTCGTTCTCTCTCTCTCTGTCACGTTCGAGTCGGCTTTGCGGTATTACTCGCGATTCGTTGAATGCTTTGTCAGGAACTTATTGATACTACGCGGAAACGTTGCCTCTCGTGCCTCGTATACTTATTAATTCGCCTTTGTCCGATGGATTCACAGTCTCTCGTTTCGAATTCTTTATTCCGCGGGAGGAATTTTTCTCTTAACGTTTACGTGCGCAAAATTGATTTCACACAGTCTTGGTACTGAGACGATTCCGATCAATTAGTTGGCAGCTTATTGAGACGACAGTGGCACGTTTCAATCAATTTTTGCAGTTTCTTCGTTGATTGTTCTGTTAGAATAAGAATTAGTCGTAATTATTCCCACAGTCGAACTTTCCTTCTTTTGATTATTTTAGAAAGATTCAATATTTCACACGTGCAAATCGTATTTGCCACTTCAACTGGAAATAACACAATCGCTTGAATTTTAATTTTTTAAGCTGGAACGCCAGGTTGTGAATAACAATTTGCAAAGAAAATTACACTCTCGTGGGTAATAATGGTAAAAATATCCAGAGATTCTGTAAATATTCCAAATTCTACTCGACTAAGTCTACAAATACTCTAATCCTAACGTTTCACGCGAATTGGTTGAATTTGATACATGTGTCTCATAGTTTTGCGCTGCGTATTAGTCTACACGTCAACTGGCAATCGCATTCAGTTCGTTCTTGACGATAGTCGGGACCATTGTGCCAAGCATTACTCGAGCGCCAATCATCAGCTCTCGTATTTTCCATTTGACGAGACTCCCGTTTCGCAGAGCATTATAATGCCGTTCTTTCTCCCGTTCTTTCCATCATTCTTCGCTCTTACTTGCCGTAATACTCCCTTTCTTTCTCCACGTTTCTGCACGCAGAAATGTATATTGTGCCTTTAGCAATCCAACCAACCGGAGAAATATCGTTCCGTGAAATTCTTCTAAAGAGTTTCTTCAAACTTCGCAGATATTCCGCTCGATAATGCCTTTCTCCTCCCTTGACGTTTCGTTTCTCGAAATTCCACCGACCGTCTCGTGAAAATTCTTCGTCGTTCGTGACGAACGATTAAATCGATCAAATTTGTATGAAATTTGTATTTCCGTGAGTATAGAACTATCAGACAGAATTGTTTCATTCGTCAAAATAAATATTTTGCAAATTTCATGCTCACTTTCTCACTTCTACGAGCATACCTTTGCATCGTCAAACTCTCTGTAAATGCATGAAAAACCATAGTCCGATCGTGACGATTCGTTCCACTAATTGCAACACGCAGACCTTTGAAATTCACAGCCATGTAATTTCTGTGAGAGAACATTTCATTGGCAACTTTTTCACACTTTGTCAAACACAACGACCCGCGTGTCGTAAATAAAATTCCGCAAGTTTTCGTAAATGGAAAATCAACGACGTTGAAACGACCTTGTTCTCTCAAAATTTACTTATTTTCATCTTCGTGCTCGCGTCGAAATCGCCACAATCCCCTTTTGTGCCTGATTCCGTGGACGGTACGTGCGCTGGATTCACTACGGCGCGGGACCGTATTTTTCTTTTCCTCGACCTTTCCACCTCCTGCCGCGTCGTCCTCGTTTTATGTACGTATTTCATTCGATAGGGTCGCTTCAACACTCCGCTCAATACGAGCTGACGAACAGCCCAGAAGAATTACTTTCGTTTCATTCGCGTTGCTCTCGCTGCTTCGTCCCCCAACCCCTCCCTCCTGCCCCGTTGTTGTTATTTCGTTCGGACTCGCCGTTCCCGTTGATTGTTCCATTTCCTTTCGTCGCTCGGGATTCAAGGTCTCCCGAATCGATCCACGAATTCTTTTGAAATTCACTTTGTACGTTTTATTCCGCCCGTGGAAATTTCACGGGGTGTGGGGGGGAGAGGAGAAAGAGACAGACAAACGTTCTCGTCGCGGAATTTCCTCTGGTTTCGTGTCGGACGTTTTTAAAATTCGACGCGGTTGGAGAGAGCAGGTATTTCCGAAAGTTTATTTTTCACCCCCTCTTTTTTTCTACGATTTATTCTAAGAAAAGCATCGTGCAACATCTGGAAAAATTAAATAATCAAATAAACGCCGAATGTTGAAAGTAACGTAGCGCTTAAGAATACGAATCCTTACGAAATTTCGATTGTGGAATGCGAGACAAACGAACACCGTGGATTCTCCGGCACGTGAGAAAAAACGCGAGATGGAACGGTGGCTCCCTTTTGCCCGTCGATTAATTAGTTGATTTTCTTTATGCAACGGAAGCGTCTCGCGAGGAAATTCCTCGCTAAATAGCTGAAAGGCAAAGGAGTAGCCTTCAAAGAAGTATTTCAGTCACGACAATTGCGATATTACATTCACCCGGTCGAGATATTCCGTAAAAAGCGGAGGCAGGACGTAATTTTTTTTCCCCTTCGGTGAACTTACGAGAATTTTCAGCTCGATGGGCACGAATTAAACTTGGCGCTGAACTTCGCGGAACAAGATTCTCGAAGAGCAATTATACTTAATTTTCATACGTAATAGACTGCGCCGCGTTGGGGGCGGGGGCGGGGGGAGGGTTGAAAGGGGAGAGGAAGCGTTTATTTTAATAAACAAGCGACCCGTGCTTTTTCTACCACCCGGTTTGAAATTTAATAAAACGCCGCGACGACGGAACGGAAGTTTCGTTGAGAATTGTGAGAAATTTTTTATCGACGGGGTAAATCGCCAAAGTACGAAATTTCCTTGGCGATTTTCTGCAACTTCCGTGCGGTTTCCATTCGAACGTGATTGAGAAAGTCGACCACATTCTGATAGAAAAATAACGAAGTACACGAAACAAATTCGAGATGAATCTTCGAAATTTTACTTTCGTTGAAATGTTCTCTCGATTGTTTCGAAAATGGTCGACTAGCCGAATTGAGTCTTCATAATTTCGATGTTGCCAAAGCTTGAAAAATCGAAATAAATTGCTAATTATTATTAAAAGTGTCTAACTTCTTGCTTCACAATTTCTTTTTTTTTTTTCGATATTCTCAAGCACTCGAGTTACATCGTGACGCGTTTCGTAAAAAGATTCGCGCTCGTCAATCTTTATTAAATTGAAAAAATTTTCAAACTCCACGCGAGTGGAAATTCGCCGTTTCTTCCCGAAGAAGAGAAAGAGCCATAATTTGCACTGCGAACTTGCAGCTCGTCCTGATGACTTTGCATCGTGTTTCGTAGATGAACAGTCATACGCGAAGATCATTTTTCACGAATCTGGGGAAGTTCGAGTAGATTCTCGCAGCGGTGAGAAAACACAAATTCTTTACGGCTGCGTACGTGCGACGTTATGGTACTTAAGTCCGTCATCTCATCCGAGGTTAAAAGGATTTCAATAAAAACAGGAAACAGGCCAAGGACTTTTTCGCTGATCGGATAAAGTCGTCCACATCATTTACTCGAATCCCGGCATATGCTTTCTCGAAAACGAGTTTCCAAATAACCGACCAGGAAATTTTATGGACGCAAGCCAAATGGAATGCCCGCATCGACCGGGATACAATGTTTTTTCTCCACTCGATGCTGTTCCCGCCGTCGTGCGCGACTTGTTGGGATTGTTAAAAAAAAAGAAAGAAATAAAATCGTTGGACTCGCAATTTAGAATTGAAGGACGACTTCTTTGGAACCAGAACATCGGTATGGAAGATTGTAAAAAATTTTTTTCGAATTTCGTAGAAATTTGTACGATACGAATTTCAATTGCAGTCTCAGTGATTAAATTTTATCAAAGATTTAAAATTTTTTGGAAAGCGTGCTTGAAAGGTTGATCGGAGAGATTTCACACTATTTAACAATTGATAACTTTTATTTTTTAGATATTTTATAGTTAGGAAGCTGTGTGTTTTTAGAAACTTGTATGATAAATAAAAACTTGCGTATCCTGTATTGTATCATAAAAATTTTCTGCTTCTTGTACCCTAATTTTGATGAATATTTTGTGCTTCACTTCGTCGGTAGTTCCAGTGTTAAAAAACTGTTCTTTAATTGCGAGGAATCAGTAACAAGTAGCGTCAACATTCAAAGTTGTGAACTTTAAAAATTTCGACTACTTTTGTACGTTTCATTAAGATTAGCGATAGCTGTGATTTATATAATTAATATCGTATTTTTTTCAACCGATTCTTTAAACAATAAACTACGTGTTCTAATAGAACATTGCCTAAATTAAAAAATTTCCTCATCACGGACACCTTGTTCTTAATTTCTTAAAATCGTTCGTTACAAACGATTTTAGGGGAACAAAGGGAATCGTTACTCGACTCGACAGTATTGACTTAACAATATTCTCCGCGTTATTCTTTCGAGAGAGAGTGAGAGAGAGAGAGAGAGAGAAAATAACAAAGGAAAGAAGATAATATTGACTCGATGAAAGAAAAAGAGAGAAAAAAGAAAGAAGGCAAAAATAACAGATTGTCTGGTGCTTCTTCTTTTCGTAAAAATTTTTCGTGACGTTGGAATTACCAGCAACGCAAGAAAAGCACGGGAGATAGGTATCACTCCCCTCCCCCCTGAGACAAACGTGATTAGGGCTTTCCATCGTTCGAGGGGGGGGGGGGAGTTTGACGGCCGATCAGGAAATAAAAGTAACGCTCCCCCATGATCGAGCGTAATTTAATTCTGTTTGCGCGAACTAATAAGCGTCGAATTACACTTTTCACTTTGGTACTTCTCTGTTATCCAGTCAGCCCTTCAACTTTCCTTTCGCGTTCTCCTCTCGTCATTATGTAATAGAGGGAAAAGAGCCGGGCTCTGGATCACGTAACGCGTTTGTGCAGCCATCGGGGCGAATTTCTCGCGTGAAAGGAAGAATGAAAAACACCCTTTCTCCCTCGATTAATTTTCCGTTTCGTACCTTCGTTCCCTCTAGAAACTAAATCCATCTCGTACGTGATCTTTCATTGGAACTGCTCTGCGAACAGCAGACACACGTGCCTCAAATATTTTCGCTTCTTAACTAGGCGTGCCGTGTTCAAAGTAGAAACTTGGAATCATTCGATTCTTTCCCGATTTTTCTCGCGATCTCATTTTTTGGTATTTTCCGGTTTGACGAGTATCTTGAATTTTGCGGTTGATCGTTCGAACGAGGCAAATACGATCGTTTCAATTAGAGTTACATTCGATACATACAACCCTCCGACGCGACCTTCTGCAGTGTCATGATCCAACATAATTTTTCCAATTGCTTACTTTAATAGAAACTTTAATAGATACTGATAAAAATTTCGTTTGAAACTTAGATACGATCGTTCGCAACGGAAGTTGAATTACGTTTAGAAAGATCTTCGACTCTCTGTCGAAACAGAGAGGAAGGAAATACGGAGAGAAATACTCTTTTTCTTCTTTTATGGCGCGAGCGACACGGCCCTTCCATGAATTTTTCTCGCAGCTCCTATTTATCAAAAAATGCTCGAAACAGGCGTCTGTCAGTTTCGACTTTAGGCAACTTAGATACGCACACCGACAGAGGAAGGAAAGAAAGAGTACTTAACCTGTTTCCTGTTATCCCTCGAAAGCCTCTTATTTCGCGGATGCTACGTAGCATTCGTGCGAGATTCGTTGTTCCACGCAACGGTAATTAAACAGACAAAAGAGAAACGTAAAAAAAAAGAGAGAATGAAAAAGGAACAACCGCTTACGGGGCTTTCCTTCCTCCGGAGCTGCGAGCTTCGCCACTGCGATTGTTCTCCGTTGTACATTTTTTGATTTGCTCAAGTATAAAACTGTTCGCGTTTTTTGCACACTTTGGAAAGAAGAGTCGGCGAGATGTTTTAATCTGCGGTAGTTGTTTTGTATGATAGGTTGAAAATATCTTTTTATTTCAACGTGAAAGAAAAATCTTCAACAGTGTTTGTCGAATTTTTGTATTTACTTTTGTTGTGAAAATATATTTACAAAGATAATGGGATATATGGAAATTACGGAATGATTATCGAATATTTTGTTATTTAATTGGGAACATTTTTATTCGTTATTAAACCTGTTATTATCATATATTGACGGGGAGAAGGTACAGAGAATAATGTTTATTATTATATAATCTTAGAGACGAAATAAATACATATTCGAAAGTGTTTTAATTGCAATTGAATTCAATTTCAAATTTAAATTCCATAGAAAGGTACGTAGTAAGAAATATTTTAATTTTAATTTGACAGTCTCTGATAACAAAAATTATTGCACCGTTTTACTTGTGATTTCCTGAATAGCTGTTTAATAATATCGAAATACTTTGTATAATTTTATTTAATCGTCTTCGGTTTGAAGAATGGAAACACAAGTTCGAGTTTCAAGTAAACTTCGTTACGACAAAGAGAGAGAAAGAGAGAGAGAATAAACTGCCCTCATTTAATCGAAATTATAATACCCGCCGAAAGTATAACTCGAGGATCATGAGCCAGAGGATTTAAAGTTTCTTGGCCAAGCTTCAATTTGAACTCTGCATTAAACGAAATTCGTTTTGGAAAATAATTTAACAACGCTTGTTCGACAAACAATTTTACACGTTGACTCTCGACACGCAACGTTAAAATTCATTCATCAAAAGAAAAAAAAAAAAAAAAGAAAAAAGAAGAAGAGTATTCATTTAATTTCAAGTTCTGAGACATCGTCAATTATTTCAAACGCGAACCGGAATATGATCACTCTAACAAACAAATCCAGCGACAACTCTTTTCTTCCCCCACTTGAGAAAGAACGTTCCAGGGTCGCTTAATTGAAATCTAAAAAGAGAGAAGAGAAGAGAAAGAAAGAGAGGGAGGGAGGGAGAGAAGAAGAGAAGCACTCGAAGTGCAACATCTCTGGAGATTCTTATTCTCCTTAGAGGAGGAAGCTGCGTCTGCCCAGGTTCGGTCCAGCGAGCATAGCCCCGCCACCCTTCTCTTCCATGCCTGTTCAACCCTTTCTTGCCGAGCGAACGGGCCCGCCATTGTAAGTTCCACGGCGTATCTCTGTTATCGAAGTAAATCCACGTAGTCCTTTTCCCCGTGTTCGAACGGCGACGGTGCCGCTTGAAATAAGGAAGGACGAAAGGAAGCGTTTATACCTCGAGAGGTATTCTTTTCGAGAGCTCTTCTTCGAGAGTCAGCTTTATATATACTATATATACTCTCTCTCTCTCTATATATATATATATATATATACAGAGAGAGAGAGAGAAACATGTATATACTATGTGTATACAGGATGTTCCAGGATCTGAGAATCAAACTTTTTTATAATTAAGCTTCGTAGCTTAGTGTTCATTGTACGTTGTAGCTAAGATATTGTATATCGTATATTAGCGTTACCGTACATTGTATATTACACGTAAATATTACAAATGTATTATACATTTTACATTATGTATTATAATATTATATCACAATGTTAATCGAATCTCACGACTAATCGAATCTCTGTAATATATTCACAAAAATTCGAGTATTTACTTTGGATGAAGTGATACTAAATTGGCCAAAAAGTAATTGCGTTTACCTCTAATGTACGACGTATGTACGTGTATATCTTAACAGACTAACCTCGCTTCGGACCGCAGATTCATCGCGTATCTGATTGTTCAAGCTTGTTTCAGACAATGCTCGTTAACAATTGTTTGCTTGGCGTCGATTTCAAAATGAATAATCAAAAACATCACACTTTCGTTATTTCGAACTGTGCAATAAGGTTTTTCGTTTCTCTGATTTGCACACCAAAAAAAAAAAAAAAAAAAAAAGTCGCTGTCATTTCTTGGGTATGATCAACGTGACGTTAACAGAGCTGTTCAATTCCCCGTCACTTGGGACACCCTGTAGGGGGTTGGTGTGCAGAGAGCAGTCGCGTCTCTTCGTCCGAAAGGGATTTGCGACAACTTCGTGGCGACTTGGGGGGGGGGGTGGAGGAATCGGGCAGGGTGGGATTGAGAAAGAGTCGTTGTCGATGCAGCTAGCGGTGGGAGATGGGGAGAGGGGTGGGCCTGGTCGTTTCTTCGGTCTTCCGCTTGTAAAGAGGACTTGCTTTCCCACCTCGATATCGTCGATACTCCCTTTGTTCCTCGGCTTCCGTCTCCTCCGCCTCGCCATTACGGATGCTCTGACCTCGCGAAATGAAAGAAAATAGACCGGAGGGAAACGGCGAATCCTTCGCGAATCCGATAGCAGTGCCTCTCCCTCTCCCCCCCTCTCTCTCTTCTCCTTGGACTGATACCCAGAGTCGCTGTCGCCACTGCTCTCCCTCCGCCATTGCTCGAATTAATGGAGAGTTGATAATTGGCGCGAATATAATCTTCGATCACGGAGGGCTCGGGAGAAAATTTTCCGCGAGTTTCCCGGAGATTTGCCGGATGGCAAACGACTGTTTAAAAAAACTTTTATCAATTGTCAAAAGTAGACTAGGTGTGGCTTTCGTTTGTTAAATATTGCGACAATATGACGTGCTTTGTTCCTTCGGTTTTTTTTATTTGCCATTTCCTGTATACGAGGAGAACTCTCTGCTGTCTCTAATATTTTCACCGGGGAAAGGTGCAGTCCTGACCGATACGCGCGGCTCGCGTGTGCAATAATACTCTTGATCGAAGAGACGTGTTCGAAGTTCCATATAAAAGGTGAACACCTTCGCGTCGCGATGTAACCCGGTTTTCAACGTTCGCGCGCGTTGTATTTCAAGGGGGAATAAGCTGTCATAAAAGCCCCCGGTGTTTTCATTGCTGAGTTGTTTCTCGTGTTTTGCATCGGATCCTCCGTTGCAGGAGGAATTTTTTTTTTCTTCTTTTTAAACGAGAGTCGGTGGCTCTCAGAGGCAAAGCGCCACTCGTCCCTCCCCCTTTTGTCGTCGATTCGTATGCAAAGTACGTGAACGCGTAGACTGTTAAATTTTCCACGTAACTGGAGAATGAAAACGCGCGTCGCGAGATGGTCGTCCCCGGTTCCCCGATTTTATAAGGCGCGGATGTGTTATTGTTATTTCGTCGTCGAATGTTTCACGCTAATTACTCGGGAACGTCATTAACCTGGAAAGGTGGAAAAAATGAGAGGCGATCGATTCTACTTTAGAAATATAGTTTCAGCGGTGGTTCTTCAAAGGATACATCGTCATTAAAGGAAGAAAAGGATCCGCGGAGCTCTCTTTCTCGTTCTTTTGTTTCTTCTTCAACAACGAAGCTTTCCTTTCCCGCTTCGACGTCTTCAATACGGTCTTTGTTCGTGCCGTTTTCCTTTCCCTCGCTCGGCTAAAAACGTTCCGCCGTGCGGATCCCGGGGCAGAGGCAACTGGAACGAGAAGAATTATGGAGGTATACACCCTTCCATCTTTCACGTTCTTATCTTTCGCAGCGGCCAGCTGAAAGTTTATTTCGAATCGACGACGAATTAGTCAACGTTAGTCCCTGGTCTTTCCAATGGCGAAATAATAAGCAGCAACGCGTAATTCCATATCTGCTGAGAACGTAAGCGAACGACCACGAAAAATTGTCGATGTTTCGAGAAAATCTCAATCGGGTCTTTAACTTTTACTTTGCGAGTTCTTTTTCATTTTTCATGTAAAAAAATGGGTAACTGAGGGTACTTGCATTCTCGAGAATTATCAACATTCAAAGCACTCCTCGTCCTTTTCAAAGAACGTTGGAAAAATTTTTTTCGCAACCACGTCCACCAGACGGTCTTGTAGATTGAAATTTTCTCTTTACAGCGACCCCTTTGAACTTGCTCTACGACGTTTTATTAAAACTTTGAACATCAGGGTCCTGGGATTTCTTAAATTATTGTCGTTGGCACAGAATGGCGGAAATAAATCACGGAGCAAGTTTCGAAGAAAAAATTTCAATCAAGACAATGATGAATCTGATTGAAAAAAAAGATAACGTGATTAATGATAAATATGCAAACGTACGTTTAATTCCTCGTATATTTCTCATGTTAGACATTTGGTAATTTTAGTAAACACTCAGAGAGGGAGAGAGGGAGGAAGAGAGAGAGAGAGAGAGAGAGAGAGTCGAACGAGTCGATAATTTGCGCGCGTGCGTGCGAATCACGTTAAAGTTGAACGAATTAGCTTTCGACGGGCGAAAGCTCGTACCCGCGTTGAAAGTCCGTCCCACGATAGAATTTAAAGGTAGCTCGTTCGTGTATTGATGAACTATAAAACTTGGACCAATAGAGAGCGAAGAGAATGGCCCCGCTGGACTGTTGGAAAATTTACTGGATACGATGTCGTCCCGTGCTGTGCTCTGGCCACTTCTTAACGCAATCCGCAAGAGAATCCTTTCTCTCTGTGTGTCGAAAGATACGGGGGACACGGGACAATGTTCGAGGACTCGTTAAAGTTTCACAAGTTGGGAGAAAGGGTTGGCGCCACGAGAATAGCTGGTCGGAACACAGTGAAATGGATAGAATCGGTTGACAGACTTTTCGCTGTACGTAGAACGGCTGAACGAAAAGTATTTGGACAGTTGGAAATGAAAATTACGCGTGTTACAATTGGGAATTCGTACATTTCCGGTACTGTTTCTAAGAAAATAGAAAACGTAGACTAAGAATTCCTTTTGCACGGTTAATCATATTATAATTATCGCTATTATTGTACAGTACGTGTTTCTTCCATTTATGAATCTATAAATTTTTTTACAAAACGCATAAAATTCCGCGGCCTGATTATACGAAACGTTTAAACATTTCATTCGAGTTAAACTCCATGTAACGAGGAATTAAATTTTAAAATATATATATGAAAGTTTATTGTTATCGTTGATTCCTTTCTGTGAAAATTATAGCAATATGCATAATGCTAGCAATTTTTAGAATTATCGTTCGGATTTAGTGATATGAACAATCGAATGAATCTTTTATACGGGTTTTTAAACATATCGTTGGATAATATAAAATAATGATATAAATTCTTTATTTCAATTTTTATTATGAACGAAATGAAAGTTCCACACAGTCCGTGTTTTACTGTTACGCTTGTTTTATAAAAAATGACGGGAATGTACAGATAAAATTATTTTTGGTGTGTCAGAGTTATTTTCAATTGTGCGGAAATAGGTCGCGAAAGGAATTTTTACGTAACGTACCTTAACTAGGACAAAGTATGTTGAAATTTATTATTTCTTTCAACTAAGAACAATATTTCTAATTAATTCGCAGTTGAAGTGCACACCTCGCTCGTTATTTATAAAATTCAGAGCTCTCGCTCGTAGCGCAAAAGACAAGTGGCCCACTCTTAAAAAATTAAAGGTCAACGCGTAGGCGAAAGGTTAAAGGTAACATTTTTCTCAACGGTTTCCTTAAACAGCGAACAACGTTTTAGAGAACTTTGCCCGTTTTTGCTTCTTTGCCAACTTATTAATTAAAAACTTCGATGCTTAGCCCGGCGAGCTTTTCGCAAAAATAGAAAACCAAACGAAGAAATAAAAAAAGTTGTTACCTACGGTAGTGTACATTATGGCAAATTATTTCACCTGAATAGTAATACTTATTAATACAACGCTGTGAATAACATTTTCAATGGAATGCGTCCTTAAGGAACAAAGGTTCCAAAGATGATAAAAATTACAAGAGAGAAATAAAAAAAAAGAAGTCTGACTTTTTCGCGGAGATATTCCACGAATGGAAGTAATTTTAAAAGAATCAGCATCGACGGTTTGATAATTCCCTGAAATGGTCTGTCAGCCCGGCGAAATATCCGATCCTCGGTTCGAGATCGAACGACGACACGGTGCAAATTAATCGAGTAATCCGAAAAATTCTTCGTCAGAGTCGTTCCCCTCTCGACTCTCGCTCGTCGCCGCTGATATTCCAGGCAAATATTTGTCCAGAGAAATCGGATCCACCGATCCGGCGGTGTGTCGCCGTATCAATGGGCGAGAAACGAAAGCAAGCAGAGCGTCACGCCAGCGATACAGATCGGCGATTTACCTTCGTACTTATCAGCTGTTTTATCCGCGTTAAATCTCCGATCTCTAGATTACAGTTAACGACTAAACGACGACGTTTTACGGCGTCGTTTCCACGTCGTGTTACTCATTGCTGGATTAATTGTAAAACGTAGTATCGCGCGGGCGATTCTTAGGGGTAGTAACTCTTTTTGTTGGCCAACTTGTCGCACGTTTCTCGTTTACTGGTCTTCTTTTGTTTTAAGTGACAAGAATTAGAGAAAATGTATATAATATTTATTTTATAAAGGCATTGAAAAAATTATCCTACCTAATTATTTTGAGTATTTTGTATATTTTTTCTTAATTATTTTATTAAAGCACTAGAGATCGAAAATTGCATTGTAGGTCAAATAAAGTGTATAGAATATTTTTTAACCTTTACGAATACAATTGAGAAAGTTGTTCTACACTTTGAGCATATTATAGATTGTTTTACATGGTTTTAGATTATAACAGTTTGAAGAGTTGCAGAATAAATGGATTGATTACAGACAGATGTAACAATCACGGAAAGGTCGCGCACATACAAATACAATAGTCGTGAAATAAAACAGTATGAGATCGGCGCGTTTGGAAATGGTTCGCAGAGAGCAGTCTTTAGCACGGTGAAACGGTGGTAAGGCTGTCACGCCGGGGGTGAGTTTAGATGCACCTCGCCAGATAGCGCGATGCCAAGATCGCCGTGTAACTCGTTGTACAGGATATCCGGAATTCAGCAGATCCTCCATATAGATAGGGACTTAATTGGATCGACATAATTTTCCGCGCTTGACTAGGGCGTCGGATGATCGAGTTCTCTTGAATGTTTCTTGTACGTTGGGTAGGGGATTATGAAACGCTTTGCCGGAATGTTGGCCTGATCCTACTGATACGTGAAAGGAATCCCCCTGTTTCTTGCAGCCTCTGTAGATAGTATCACCGGCCACGTGTCTGTAATCTTTCTGGCATTGTGCTCACTCGCGAATACTTGGACCTGTTAATTAGAACCAGGAAAAAATCTGTGGTTTTACAGCGTTGAAGTATAATTGAAGATAGTACTCGACATTAAATCATCAAGACTGTCCTTTATAGTTATCACTTTCGTCGTTATAATTGTACCTTTCACAAAACTTTGCTACTTGGGTCGTGTCATTTAGTCGTGAAATATATTATCGTTGACAAGGATAAAAATTTCTCACGTTTTTGTCTCCTGTTACTTTTGCCATCATGTGTTAAACATGTGAGAAATTCTAAATAAAAGTTCCTCGACCTTCGAACTGATTCTTCCGGTTGTTTTTCCAGGAACGGGCACATGCTGACGCATCGGAACAAAAAGCCGTACGAGTGCAAGGCGGAGGGATGCGGCAAATCGTATTGCGACGCGAGGAGTCTGAGAAGGCATACGGAGAATCATCATGCCGGTAGCAGGGTGAACGAAAGCGTTAGTCCTAGCAGTCCAACCACCGGTCCTCATACACCGAACACACCAGGGAGCAATCCCAGCACGCCCAGCACGCCAGGTGCAACGTCGACAACGAATGGCCACGGACATCCGGCTTTGAAGCAACTGCTCGCCACAGAACCGACACAGGCGCAACAGCAGAAGGTAAGTCTTCGTATATTCGCGAGAAATTTTATTATTATTATTATTATTGAAATTAAATTCAATCGTTATTACTACTATCGTTGTTGTTATTCTAGCTTAACAATGCAGGTTGTAAGTTTCTTTTATATCCTGCAGAATAGTGAAAGTATTGGTCGATCGTGGCCAATCAATTCGAAACAATCGGAGAACAAAGAATTCGATATGGTAAAAATATAGCAAGTCCACCAAATTTATATATAGAGATATAGGGATATACGGCTTAATGTAACTTGTGAGTTTTATTATATTACAGTCGTAATAATAATTGTGCGTTGGAAAATTATCGTCGACACTGCGACATACTCGGAAGAGTAAGAGTCTCATTAATTTATCTCCTAATATCGAGATAATAGCTACTCTTCCAGATGACGGTTCCGTCGCTTGCGATAATTCGTAAGAAAATTTCGTGTCGTAACGGTCGCGTCATAGTAATTTATCGGGAAGCGATATCAAAGAAGCGACGGTGAAACGAAACTCTCCTCTCCGTGAAAAATGCAACTCCTCCGCCTATCTATCACCGGTATTTACCGTGGTAATTTAATCCAAGAGCTTGCCTATACCCGCGCCGGTATATACGCGGCACATAGATACATGTATATCGTGACTCCGTTTTCTTGGAATTGGTCCGATATTGGTTCGTCTGAGATAGGTTTAAAGGCTTAGAGGAGTAGCGGCTCTCACCCGGATGAGTCCGGTCAACGTGGATCTCGAAGATTCAACGACGTAAGAGGATTACCTTGATCTACCTGAACGTCGAGCGATGTTACGCGACCTCTAACTGCGCCCTCGTTAATTTTTATGTGTCATTCGCGATCTTCAATTTGTCCGGATCCGGTGGTGGCTCGATAATTCTGGGATAGATCGAGGGATTACAATCGATCGCGAGAGGAATTCTTTAATAACGTCTCGCCAATGATGTTTTTCTGTTCTCTCTGTCGGTATGGCAGATCGGCGGGGCTATCGGAAAGCTATAAATTCGATTGGACAATTGTAATTGAAAATGGTTTCTGTTGTTACCGCGCGTCACGGGGCCGCTTGGCTTTTAATTGGGGAATTTATGACGGACACGAGGAAACGAACGGTCGCAAATATTCGTCCTTTTTCAACTTCTCTTCAATTTCGTGGGGCGCAAATGTAGGTTATCAGTTCAGCTGGCTCTGAGATACGAAACTTCGATCTTTGAACCAGTTTTTCAAACCACCTTTCGTAACAATAACTTTGAAATTTCGAAGCGTTTCACGACGACAGTTTTTAAATTTCATTTTACATCTTGAATTTCATTAGAATTGAAGAATCAAAGAGTAATGTTTGTGTTGTCTCGATTCTTTCATTAGACGACGTGTCACGTAAATTATTTCAAAGAATCATCGCGCCAGTGTCAGTTGAAGCACTGACCTAATTACCTTGCACAAACAAGATCAGATTTGAACCATCTCTGTCAAAGGGAATTCAAACGTCGAGTAGAAAATGTATGATCTTAGCCCTAAACACGTCCTAATGACAATGGCAGTGTACAAACAAATTTGAGTGTATAATTACCAAGAATATAGTAATACGGCCGTCCAACACAAACAGAATGTTAATATTGCGGGCGATTACCAACGCAGTAGAAACTGGTCGTATCAGTCAGCCATCGTTTACACTGGCACACAGCGACGGCCGCTACTAACAGTGGAGTTGGTTAGCATATAATCAGCCAGCCGTGACTGTAGTAGGAGTTTCTAGAAACTCCGACAGTAGTTCCTGATCACACGACGACGATAGTGGTAGATATTACGTGCCACAGTGTTCCGTGTCAGTAAATAGCAAAAATTGAATCTTCGTCGTTTGTTCGTTAAATATTTTCCGCAATGTTTGATTCTGTCTTGACAAGTTGAATTAAGCAGATTTAATTAAAAACTTACGGACATACATACATATATATATGTATATGTATATGTATACATTGGCAGAAAATATTTCTGCAAAAACAACACTTCTAAAGGTTTAAAAATATTTCAACAAGCATGTGACAACAACAAATGGACGTAAGTTCTTAAAAATTATAGACGCTTCAATTTTTAATCATCGGCTATTTATAAACGTATAAAGACACATAAATTATCCAACGTATAAAATTACATCGTTCACATAGCGAAACAAACAAACAAAAAGAATCACTTTTTCACAAAATAATCGCTGTCACGCGAATTCTTCGAAGAAGCCCCGAATCTACTTGCGTGGTACTCGATTCCATCCCTAGCTGCGACTAGGTTCGCAGGGGGTACGGCAGGTCGAGCTGGTTGGCCATTGTCGGACGATAAAGGGGCGCGAGAGAAAACGAACTGCCTGCAACGGACCAAAGGAGGAGAAGAAGAACAGCAAGAAGACGAAGAAGAAGAAGAAGAAGAAGAAGATAGAGAAGAGTGAGAAGTAAAGGACGAAAGGAGGCGTCGGTGAGTTCACCCTTCCTCATCCGGCTTGATCCCCCGTCTACCGTCTTCAGACCCGGTGGAAATTAGTTCTCGGCCGTGGAGCACGAAATTATTGCTGCTTTCAAAGTCGCTCCGCCGGAGCCGTGTGCTTACATCACGGCTTCCTCACTGGGACGCGAGGGAAAAGAAGCGTCTCGGAGCAGCGTGCATGCGCGTGCGAGCATAAGAGAGGAGAGAGAGAGAGAGAGAGAGAAAGCGGGCGAAAGATGGCAAGGGTAGTTAAACCGAGACTACAAATCTACGATATTGAGTTAGAAGTGAGGCGGGCCCTTGAAGCGGGGCTAATAAAATTTGATGACCGGGAACTTTGTAATGAGAATGAGAGGGGGTGGGACCAGCTGGTGGACGAGGGTGGTTACTGTGAAGAGGGAGAATCGGCCGCCTGTGAAAACTTCTCAGACGCAACGAGCCCCGTGATTTGTGATATTTCGTCGGACGTTACACGGGCCTTTGGTTTCTTACACTTGCGCGTAACCGCGCGGGTTGGTCATTGCGAGCAATGGGGTGTTTTTTATCTTCTAGTCTCGCCGAGGCTCGCACCGCGAGAAAGTGTAGTCGTGTGTTTTGGAAGAATGGCAGTTGTGGTTTTGGAAGTTCGATTCGATGCAGATGTTCTGTCGATGAATGCATTTTTGAGCGATAGGAGTGGTTTCGTAGATCGTGAATTAGTTAAAATAGCAGCGTTATGTTTTTGTTTCTATGTTTGTGTAATTCGTACGTTTCTGAAGAATTGAAAAAAATTTCATTCAATTGTTTCATAATGATTTTTTAAATAGCAAATAGAATGGAATCTTACAGATAATAACAGGAAATTGAATTTGTGTATTTACACCTTTTCCTATTGTTTTCTCTGTCTAAAGATATTACTATATTTTTTTTTCACGATTCTTCGACTGGCTGTAAAAACGATTGCCTTGCATTTCTATCTGATTTTCAACCCCATTCACAACACGGATGAAGTTTTCTAAAAATTCGCGAAAGAAAAAAGGAGAGGGGGGGAGGGGAGGGAAAACGAAAGAAATTCGTTGCTCGTTTCGTTTGCTCGGCTCGGCAGCGCCGGGTAAAAATGCAAAGTAGAAAAATACTGCCAGGAGCACAAAGGTATCTCTTTAAACACCAGGCACGAGTGCAAAGAAGAGGTCAGTTTATACGCCGTGAATGTACCAGCGTAAAAACGTTGAAGTGCCTTTATTAAAAGTCTTCTATGACGCCGGTCGGGGAACACGGACTAAGATTATTTTTGCCGGTATACATAATATCGTACGTTAGAGAGACGAAAAACACTTATCCATGGTACGAACGTACGGTGTGTTGGCTCTTGCATCACTTGGAGGGTGTTGAGATACATTATGTAGCTTAGAGGAAATTCAATGTTTTATTTTGCATTTTTCTTTTCTGTTAATTATTTCTGTTAATATAAAAGGTTGACTTTCAATTTAAATTTGCCGACGTCGAATTGAAATTGACAGTGACAAATGGTCGAGCGTGAATCACAGAAAGATGACAGATTCCACAATTTTTGTCGAGAAATTGTCCCAAATTTTTCAGATTTCGAAAACTGAAAAATTTAGAGACGAGAAGTTCCCCAAGCTCCGAGCCTCTAAATTTCTAAATTTCTTCTCGAAAGTGAAAGATCCCTGCGAATTTCTAAACCCCGTTGCAACCTGAAACCTGCGAGCGAATGCCAAGCAAATTACAATTACCCGCCGACACGGGCAACTCTCCGCTTCCTCTTTTCAAATGCAACTCTTGCACCAGGGATGGCTATATTTACAGGAGGTATGAAAGATCTCGGGAACAAGGGTGGCGCGTGAACGCAATAGTCAGGTGAAAGGAGAGAGAAAGAGAGAGAGAGAAAGAGCGGTTCGTCGCGTGAAATCCACTCGAGGGTGGCGGAAAGATGAGCCAGTGGAAGGGACCCGTTGTCAGTGATTCGACATCAAAAGGCGTCCGTCGGTCGTTCAACCGGAGGCCCTCTGATTGCACGGTAAAGGCAGCGTGTCTTAGAAATCATGGTTATCGCGGCAGAAAATCACTTTCTTGCTCGTGGAAGCGTACACGCTCGACAAAAGCGGCAAAGGGCAAGGTGAACCATAAAGGAAAGGTGGGAGGAGGGTGGGAGGGTCCCAGCGTGCTGCTGTTGCTGCTGCACCCTCGAAACGAGTGGCGTCGGGTTTGCCATTGTCTTTCGTGTGGCTCGCCTCTGTATGTTGGTCAGCCGCTGGTAATTCGATAATTTTCTACGTCGATCGGTGATGTTTCTTTCTCTCCGCCAGGGTGAGAGAAACGACGCTTCCGCCGCGACACTTTGATAGATATAGTCCACGAAAGAGGTGGTAATCGGTGTTGATCGGGAGAATTTAATCGTAGATTTGGATTAGGTTAGGTTTCCTAGGTTTCGTTACGTAGGCAGTCGAGAAGCATTGAATCGTAGGTGGAAAATAATGTGAAGGAAAAATGAACAAGACCGATAAGCATTTTCATGGAGGGATGGATCTTTATTATAGAATTTTTCTTGTGATAAATAATTCGTTACTTTATTTGTAACATTTAGTTCGCTATTTTATTGTAATTAACATATTGCATGGAATGTATCAGATTAGTTTATTTCACCTACATAGTGTTCGAACGTACTTAACGCCACAAGTGAATTGTAGTCTCTAGATAATTAGAGATCCTACTCTGTCGCATATATTTTTCGAATTTTGTTGAATTAAAAAAGAAAAGTACAATGATTAATTAATCGCATGTTTTCGACTACGTGCACCTTTTACATCCAAGAACCACCGCCATGTGACCGCAAACTAAAAAAAAAAAAAAAAAAGCAACAGAACTTTGAACGTTCGATTCAGCCACAGTAAATACCAGTAATCGGCATTTATTCTGGAAAAATTCTCTCGTCAAGGGAATGAGAGAAAGAGAGAGAGAGAGAGAGAGAGAGAGAGAGAGAGAGAGAAAAGCAATCAAGTCCGAGGATAGGAACGCTCTAACGCAAAGAGCCCTCTAACGTATTTAGCTAATGAGTATTAAGCGATGTGTGCACAACAGACGTATTTGGCGCGAGGAGCGTGCTCGATTTTATAACGCGCGACAGCGATATTCGCCGTGGAATGAATATAACCCTCCCCCTCCCCTCCTCTCGTGGAAACAGGGGCCGGTGTAATATGAAATTCCGGGACTCTTTGTCAATATTAACGGCAGCTGAAAGAGCTCCCCGGTAGCTTCGAGTTTAATATGATTAAAATTGAGCCGAAAGTGCCGAGCGAACGAGCGAGAGAGCGGGAGCACGCTATAAAACACGCGCGCGTCGAAACCCATGAAAAACATTTTCACGGCACAGAGGATACGCGGCCGATGGAATTTCAGCCGGCAATTAGTTGGAATCAAGCGAATCGCCGAAATTCCGCGAATTGCCTTTAATCACGGGCAGCGCGTGCGAGGAACGCGTGCATACACTTTATAGCCGGAAGTCGATGGTATTCTTAATTTGCAGATGAATTCCCCGAGCCGAAAATAATGCCACGGTCCCGCCGCCCGTTTGTTGCGCCTCTCGCGTTCGTCTCGCGATTGGAAAAACAGGCATTTCGAGGCATTCTGAGAAGCCGTTTGAGCGTTAAAATGCTTTCCACTCGGGCGCGAAATTGAAAACAGCCTTTGATAATGATGTCGCGTGATGCTCCCTCCGTGTGTTAATTATTCTCGTTTTCAACTGTGTTTCTCACTAGTTTTCGATACGTTCGTTTGGATTTTTATCTCTCGTTTACGGGGCTATTCTAGTGTGAAGTGCGTGTTTTTTTTTTTTTTAACTTTGTTAGGGAATTTTTCTGCAAAAAAACTATTACACCTTTTGCAGTCAAATTGGCAAGGTTTATTTGTACGTATTTCGACGACGTTTTACAATTTTTTTAGCACAAAAATAGTTAAAATTAGTGGCACTGCATACTCTCAAACATAGACGATTTTAAAAAAGGTCGTCTCACGGTGTTCATGATTTCTTCGGCCATTCTGCTTGTCGGAAATGAAAAAACGCGAATGTTCCTTAATTAGTACGAGTTTGGCTATAGCAGGTATCAAAACAAAAGAATAAAGTCGATAATTAAAAAAGTGGCGATACTTTGAAGTCCGATTATCGATTTTTGCATCTTTTTTGTTAAACTTCGGAAGCTTAAAAAAATATAAAAAATAAAATTTTTTGGTCGAGTCTGGTAGGAGCTATAGTCACGCGTGTACTAAATGCGTACTTAAAATTTTGAGTCAATTGGTCAAGTAGATTTTGAGATATCATGGACACTGTTCTGAAAAACATAGTTTCCAGAGAAACGCCTTTAAAGTTTAGTATTGCGGTAACAATGACGCTGATCATCGCGTCCTTCAAACAACCGTAACTTCGTTAATTTTAGGAGTTCACATGTACGGTTACAGAGATTTATTTTTGAAACTATGTCCTCTGAGAATATACAAAAAAAAGAAAAAAAAATAGATTGTTTTCCAAAAGTTCACACTAGAATACCCCCTTGAGCAAACACGATTCTTCCACTGCGCTTCTTTTCTCAAATTTATGTTCACAATTTATGTTCACAATCGTTAATCTTGTCGAATAATTTTGATACTTTCGCACATTCCCGCGCAAAAGTTAAGAAATTAACGCGAGCGAGTCAGGGGGATCGTTCGGAACATTTCAAAAACCGCTATTGAGCAATTGAGGAAATATGTAAATTATTGACGTGTTGACGTTCGCGTGCAACTTGAAAACTTGGTCAACTACGACAAATGAGAAGAAGATTAATTCAATGACGCACACTGCCTGCCACGAGAGTTCCATGACTTTCGAACGTCGAAACGATTGTTTTTCCAATTCTCAAAAATCCCACCTTCCCCTCCCCGCCTTCTCGCCGAAAATCCCGGAGCGTAAAGTTTCCCTCGTTTTCGAGGCTCGTGGCAGCAGCGTGTAATTACGGTAAACGCGTGTTCCCTACGGCGTCTGATTTGGGACGATCGTGATTACCGTTTGAGAGGTTCGTTCCGCGCTCGCTCCGGCCCCGGAATTATCTTCTTAGCGTGGAGACATCGTAAACTAGGTCGAACGAGAGAGCCAGAGAACTCGCGCGAGAGAGAGAAAGAGAGAGAGAGACACACACTGAGATGAGCGTTCGTGTGCACTCACGGCTGACTGTGAGCGCCCGCCGGCTTTAGAATCTCAATCGAAATCGGAATCGGAGTGTCTCGAAGTTTGCAAATTACGTTCAACCGTGTTCCGGCCTCGTCAACCTGTCCCCCCCTCTAACACACACACACACACACACACACACCCGCGCGCGCGCGCGCCTTTTCAAAGCTACAGACAGCACATCGTCATCGCCGCCAAGTCGATCGCGCGATTCACAAATCTCCGTTAATAGTTAACGTTCGGGTCGTGTTTGTGTGTATTTTCTGTCGGCAGACCGGAGCAATTAGAAGATAGAGCAGAATCCGCGCGAGGCAAAATTCGATCAAGTTTCGGATTCGGTGAGTGGTAAATGAGGATACGTTCCGTGATTGCAGTGTTTTATAATGGTTTTGGCTGATCGATTCGGAGGGAATTCGGTTAGGATGATTCGATGGAGCGGATCGGTTGAGGCATTTGGGAGGGAAAGTTGAATTTCATACGTATTCGTTTCACGAATTTGTTGCCAGTATAGCGGGAAATGCCTGGATTTGACGCGTTATCAACAGAAATGATGAATAATTCAAATTTTCGTTGTTCTTTCTGTTTAGAAAGTGATTAGATGAAATTGATTAAATTAATGATCGACTCTTCTGTGCGTGATATTAAAATCTCGATTTTGTTTCCTTTCTTCTTCTTCTTTGACGACAAATATCAATGTTGTTCTTTTTTTCTTCTTTTTCCTCTTCTATGAATGAAATTTTCTTCCGCGGAATATATCCCAAGAAAGAAAATAAGAAGAGAGCAATAAATACGATTACCATTATATTTACAAACGCGAGTAGTAACATTTTGTTAGAATTCAAGATAATTATTCCACGAGGAACCTCTTTCGTGAATGTTAAACAACGCCGGCGAAAAGAGAAAATCTCGAACGCATGAGAACAGAGCGACTATTCACTGGTTAATCTTTTGTTCGCATTTTTCGTTAGACAATTCGTAAGGACACTGATATTTGGATCTCGTAAATTAATGAATACGGGATTGTGCGAATTGGGGGTTAATGAGAAGATTGTATCAGAAAAGTGGGTGTCTTTCGCGCGAAAATCGCGTCCTCGCTTAATTAACTTTTCATAATTCTAATTAATCTCTTCATCTCATTGAGAGTGCAACCCTCGCGCGATAACGCTAATTAGCAAACGACGGTGTTGCGCCGATAAGCTTTAAAAATTACACGAAAGATCCTTGCGTTTCGTTTCGAACAAAGTTCCTGAACTCGTGAATGAAATATCGTGCGTGCTTCTGATAGATAAAAAAAAAAGAAAGAGAGAGAAGAGAGAATCCTGAAAATAACATAAACTCGTTCGCAAGTGTGTGAAAGATGAATCCTCCAAGTCACGAAACAATCACTCCACGGTTGATACGAAAACCTTTTTCCTCTTTAAAAAACAAAAAGAAAAAAGAGAGAAACTCTGACAAAGTTAAATCCCCGAATTAAAAACCGTAAAAGCGTAAATACAATTTTCACAAATAGCTCTCTGAACATCGCGGTTGAACAATTGATCCGTTAGTCCCGCGAATCGTCGAAACGAGCGCCCATAAAATCGAGAGGGACAAGATTCGCAACAATGCTCGCCGCGGAGAATGGTGGGGGAGGGAGAAAAAAAGAAAAAAAAAGAAAAAAAAAGTGAAAGCATCCCGCCGAGGAAACGAGAATATCCCGCGCCAGCTCTCTCTCTCTATTTAAGGCGCACAAAGAACAGCCCAGACAAACCTATCAGCGAATCTCCGCGGAGATTCGTGAATTCGTGGAAAGAAGAAGTGAAATAGGGTGTCTCAGTCGGCCGCGAAATCCAGTTTCCCGGCACAAAGGGTCGGTCGAGATGAGTTCTTCGCGCCGGCGGTCGGGACGGAGAGAGGTCCGACTTCTTTCAGCCGCATAATCGTGTCCCGGTGTCGTCGTCGTCGTCGTCGCCGATTAATCCATCGTAATTCCTCGCTCGCTCGCTCGCGTGCTGCTGCTCGTCGTCGAATTTCCTTCGCGGGGATTTCCGCCGTCGTTCGCGTTTTCGTTTCGCCTGGTCTGAATACACTTAGGCGTCGTATCTCCGCGTCGCCATCTTAAACGGAATTACGGGTGAAAAAGGGGGAGAGGGAAGACGTAATGGCCTGCAGGCCTCTGATCTCTATCTGGCTCGCCGATCGCAATTATCGTCGACGCTCTTCGCGAGGCGAACTTTTGAGCCGCGTGCGCGCACGCGAAAGAGAGAGAGAGAGAGAGAGAGAGAGAGAGACTGTGACTCTCGTCGATTTTAATGGAAGCCCCGAACGACAACCACCGACGAGCAAGGACGCTCATCCTTTCGACTTGTTAATTCGGAGTTAATTCTTATCGGGTGGAGGTATCTTCTAATACGCTCGCAGGGATCGCTGTTTCTGGATTTGTTTCCGACTACTTGGCTTCGAGATTACCGCCCCGGAGCTGAGAAGTGCATCCGTGGTCTTGAACTTGTTGAAAACCGAGATACGTGTACTAATTCCGCGGGAACGTCTGTGCAACGATTGTACGTGTATTCATTTATAGTTGTGAAAATTATTATTAAATGCGCTCGTCTCTTTCTTCTGAGGTTTAAGTGACTTTATGTCTGCTTGAGTTTAGCTGGCATGTTCTTTTCAGTCAGAGTTCTTTTTTTATAATTACGACGAACTGCAGATGGTTATAATTTTGTAATTATATAATTGTAATGTTATAAAACCCTTTTCTTTATAATTATGAATGATATTGCTTATAATTATGACGAACGTAGGTGTCTAGAGTGGAAACTCTAATAACGTAAGAAAAATGAAAGGGAATTTCCAAAACAGAGGCATTTGAAATAATTAACGTAAATTGAACTTCTTATTGGTTCTAAAGAAAGTTTGTAAAATGAAGTGAAGAAAATTATTTTTCAGGAGATTGAAAGTATGCGTCATTAACTTCTGTATACTATACTATTGATCTAGTAAACCCACAAATGCTCCAGTGTCACATATTGGAGAAACATAATCAATAGAATTTCATTTAAATTGAATGATTATTTCGTAACGCACTCACTATTTCGTGCATACATTGCAAGTAGATGATACAAGAAAAGTTTCGGAGGGCAAAGAGTTAATTATATTAATATGATTAATATAATTTACACAATCATCCCTGAATAATTAAGAAAATTACTACTTATGTACTTTACTTTACTGTCATCTTTAGTGTGACCTTTAGTATGCATCTTTCAATCAAGAACGTACAATAAAAAATCAAATTGAACACGGTGAAAAAATTTCACACGTGATAAATCGCAATACCGTTCTGTAACGCTATTTCTATCCACAACACTCTTAAGAAACTTCTTACAAATCATTCGTAGGAAGGAGTAATTGGGATAATTCGTAGACCTGCTGCTCGAAATCGATAATAACATCCGTGCATCCGAAGATTTGAATAATTCCTCTTGACAAGGGCCCGAACAAATTCTCTGGCCGTGTACGAACACACAAACACGCGCGCGTGCAACACAGAGAAGCAAAGCGGCCACGGGATAATGTCGTTAGCGCAACGAAGGAAGCAAAGAGCCTCTCCCAGGCGAACCGGCCGAATTGTCGCTAATCGGATACAGTTTCAGAGAGGAGAGGAGCCGGCTGATATCGGGGCAACTCCCGCGGGAAAGTACGTCAATTTCCGTTCGCGATGGCGATTCGTCGAAATACCGCACGGCGGTGCTTAGAAACTGCCGGCCCGCGCGCTCCACGTCCGGAAATTTATCTTCCGTTTCTTCTTCTTCTTCTTCTTCTTCTTCTTCTCCGTTTACCTCTTGATTGCCCGATTCACCACCCTCGCGTTTTCGCTCGCCAATGTCTCTGGACATTACGGATATTTTCAGGCACAACACGGCCAGATACTTCTGATGGACGGGACGGTTCTCGAGACGATAGGGGAGAGGAAGATGATCGAAATTAGATCTCGATATCGAGATTATATCGGTAACAATTTTATACAGCTCCTTTTTGTCCTTTCCTCGGTGGATATTTGCATCAGGCTCGAATAAAATACTTTAGAAACGATTGTTTAAATGTTACGTCGTTCCAGTTGACTGGGTGTTTGATCTTGGAACAATCTTATGTTAATTTGCTTGAACGAGCAAGTATGCCTCTCCTCGAAATTGCTTCGTTATGCTGCCGTGAAGGGAGATTATTTTTTTTGTTTCGTCTCGCGTTCTGTATTTTGTTTCTACAAATAATTCCTACAAGTACCGTCTAAATACGAACGTCTGACGATTGAAATAAATATTAATAAAAATTCTCGTTTAACTTTGAATGATTTGTTTGATTTGAACGCGAGATAAAGCTGCTTTGTTCGGTTGAATGAAAATAAGAAACTACAGAAAACGATTCGTCTTTGTTCCGTAGAAATTTACCCAATTCTAATTTTTATAGAATTGGGCAAATTTCTTATATTATATTTTTATATTACAAAAAGAATTTTATATTATTTTATATTATATTATATTATATTTTTATATTATATGGGCAAATTTTTTATATTATATTTTTATGCTTATAGATCATTTTCACTCGAAACGTGATCAATAACATACGGACAGTTCAAAAGTATGTGCAAAAATCGGAGCGCGAGATAAATTAACCAGTTTCGCCTACTGATTGCGGACCGTAACGAGCGACCAAATCGTGTACAATAGTTTAGTAGTCGTCGCTTTCTGTTTCAATTCGTCGGCACGACATCACCGGATAGAAATTAATAAATTTGTCATTTGCTTTGCCTGAGTTATACTTAAATGTACTTAAAACTGAGAAAATATTGCGTGTCATTCCAGCGCAAAAGGTGAACGACAATAATCACGTTTCCAAGCATAAATCCGGTCTTGCGATTTTCATCAGCTCCTCCTTCGGCGTAGGTTCGCGTAAAAACGGGAATCGGAAACACCGCCGATTTCCCATCCCCAGACACTTTCGTTCCCTTCGATCGTGGAAAATAAACGAGCCGCTGCAACCGGGTGCAACGTTGTTCCGGATCATTAAATGGCGTTGCGTCGCGTGTTTTACGGGGTGGCGTCCGGTATCTCTGTTGCATGCTTGTTCGATACAACGCAACGATGCTTCTACAATATTATAGTAACGGGGCGAAAATATCCAATAGAAAAACGAGAAATATTCCTAATCGATCTCTGGAGTACATTGTTGTTGTAGGTAGTTTCTGTCATAGCAAATTATTTCAATACTCGCAAGCATCTGAGTTGCTTCGTTAGAATTTCATTGACGTTAATTAAGTTTCTTTTAAACTCTGCTATTTATCCTAAAGACGAAACTCAACGCCCGTACTAATTACCAAATTACTAAAAGCCCGTTTGAAAGCGAAAATTTCATATTTAAATCGCGAAATTTAAATTTCGCGAAAAATTTCAGATTCAAACATTCAGGCTTACTCGCTACACTCCCTGCGATGGAGATCGGTAAAAACATTTCCACACTTGAATGTAAAACTCAAACTTGTAACTTCCGTCGATAATTTCAACAAATTATTCGACAGTCACGAGTCAACATTCAACACGAGTTGCGTTGCAACGCAATGAGAGTGCCAGTATAATTTACATCGTCGAGACAAAGAGACAACGAGAGAAAGGGGCAGGAATTTCGAAGTTCGACGTTTCAACTCTTCGTCGAAACCATCGAGGAAATGTGTGAGCGTCGTCGTTATTGATGATCAACGCGTCGGATCGGCTGGGTTGATTTATCGTGGCGGTGAAGACGAAGACGAAGGATAGAAACGACGGTGAGTCGCTCAGGTGATGCATATGGAGGTGGTCGGGAAAGAGGATTGGGAAATTTACGGTAATATTTGGTCCGGAGTCGGACTGTGAAATGAAATTTTGTTCGAGAGAGAGAGAAAGGGGGGGGGGACTTTATTCACGTTCTATTAGCTCGGGCCCGGGACAAAAATAATCGGGTGAATCCTGGCGACGTCTAGCGTAAGAATTTATGCAGAGCACGTGGCTGGGCTCTTTCCTTTTTTTCTTTCTTCTTCCTCTTTTTCTTTTTGCGAACACGAGCGAGAGGCACGCGGAGTCGTATTTTCCTGGCCGAGGTGAATTTCTGTCGGCCAACAGGGGAGTTATTGAATATTGGAAATGATCGTCGTGCCGCTGTGGGGAGGCAGACTCCTCCGGATCGGTTGTTGAAATTGTTGGGAGAAACTTTTTAACGGGGTAGAGAGAAGTTCCTTTATATGAACTTCTCCCGGTGGACAAATATTCCGGATCGTGCTGAGCGAGGTATCTCATAACGAACAGCTTTTCCTCGTTAAATCAAAACGCGTTCGCAATGGACACGAAGGAATTTACGTCGTTTCTATATACGTGTAATATACGTGGAATACATTTGTATACAAGACACGAAATTGTAATTACATTTGTAATACGTGCCGTACGTTTTATATCAAGGCTGTACGTGCGATTTTTAAATACGTACATTTGTTATAGAATACGTATACATACTGAAGGGTAAATTAGAAACGTGTGTATGTAATTAAAGGAACGGGACCTTTACATTATGATGAGTATTTCATTCTGAATATTACACATATTATGTCAATTTTTCACATCCTTCGACGTCTCGTAAATATGTCTACTAACGAGATATGTTTTTGACACTAGAGCTACCCAAAAATAAGAGAAATTAAAGCAAAAGAAACAGAAAGTCTTCATAACGCAATAAAAAGCACAAGTTTTTATTTACATATTTTACATATTTTAAAGTCTCTGTGTCTACAAAGCATGCAACAAAAATTGTCAACTGTGATTCTACTAGATACTAGATTCTAGTAGCTTTTTGAAGAGGCTACTGGGTTTGTCGTAATTCTGCTCCAGACATAACATTCAATTTTACGTTTCGCAATTGCATTCGTGTTTACACACGTTAAAACACTACAAGTCCCCGAAATTTTTATCACTCGCGCAACGACAAAAGAAACGCGCGTTCGATCGATACTCGCGGAGGCAATTTTCCTTGTTAATTATTTCCCGAGCGTGAACTCAAAGTCGAGCAAACATGGGATGGGATGGCGCGTAGCGGAATTATAATTTCCCAGCAGAGGTTAATTCGCGAGTTGTTCTACAACGCGTCAATTAGCCGGCGGTTAATCATCATTTGCCGCCGAGTGAAAATTTCGTGTGGCAGGACTTGCGCGAATTATATCGGGGAAAAAAAAAATGATCCTTTTGTCGCTTCGATCCGCCGTAAATAGACGACACGTTATCAAAGAGCGAACAGTTGCGATTTCCCCTTTTCCGGGGCGAGGTATCGGCGAGCGCGCTGCGTTTAGGCGAGCGAGCCGGGCGCGCGACCGTTCGAGCGGCGCGACAATATTTATTAAACCGTTCGCTCGATACCGGGGGATAAATCGTGAACGCCAGAAGCGGCATCGAGTCGTAAATAACGCGTGACAATGGAAATTTATGTTAATACCGGCCGGCCTAGCGCGAGAGGATAACCGAATAAAGTTCCATCGATCGTGTGTATTTTCATAGATATCGCGTTGTTCGGTGGATGGGCGAGCAGAGATTTTTGAGGTTGAAGAGCTTTGGGTAACCCTTTTAGTGTCGAGTGTCGTTGGTTGGCTATGTGCAACGCGAGAACTGTCAAAAATTAAAGAAACAAATGTGTACATCGTTGGGCCATTCGAAGATTCTCTGCGCGAATCGTGGAATTTTCAAACACGACAGATGTTTTTCTTTTCAATTTTGGAATTTCTTTTCTTTTCCTAAGCTACATTGGCTCGAATAGAATGATAAAACCCACACGAAACTCGTCGAGAAGTCTCGATTTGTCCAAAAGAGAAGGGTGGGGGGGAGGGAGGGCAGAGTTGAGCCTTTCCTCTGAAAACAGATAATCTCTCTTCCGATCGCCCTTTCGCCGATTTTCGAACGCTCTTTAATCAGCTGAATTATCCGAAGGGATTTGACTGCGTCGAGTGAAAATTTGATCAACTTCGAGCACATCCCTTCGTCGACGAACAGAGAAACGTAGAGGAGAAGGGTGGAGAAGATAAAAATAGGGGGAAGGGAAATCCACTCGAACGGAGTATGAAGCACGTGGCTCGCGAAAAAATCGAGGAGCAGCAACGATGCAAATTCGTAATAACCGGCGATTCAGCGAGGAATGAGCAACGAAAATGCGTCTCTCTCTCTTTCTTCCCTCTTTCCTCTCTTCTTCTTTCTCTGCCTCGATTCGGTCGCGACGTGTTCTAATTTCACCCGGCGGAGCTTTTAAAACGAAGTACCCGCTCGAACGCGCGCGGAGGGAAGGAGGGGAACCCATCGATTCCATGGGAGTTCACGTACGATTTTTATGGAATGACCGTATTCTCTTATTCGCGTCGGATACGGCTGAAAGGGGAACCTTTTTTGTTCGACGGGAAAGTAAATTCCCAGGCAAATTGGTATCGTCCGGTTGCGCCGCTCTCGATGGAGGAGAATAATTCGACGTTGAATGAAAAAAGAAAGAGGGGGGGGAGAATGACGCTCGCTCTTTGAGTTCTAGCCGAATCGACAACGTTTTCGATAAAGAAGTCGATTGGGAAGCCGAATGAAGCTCGAATGATCTGTTTATCTACTTGTTGCCTCTTCCTCTTCGTTCTGAAGCTGTTTGATAATCGCGCGAAGGTTTCGAGTATATAGGTATAATTTACGATCGTAACATGATTAATCGTATTTTAGAAAATTGTAAATTATAGATTATCAGTCTGAAAGTTCGACAATTGTTAGAATGGAGCTGTTACAGCATTTTTCAAGTTGATTTATCCATGGAAAAATTCAGAGATTGGATATTAGCAGGAATTAACATTATTTTCGTTTTAAAAAGAAAATTCTGTTCGAGCGTGTTTGAAGTTTGTAGAAAAGAATATCTGTTTTTCGTGGAACTTTTGTAAAAGCAACAGATATTTTAGAGAATCTGTATATCGGAGACAAGTTACATTAGAATAATTAATTAAAAATCCATTTTTATGTTCGAGTACTGTTCATAACTCGAATATTGAGAATCTTTTTTAATATTGATGGACAAATGATCTGCTCCTCCGAGAAGTTTTTATTTCCATACTTTTCCTGTAAGTTCTATCCTGTCTGAAATTTTTATTTTTGAGAACGTTCATTTCTCTGTTCTACGATTCTTCGGTTATTTTTAAACAAAAAATTGAAAAAAAAGAAAAACCTAAGGTTGTTTGATCATTCGTAGCAATCAGTAATAAAATTATATAACTTTTGTTACGAATCTTCCAAATATTGAAAACACATCATTCACAACAAATTGCTTCTTCTTTGACAATAATTGATTATTGACAAATTTCTCGTGAATTAAAGTGTAAAACTCTTAGCAGGTCAGTCGTGTAGATCCCTCTGCCAAAATGCTGTAAATTTCTACGCCGAGGGGGTCTCCCGTGAAAAACCGTGCGCGCGGTGTCTTCGAATTCTCTGAAATCCGCTGTTTCCTTTACGATATAACCGGAATCGGTTTGCAAACGGAAGTAAGTACACGGCGCAGTAGCTGCTGTATTTATCTCTCCGGGCGGAGAAACTGGCGCGTGTACACACACGTACACGAGCACTTTAGATTAAAGCTCTCATCGAGCACTTTGTCCGTTGGGATGCTCCCCGGGAAACTCGATTAGTTCCACGGCTCGAAAGGGATATACGACTTTTGCGATGCTTCGACCAAAGATAAAGCCAATGTTAGAGCGAGATTCTAGCTCCGCGCGCTTGTTTGATTAAAGCCTGCCACCAACTCGATTACCTTTTTGCCATATCTCCCGGGCAAGTGCGGAACGAAAGCGTCTGCGAAACACTTGCAGACACCTTTCCCGCGAACGTGTGTCATGTACTTGTTGTACGAAAGTTTGAAACAAATGTGTGTAATATATTGTAATATAATATTCCGAGTTGCACGAGCGAATTTTCAATCGTTCTTTGGGAATTTGTAAAATAAATGATGAAAGAGTAAAGTAACGTAATTAAAAGTTTAGACAAGTGTAACTGTACCAACGTCAATGAAAAATTGTGAAATCTTTATTTCGACGGTCGTGACATTTTTCTTTCCAAGAATGATTTTTTTCCACCATGTAGCTGGTGAAAAAGTTTCTCGAAAATTGTCAAAATTGAAACACGTGTAGAAACATTAAAAAAAAATTTTTGTTAGCTAGATTCGCTATCATTCTGAAGACTGAAGTTTTCCTTTTACAACGACCGCTTAAAATTCGCTCAAACGATTGTTTTTAACTTTAGGATTAGGTCACAAACTGTTAGAATTTCTTGAATTTTCGTCATATCGAAAGTTCAATAATATAATGAAAAGCAAAATCGTACGACGAGTTTTAAGGGTTACAAAGAAAAAATTTCAATCTTCAAGATCATAGTGGATTTTGAAGAAATTTTTTTTGAAGAAATGTTTCTTGCACGCGTTTGAATTTTGATGATTTCGAGGAGAAAGCATCCTCATTTTCCCTTTTCACTAAATAATTTAAACTCATCTTCGAATAGATAATTTAGAATTCACGCCAGAATGACGCCTCAGACTTTAAAATAAGACCAAACGTATCGTTTTTTGCAAAGTTATATGTCGGTTTAAATTATCGACAATTTTCCATTGTCATTGATACATTTATACTCTTCAATGTAAATTCTACAGAAATAACATACAACGATATACCCATAGAGAAGATTATTCTGTTTTCCTATATTTTTCATACCTGAAATTTTTGCATTTTGCTCTGGTGGTAACTAGGAGCCTATAAGTGGTAAAATAGAATAGCAATTGTTCGCGTTTATGGTCGCCTCGAGCTTCCCTGCCGTGTCTTTCACATTTTAAAATCCCCCCAAACCATCTCTCGTCTCGTAAACCGAATTTTCCGCCGATCGTCGAAAATTCGCGTTGAAATTCGCAGCCACGGTCAACAAAGATATTCCTTTGAAATTCGACGATTGCAATGACGCAATGGGCACTCGATCGCCTCGATTACAAATCGTTCAAAAGCACAGCCGCTGCGCTGCACTCCGACAAAATGCAACGGCAATAAGTGCATTTCACTCGGATGATTATTCCCCCCTAATGATTAAAATCGGCCGCGTGCAGCCGAAAACATTCGAAACGCACACGACTTCGAGCGTTTCACGATCAGCTACAAACGATTTATCGCCGATACGAACAAGTAATCCTTCTCTCTCCCCCCTCCTCCTCATGTTCATTAATACTCACGTTGAACGACAGAGGCGTTTTCTTTTTTTTTTCTTCAAAATTATTTCAATCAGCCATACCGAAATTTCCGAACTGTAGATTATTACGTTTCAAAAATATCTTTGCCTTTGATCTTTAGATTTATTGTACGTGGAAATGAAAGTACAATTAATTTTTCTGACGATATTGCGAACTGTAGGGATTTAATAGAAAGTTTAGAGTTGAATTTGCAAGTTAGTACAGTTAATTGGAGATTACTGTACGTATCGTTGTCTCAAGTTTGACGATGGTATTGCTTGCATTTTGTTAAGATTAATATCTGGAATTTCGTAGGTTTCCGCGTTTCGTAGATTGCTCTGAATGTGAGAATGTGACAATTCTGTGAGATTTTTAACAAATTATTGAAACGTACATAATATAAAAAAAAATATATATATAGAATATTCAAACTACCTGTTACGAAATTTAATAAACGAAATAAATTTCCACCTGAACTCCGATATTTCAATTATTTTCGAGAAAATACGAATCGCGCAGAATCTTGCAATCTAGCAACAACTAGCCGCGAGCAATATCACGATTCAAAATAAGTGAGAATTCGAAAGTTTCAAACAACGAACGAGATTACACAACGAAACGACGATCTATTCGAACAATTCTTCTTTCAACAGGCAGAGAAAGAAAATTCGACTACAACCACGATACGTAAAATCACAAAGTTTCGTCTACCGTTTGGCGAATGATGTCGCAGCGAATGATTCGATCGGGTCGTCAGTCTAGAATCCTATCTATCTCAAGCATCAGCAGGTATCCTAATATTCCCTACGTAACGCTCGTCCGCTAACATGCACGCCAATCTCGTCAGAAATATCATCCTAATCGTCTTCTCCCCGACTCTATGTTTCCCATTCAATTGCACTGTCAAACCACGCGCTAGAGAATCAGGGAGCGTGAGAGAGAGAGAGAGAGACAGAGAAACCAAAGTCAGCTTCGGTCGAAAACTGTTAATCATCCAGCGATCACGGTACATGGATGTTTCATCCGTCCATCCATTGGTCGATCCACTGATTGCAGGGGGTGAACGCGAGTTACAAATCAAAGTCACCATCCCGCGCGTATACTGACAGTCTCGTCGCTGTTGGATGAAGATGCAGAAACACGAGAAGCGACGTCGTTGCAATCTGAATGTTTGCACACGTGTGCGCTCATACATAGGGTGTTTCGTTTCTCTCGTTGTTGCATGACTCGACGTTCACGCGATTCGAATTTGAATATCTTTTTCATGTTTCGATCTTATATAGAGAAATGTCGAGAACTTACGTTTTATGTTTGCTCGGAGACGTAAAAGTTTAGCTTTCTTGGAACAACTTCACGTTCCTCGCGTGGATAATAGAGTTCGTCAATTAGTGATGAGTTACGAATTGGTGTGTTGCAAGTTGAATGATTCGTAATTGGCGAAATTTACCACTGAAAAATTTTCTAAACTTCTAAAGTTTTCAGAATTTCCAGATTTATTCGTATTCTCGTAACTAGTATCTTCTAATTTCTAAAATTTTGTCAATAACGTCGACGAGGGTGAAACAACTCGTGTCGAAATGGAACTGCTTGTTTCAAACGACGAACGTCGCAATATTTTCTCTCGAGATAATTTTTCTTTGAATTCTTACTCTCCAAAAGTGTTCCATCATTCTCAATCATCATTAAGCTTTACCCTCGTATCGAGCAAATCTGTGATATTTCAAGAAATCCAAGATAAACGAAACACCTTGTACGTATGTCCACGCAAACATAAGCACACACACACGTACAGGTATAGATAGAAAGCTACTAACGGCGAAACGTATGCGAAGGGACAAAGACAAGCGTAGGGTCGTAGAGAACAGTGACGGAAAACGAGGAAATGGGGATGAAAGAGGACCGTGCACCCCCTCGCATAAATCCTACGCAACGTCGACGTATACATATTCATATAGGGGTACAAAACCAACGCGTATTAATGCGTCGACGATATTAACGCGAACGCACGCGTGTCAGGACTTCGCTGGCGAGCAAACACGACAGAAAAACAGAAAAAGGTAAAGGCAGAAAGCAGTTTACTTTGCGATCTTACAGTTGGCGCGATCTTGGAAAGTGGCAGGAGAAGAATGCTCTACATTCGCGATTGATCGTGAGAATGTTGCAGCGGGTTCGTTCTCGTTTGATATGCGACTAACGAGAGATCGAAATCTCGTGATTCTTCGACTGCGATTCGAGAGAGAGAGGCACTGGCGTCTGGAATTAATCGTTTGATTCATTTCTCTTGAGAAAGATCACGAATTCGTAGGAATCGAGTAGATGTGCGAGTGGTGATATTTGCGCGAGAATCGATGAAAAAATTATCGCAACTTCGTGAAAATGAAACACACAGTTACTCACTTGAGCTCGTTTTAAAACACAAAGCATCCATCTCCGCGTTTCTTCATTTTTTTCTTCAAAGATATTTTTATACTATTTTAAAGCGTGTAAAAATTTATATTTTACGTTGTCTTGAAATTATCTCAAAAATTTATAAATTTTCTTTCTTATCGAAATGTACCGTGGTTCTGAAGATTAAAGTCTCCGCTTTAAAACGATCCTTCAACATTTGCTGTACGATTCTTTTTTCGTAAAGTTACGAGAGTTTAAGAGACACAGACAATTTGCGACATATTACACTAGGGTAGCATTAGGGAAGATAAGAACCGCCATAAATGGCAAAATTTCTGAATCGATACTGATGAGAATCTTTCCTTATTCAACGGCCGAATGATCGCGGAATCTCGATTCATTCACATGCATCGGCGTGCTCGCCGTATTTTTGTGGCGCGCCTTCCCATTAGCATAATCACGTCTACTTGCGCGCGCTCGTTTAGCTCGTTCATAGATACTTGACGACGAGAGATATCGCTGAATGCGTTCGTTTAATGAACAGCTAATTGAAGATCGGAATCTGAAAGCGGACCGATTCATGACGGAGGCATTTTTCGAAGCGACGTTTCTTCTGAAATTCCTGCGATTAATGGCGAGGCAGGATTGGAATCACGGACGAGGATGCAGTTGTAGAAAATCATCCAAAGTGGGCTTCGAGAGATTTTTCCTACTTGTTTTCGTACTTTTATTACTTTCAACTTTGAAAGATCGAACACGCTGCGTACGATAAATAATTTTCGCGAACGAATTGAAAATCCACCCTTTTGTAAAAACCCGTCGAAAAAGTGAAATTCTTTGCGATATTAAACTGTTGGTTAATTCGATTTACACAGGTGAAAACAGAGGACTGAAAAATTGCGAATAATTCTTTCGAGAATCGAATTCCGGATTGCATAGATTTCCCAAGAATTTGTTTTATTGAGTTATCGAATATTGAAATATCGAACGTATTTCTCGTACGTATTGGTATCGGTCTATTGGTCGTTTGTGCTTTAATTATTGTCAAACTATTTTTTTATTTTTTTTTCTATTTTTTATTTTTTATTTTTTTATTTTCTCGTTTTGTTCTCTCGCGCGTCGACGAGAGACAAAGCCGATCCCAAATGGAAAAATAAAATACCGGTTCCGTTTGATTAAAACGCGAATGCAAAAATTCTAGCGGGCGAAATATAATTTCATCGTCGGACGTGATAATTCGGGTGTCGGGTTAAGTGTTGCCCGTCACGCATAGAGAGAAATAAATAATTTATTCGACGTCACGCGGCTCCCGGTATTTTTCCAGCGCGGCGTTTCGATTAATCGTTTTCATAATTCCACCCCCACCTCCTCTCTCTCTCTCTCTCTCTCTCTCTCTCTTTTTCTCCCCCCTACGTTCGCCGATATTTGTGTATGATAATTCACGTTCGGATCTATTCCGTTTCTCATTTGCATGGTAATCGGCGGCGTGCATGCAGCAACTTGCTAAAATTATTCGAACAAAGTAACTTTCGTGAAGTAATTCCGCTTTAAATTAATCCGTGTCTGAGGCAATAAATATATCAGCCGGTGTCTGTATCGGAAGTAGAAAGATTCATATTTATATTCGCGTCCGGCATTTACATATTGTTGCTACACGGTTGAATTAATTTTTTTTTTTTTTAATTTGTTTTCTTTCTTTTTTTCTCTTTTTCCATTGGCATATGCACGTCAGTTCTGTGACAATATTGAATGCTCGTATTTCTGGAAATTTTATGGAAATGCGTGGGAAACGTATGCAACGTGATATTAGGGTCAAAATTAAACACGGCTCTTGTCTTCGAAACGAAATTGTAATCTAGCTGTATTTACTCGAATCACAGTGCAAATTCGTGTCTCTTTCACAGCCTGGAACTGTGCATCCCATTTCTTACGTTGTGCAAATATATATATATATATACGTGTGTAAGATGTTCTACTGAAGGACGTATGTTCTACGAGTAAGAATATATTTGAATGATATGCTTTATTGAGAAGTTTCGTCTTTTTTTCATTGAAATATTGTCTTCACAATTTTCGTCTCATTTTCTTCAAATTCTTTCAAACTGTACACACACGTTATCACGCGATCTCTCTTAAATATCGCAAACTTCATTTTAAACATCTTTTGATAAAATCAAGAAACGACGAGTTATCCTAATCCTGTAGATGAACCTTCAAGTAATATCAAATTGATGACCAGAGTATTTTACTGTATTTAATATTCAATATAATTTAGACTGTTCGATTTCGTTTTATATTTCCCATTGTTCGTGCCCAAGATCGGTAACAAAATTAAAACATTCAAATGAAATATTCCAATATTAACCTAAATTACAACAGTCTTCAGCTGAGCGACGATTAATTAAGAGATGACGAATGATAGCAATTAATCTGAGTTAATCTGTCTCTATATCTATCAGGCCAAACGTAATTCACGCAGTCGCAGAGTACCATAATCTCGAACAGTCTTAATTCATCCGTCTTCTTACTTTCTACTTCAAATTGTTGTGAAATGAAATAAATTGGGATCGAACGAGAATTAACTAATAAACTTATTGTAGTTAAATAGGAATTTACAACAATGTCCAATTGAGCAAGAATGAATTGAAGAAATGACGAATGATACTAATCAAGAGTTAATCTATCTCCCTTCTTCTTCTATATCTGTCACGCCGAACAAACTCTCAGAGTATAGGTCTTAAGTAATCTGAACTCATTCGTCTTCTTCGTCCATTCAAATTGTCCTGAAACGAAGTAAATAATGCGGAACAAACAAACGATAAAACGATCGCGCGAGACGTCTTTTTTTTCGATCTTATACTATTTTTCACGAGCCAAAAACCAGTCGTAAATTTCGCGCGTCGAATTCGCGCGACTACCTAGCCAGTACTCGACTGCCTGCTACCAGCGATCGTATTTAAATCACGAGCAGGCAGCCGGCTTGATATAGGGCTAATTGAAGATCGGAATCTCGACGCGACCGGCGCACGACGCGTGAGATCGTCGTTAAAATCGACGCTGTGCACTCTCTCGATGGAGTTGCTTCGCTCGGAGTTAAAACAGGCCGAGGAGATGGAAATGGCTTGACACTGGAGACTATAGAAATTGAGTCAAAGATATGAATAGGGACACCCATAAATAAATGTCGTTTTTCGACATTGTACAAAATTTTATTTGATTAACACAGCTTTATCTTTTTTTTTTTTTTTTTTTTTTTAATTTTATTGTCGCATCGACAGCGAGGTCATTAGCGACGACGGCACCATTAGATGTGTGAGTAGTAGTTTATGCTTTTTAGATATAATAGTACTCTTTGTATGTCGTTTTGAGAAGTAAGGTTTATGTTTGTGTTGATTCCATATTTCTGTCTTTGGGTTTCTGTGGTGTGGCATTCGTGCAGTATGTAACACAGCTTTAATCTGTGGTATAATTTAACAATGAAATGTCAATGTGTTTAACTAGAATGTAGGTTGAGTTAAATTATTGTCACTGGATAGCAATGTTTATTAAATTTGAAAAGAATGACATTGCTTCGGGGGTACACCTAATAGAATGCAAGGAATAGGAAAAGGTTTGTAATATAATAACGAAACACGAACGTTTGTTTGTATATTTTATCGAAAATCATTCGACTCTCTGAGAAATGCTACATTGTAGTTTCGAATTGTAGAAATAAATCTAAGAAATTATAAATTGATCGTTTTGTCCATTTTGGTAGTTCTAGTATTAACATGCGACTAATATTGCGCGTGTTTCATGTTTCAAGCTGAGAACTCGAGTGGATGATCGGTGGATCAAGGATCGAGCGATGATTCTCTAACAAAAACTTTATTATTCTTCGTATTTTATTGACTCATTCACTTAAGATATTAAAACCATACAATGTTATCTCTGTCATAAACATGATTTGCAATTGGAACAATTAAAAACAAATGAAAAAGTATCACGAATTTTGAAGACGTACGACGGGATGTAATGGACGAAAAAATATAATGGTCAAAAAAGTCCGTTTCTTTAAATTGCGTTGGTAAATGTGTATAAAATACAGAAAATATATAAATTTATAACACATAAATTATATTATATAACATATCTGGATTTCTATCGAGATTTCTTCAGTCACGCTCGTAAAAATGCGAATTCAGATAAGCGTCCACGATCTAATGGTCACGATGTTCGGGGAACACACACGCGTGTGGACCTAGAAAATTATCGATAGCCCGATATTTCATTTGTTTCAACTTGCGGTTTGAGCAAGTAGTTTGGCACACCTATCTGTAGCGGTTTAACTAGGTGCCTCGTTTATCCAATTACGGTATTCTGCGATGAAATTCGCGAGAGCTACCTAGGAATAGCGATTAGTGTAAATGCTTCCACGGAATAATTCGAGAAATGCATGCGCCGCTGCACATTCGCCGACGTGGAGAATAACGATGCACGTGCGTCGTTCGATCGCCGAATTGCCGTAACTTTCACTGAAATTCTCCTCGTTCGCGTATGTTCGCGTTTCTGAAAAAGCTTCCACCTAAGCATATCTAATTTCGCTGAATAATAATATCGTGACATCAAACGACAGTATAATTGAAACGAAATTCGAAGTTAGAAATCAATGAAATTGAGGGCCATTTTTCGTAGCAAATAAAAGGGACAAAGAACAAACGTGTAATCAGATTATAATCGTAGCAAAATACTAAACTTTGAACACTTTACATATTTCTCCGTATTATAAATATTTCCACGTACTTATTCTCGCAAACGAATTGAAAAAAAAAAAAATGTTCACGAACCTGTCACCGCGAAAAATTTCAAGGGACATTCTTCGGTCCAGTCGTCAGGATTTATTTTTTTCCTTTTTTTCTTTTTTTTTTTTTAGCTCCGCGAATTGCTGATAAATTTGATTAAAGTTGATTGACAATCCTTTAATTAATATTTCTCTGTCGTACTTCAATCCAGAATGCAATTCTCTGCCAGAAATACTTTCCACGGCGGACGCAATATTTTGCGAAAGTTCCAATTTTTATTCTGCAAATTGTCAGAGAGAGAGAACGCTGACGAATGAATGTAAACGATTTGTTCTTTCTTTCTTTTTTTTTTCGTTCTTTTTTCTAGTCGACAAAAAAAAATGGCTTCAGAAATCAAGCGCAGTTTGATACAGGAGCAGCGACAGTTGGAATTTTAAAAAACGCAAACGCGCCGCCGCGTACCGTCTCTTGTGGATTTCTCTCTCTCTCTCTCGCTCTCTCTCTCTCTCTCTCTCTCTCTTTCTTTTCTCTTATCAATACATGGAAATTACACACACGGACTGTCGTCCGTTTGCCATTTCACTTGCAAGCGTTCTTCTTATTTTTCGCGCGTGGAACGCAACCGTGAGCTGCGTCAATAGATTTTACATGTAGGTTACATTCCGCGCGTTACATCTCGCGGTTCAGTTACGTTCGTTACATCAGTCAATCACGAAATTCGATGTTTGTGCATTTATTTTATTTTGTTGCGCATATTGAATGATCTTCGTCTTGATTGCAAATATTTATCGATAACTAATATTCGCGATCGAGTTTTCGCGAGCTTCAGCGAAAAATCGAAATGGAAATTGTTTTTCTACGTTTGTCTCGATATGCAGCTGCAAATTAATTAATTGTAAATTCGTTTCATTAGGTCGTAAACTAATTTCTGATTGTTTCACATTTCGTTTGATTGCTCGTTCGAGACAATGTTAATTTTAGTTTAATGAGCACAATTAATTATTTGGATCGCTCCTTGACCAGCATAGTTCTGTAACTACAGAAGTGAAAAGCAAGTTGATTTCAATTGGCCAGACGTAAAAATGATGCAACGACGTGATACGCTAGAAAATAGAGGAAATAATTGTTTCCAATAGATCAGAAGAAATGACAAATTAACCAATCTTCCTCGATTAATCGTAAGGAGTTGAAACGATCTAGATTATCAGATTCAAACAGTCCAGAGAACTTTAAAGAGAAAGAGAGAGAGAGAGAGAGAGGTAAATAAAATGACTTTATCTGTGCTTTTCTAACTTTGAAACAGTGCAGTATAAATATTTCATCATTCACGACTCGGTAGTATCGCGATATACGATGAACATGGCAAGTTTACGAGCACGTATTTCTAATTCCCATTCTGAATCAGCAATGGATTAAATTCGTGACTGCGAAATTTATCGCTTATGTTTGTTCCACGTAAGCGGCTTATCTCGTGGGGAGATAAGGCCCGGCAAAATTCATAATTTAACCGGGGCACAAAAGGAGCTAGAGTCGACGCGAAAATTTTGCCACTCGCGTGTCGCCACCGTCGTTTCGCCACGGTATTTCCCGTTTTTAGAAGATTTGCGCTTCGAAGAATTTTCGTTCGCGAGGTTTTTAAAAGGTTAATAACCGTGTGTGTTTGTAGATCGTCTGGAATTGGCTGTAAAATCGGATAACACGGTTTACAAAATCGCGCATTAAATTATACCAGCGTTTATTTCGTGCGTTTTTATTAAGGAGGAAGGAGGGGGAGGGTGGTAGGGTGGGGGTGGGAATTAAATATGCCAATTATTACCGAACGAATTGAAACACTTGATGAATGAATATTCACGATGCTTATGCATAAAACATTGGATTAAACATTAAAACGAAGGAATGGCTCGATACGCGCAAAATATCATGCTTTCGTACCCGCGTATTTAGTTCATTTAACACGAATGACGGCCAGACTTATTTAGTTCAATAATTTCCGTAATGACGGGAATCAATCCCGCGAATATTTATAACTGTTTGTAATTTTTTAATTCCCCTTCTCAGATGAGACTCGCTAGTACGAAACTTTCTAGAGAATAAAAATCTTTGAACGTGCAAATCTCGGTGTCCCAGTTTTGGTCGTTTTAATCCAACGTGGAGGTTTAACGTTCTTGCTGACATCTCGTGACGACGGTAGCCTCCGTTTTAAAAATCGCAGTCGAAGCCACTTGAATCTTCAGTTTTCCATCTTGAAAAGACAGGCGAGATTTGATGTCAAAAATCAAAACTTCCGCGGGAAGGAAATTTTGTTTCAAGATTACTTGAAATTTATCGAGTTTACGTTTTGTTACGTGTAAAAATCGATCAGGGGAACACGGCCGATGAGCAAGGAAGGGAAATATTTCGCACCAAGTCGAAGACCCCCGTTCACGGGGCTGAAACTTACATCGATCCTAAAAATAGCGGCTCGAGCCGGGATCTAGGAATAATATTTTTGCTTTCTGAAATAAGATTTACCTTTTATCGCGTCTAGTGGGTCTCTGTTTGGATAACCCAGTTTCATCCCGCGGCACGGGATGAGGGATCGAATGTTCAACCAATGGGTTCGATCTTTTGAGCGCGTTTACCAGTCTAATGCCAGCGTGGTGAGAATCGAGGGGGAGGGGGAGGGGGGAACACTGTTATTTCTCGCGTAAAATCTTAAGTGCACTTTGCAATTTAAATTTCGGTTGAAACGTAGGGAGGGGTGGTTTAGGTGCGCGCGCGCGCCTAAGAGAATAAAATACAATGAGAGGGAAATTATTGCAAGAAAATCGCGTGAGACGACAGGCACGTGTTAGTTTCAACGTTCAACTCTCGCGAGTTCCCTTCGAGTTGGAGATTTCGTGATTTAAAATGAACGAGGACTCTTATATTCTTCTTAGGCAACAGTGTCGCGAAATTTTTTTTGATATTCTTTTCACTGCGTTAGAGACGCGTTTCATCGCGCAATTCAACTTGAATATATTAAAATGGAGAGTCATGTTATTTCGATCTCTTTGTTTCACGCTTCAAGTTTCGATAATCAACTACTGTTAAATTTTTCTCGCGGGACACTGAAATTAAACATGCACGCGACAATTTGAATTTTGACGAAACCAAGCGAAGAACATTATATACGTAGCACCAGAGGAGGTATTACGAACAAATAGCGCTTTATTGAAATTTTATATCTGCATTTTCGCGATTGTTTTTCTTTTTTCTTTTTCTATTTGACGTGGTTGAACAACGCGCGTCGAATTTTTCGTGGAAAAATTAGAAGGATGTCATGTTTGAAAGCTTGCCGGTAATTGCGAGTGAAACAATTCTCTATGTTTTACACCTCGTTGATCAAAGAACATTATGTGCACAATTTTCACTTGAAACGCACGGCCATTTGTTTTTAATGGATCTTTTTTTCTCTTTTCCTCTTTCCTTTTTTTTTCCCCTCGCTGTCGCGTTGAAAAGCATTTGCAATAAAGTTCGCGTCGCGAAAATTTCGTTATTTGATTTTCAATGAAACGTCACGAGAGTTCAGTCATAAGTCCCGTTGCCCTTTGTACCTGACCAGAGTCTAATTGAAAACGTAATTAAGAATTAATACGTTCGTAGCCGGCTGTGTAACGTTACGTTCTTTCCGCGAGTTATAATGTATAATAAAGGATATTGTATACGTGGTATCAAACTGAGACAGGCATGTATGTAATCGTATGATACAAATGAATATACCATAAATATTTATTATATTGTATTATTATGTTATACAATTAGTTGGATTATAAATCTGTTCTATTTAAACACTCCCAGTAATCATTAATAAACTTCTGGTAATCATTTTCAGAAAAATATAAATTAACTCTATTTGTGATTTTCTGTCGGATATTTAATTCCTTTCTAAATAAAGTTTCGTCAAAAAATCAATCAAATTGCAAATTTCGCTTCAACTTGAAGAACAAATCGATCATTCAAATTCAGCGATAAATTGGAGAAATTTCCAATTATAAACAGTGCAACGATTCCACCAAACATTTCCAAAAAAAAAAAAAAAAAATAAACAAATGCTTTTATTTCACTGTGTATAATTGGGTTGAAACAAGTTAATCAAATTGCACGTTTCCCTTCCGTTTTAAGAACAAATTTCTCATCCACGTGGCGCACGTACGAAACCGAGGAAACTTCCAATTAAGAACTTGCAACGATTTTCCAAAAAAAAAAAAAAAATCTGAATCAATTCCTTTCTCATTTCTCACGAAAATAATTTGCATAATTGGATCTCCTCCCTGATTAAAATTTCGCCGACCTTCCCGACTCGAGGTCCCGTTGCTCGTTTCGCTTTCATTTTGAGAAGAAATTGGACCGGAACGTTTTAAAGAACTTTTTCCCAGCTACCTCTTTTGATATCGAGCAAATATCAGTCGCGGTGGAAGATCTTCGATTTCCGTGGCTGGGAAAGAGGAGAGGGGGAGAGATCGGAAGTTTCGTTGTCCAAAGGAGAAAGGGGTTATCGAAAAACGGGGGAGAATGCTTCTTCAGCGTGGATTTTGTCCCCCGGTGGGCGAGAAGGGGGGCAGAGGGGACACAAGCGAGCCACAAAAGCCCATATCCTAAAAGTTTTAGCCGATGCGGTGTGTAATCGGGTCGAGACCTTATCGAGTTTTCGTACTTTCGAATTCCACCTGGCCGGGAACCGTGGAGCCACGCCGCAAAATTTGCTTTTCAGCTTTCGCAGTCCTCGCCGCTCTGGTGGGCAACTTCTGCCACGTGCGGGCGAATTTTTCCTTCTGGCCAGCTCCCTCCTCGTGCTTTCTTACACCGCGCTTGGAAAGCAGCGCCGCGACAGCTAGGAAATTATTCCTTCGTGCGTTTGTGTTTCTTTTTTTTTTTTTCTTTCGAGAAAAGTGTCTGTCTAGAGAGTCGAGAGAGTGGAACGCTCTGTCTTTGCTGTCAGTTTTGACAAGATTTCAGTATCATATTTTAATCTCGTGGTGTAACTATCAACTTGCACGTACATTTGGAGGCAACTTGTTTCTAACGGCCTGTCTTTGGAACCAGTTTGACAAAATTTTGGTGTTGCAGTTTAATCTTGCGACATATTTATAAACTTGTTTCTAACAGCCTGTCTTTGGAGTTAATTTGACAAAACTTTACTCATAATCTTACGGTACATGTATATTCGCAAAATTGTAGGTGTATGTATTGCACCTGTTTGGAATTAATTTGAAAAAAAAAGGACAAAAATGCGAGATTTTCAGAGTCGAATAGACGTTATAAAGCAACGAAATAAATGAAAGAAAAATTGGAAAATCCTGTCCTGTTGGAACTTCTATTTTTATAAATTCGCGAATTGACATCGCTTGGTTCCGCATCGTGAAACGTAGAGTGTAACTTTAAGAAGCGAACGGCCTGAATCTTCGAAACATAAATCACACGCAAACAGTCGATTAATTTCGCGTTTGCAATTAATAAAGTTTCGTCAAGACGATCGAGTCCGAGCTTTTCCTCAGAAAAATCACATCCCACTTCGATTAATTGATCCGTCTCGTTCCAATTGTCATTGCACTTGGACGAATTGGAAACGGCAAGTGGAGAGCCAGAAAGATCTGTTGAAGCAAGAACAATGGCACGCGAAAGGTGGTTCGGATCGAAACGTTCGAAACGTGACTTCAATCTCACCCCCCTCTATTTTTTTTTTCTTTCGCTGCCTTTAATTTGTCTCCGTTTAATGGCCCCGGAAGGCAAACACAAAGTGGTGGGACGCGTTTTAAAGGAAAACACGATTTTCCAACAAGGGGGCGCGCGTTAAGCGATTTTAATTATAGTTGCTCAATGGCTCGCAATTTTCTTCCGGGACACGCGTTCAGTATTCATGAGTAAATAATGGAATTTTTCCATCAACGGGACAATACATTGTTCGATGTCGATCGAACGTTTGCCTTTTGTAAATCACCGTCGACAGGCAAATAAAAATTTCTATGTGCCGAGAGACGAGTTTCAAAGGCATTTAACGCGCCGTTTCTATGCACGCGGACAGTTTATGGTGGTGAAAGGGATTTTATACTTGGTTTTAAAATACTCGCTTTGAGATAGGTGTGCCCCGTAGAACGATTATTCTTACTTCTTCCTTCTCTTTCTTTTTCCTTCCCCCTTTTTACTCTGTTGGAGGGAGATACAGGAAATATTGATTTCTACTTTGCATGAGGAAACGTTAATGAACGTCGATCCCCCTTTGCGTCGAAATAGCATTTGTCCGATGTTGGAAATATCTCTGTTGAAAGGCTTGTCCCTTCTCCAAGCCCATCGAAGTGGATTATTTCATTTAACGTTGGAGATAATAGCGTAGATGATACACTGTACGTACAAACTTTAAGGAAGATAAGTTGGGCATTAATTTTCCAAATAAACTGCGCGAACGAATGGATCCCAATGTTACGAGAAACACAAAGCAGCCTTTCTAAAAGTTACTTTGTGATATAGGATTTTTCTTTCAGTGACAGCAGACACGTTGCACGATGCTTAATTTCTGACAAATAAGAATCTTTAGAAATTTACGATCTTTCGACAATTCTGAGTAAAATAACAAATTTTGGAATAATATAATTTTCAATGTCTCTGAGTGTATATATATGTATATATAAATTGACATAGTAATTTCCAGAAATTCTGAATTTCTCTGACACTCGAAGATCGATAGAATCTTGATATCCAGAAGCAAAGAAAAAAATAAAAAAGGAAAAATAATCCCATTTTAAGAGAATTAAGAATTTATATCACGACTCACGATCATAATAATAATTTTCATTTCTCCATCGCGAACAAGATCTCCAGCAATTTAGCTTCGTCATCGAAAATGAGAATTCGTAAATTCTTCCAATGGTTGCACACACGGTCATGAAGTGACCGAAAGGAAAAAAGAAAATCCGTGTATCTCGCAGTTTGAGAACGAGTATTCATTCGCGGCAGTGGAAATCTTCCATCTTTTCTCTCTCTCTCTCTCTCTCTCTCTCTCTCTCTCTCTCTCTGTCGAGCTTAACGCGATGCGTAACGAGGTCGAGATCTTATCAAGCTTTCTCGTGCTTTTCGATTCGAGTTCGTCGACAAACGAAGAAAATCGTAGCCAGAGAACGAGATACTTCCTTCCTTTTTCTTTTCTCTCTCTCTTTTTTTTCAAATACGCAGTATCTGAACGTTCGTGAACAAAGACGGCTGGAAACTGGTTTCGTTTAATGTATATTTCATTGTTCGTGCTGGCTTGCAGTCAGAATATGAATTTTTTCCCCTTGTCGGTAACTTTACCCGCTTTATACCCGCGCATGTATCCGCTTAACGCCACGACGAAAAAGCAGATTTCGTGTTTCTGATTGAAACGCTCGCGTATACAAATCTCCGCATTATACCGAATTAATTGCAATTTCGTCAGACGGTGGGGAACTGTCGCAGTTTCGGGGATACTGAACGCTGCATATGAAATTGGAGTGTTTGCATTTTAGAAATTTAGAAATTTCTGGTATGTATAAGTTTTGAAATTGGCGTACTCGCATTTCAAAGTTTATAAATCTCTAGAATGTACGTAAATACCCGAATTTCGTGCATTATCTAATTTTCTAACGAGAATACATTTTTTTTCGTTCGTTTCACATTGAATTTATGAAATATGTAAAATATCCAAGACAGAGCTGTCGCTATGATATTTCACGGACGCAACAAATTTCTTTCATTATATTCAAACTGCGATCTGATTAAAAGGATGCTTGGAAATTATACGAGCGCGTCCTACAAACTTGTGCGTTGCTTTAAATTAATCGCAAATCCGTCGAATGAATAAAAAGATTTTTTTGTTTTTTTGCTACAATTTTCTGGACATTGGAGATAAAAATTCGAGTATAATTCTGTTAAAATATTCATTACGTATTGCCTGTATTATACATACATACAAATCTGTATTAATTAAAATTTCATCGAAGGAACGAAAAATGTTTTATGAATATCAAGTGTTGTTGTATATAGATTATTAACAATGCTCAATCATACATACATACACACACACACATATATATGTATATATATATATGTATGTATGTATGTATGTATATACATCATAGAATTAAATCCACGAAGGAATGTGATTTTATTTTCTCTGCAGCTTCTGATTTATTAAGTTTCGTACAAGAGAGCTCACGCTTTATCATTCAGAGAAATGGTTTTTACCGAACTATTAATCACTGATATATTAATGGCCATAGTCTACGGTAGATACATCACCCTGCAAAACTATAAATGATGATTTCATTTCATTTCATGTCACAGAAGTGGATAATTTTTTCATAAATCGTAGTGATTTATAACCCGTAATTCAGAACTTTTAGCCATTTCTCGCGAAATGACTTATATACAGTATTAAATTCCATTTCAAATTCTAAATATCCAGTTCCCGAGATTACTCTTTGACTTCGAAATCAAATATTTAATATTTCGGGAATGGGACAATTGATCTCGATGAAATTAACTCGTTCGACATTCAACGAGCTTCGCCCATATACTTGAAATAAAATATTGCGTCGCGGAATGGTAGTTTTTGAAATTTCGCTGAAGCTTCTCTGTTCTCTCGTCAAACGCACGTTTCACGTCGCAATAAATTCTCCCGCCGTGAGATTTAAAATTAATGTTAATCAACGAGGAGTCAAGCCAAGGGCGGTGTTGCCAAGGAATTTTCAGGAATTTCCGTTTCGTGAACGGCATTGAAGGTAAACCGGCAAAGTGAAAGATTAAAGGGTGATAGATTGAAAGTGAAAGAGAAAGGGGAGACGTGTACGTATCTATAAATGTCGCCTCGGCATCGTAGCCAATCGAAACGGAATTCCACTTTAATGCCAGCCCCGGATGCCAACCCCCCTGACGATATTGCAATTAGGCTTGTGACAGTCGATCGAACAGAGCGTGTTCTGTTGCACCCCATGTACAGGGTGTTCCGTCAATTTCGCCGTAGATTTTGCACGAAACAAACGTCGATACGTCAACGTAAATTTCTCTCGTTTTTTTGTTTCTTTTTTTTCGTTTCTAATTTCATTCAGACGCGTAGGTATATGAAATGTAGTTCAACGAGTATTTCGTTGATAGAAACTTTCGTGCACGGGCGTTGTTTATTCTCTCGTACGAACTAATAACAGGTTGTAATTTAATGTAATCGGAATCCGGTTTAGCTCGGAATAGAAATTTTATCGATTAACTCTCACGAGTCGACAAAATATTTCTCAGTCGCTATTTCTGTGGAAACTCATTTTTGTGGAAGCTTCGAGCGCATTTCACGCTCTATATTTAACGCAGTCGTTTATTTAATATTCTATTTAATTTCAAACAAAGATCGAAATGGAAAATTCGTTTAGAGTAAATGTTGAATTCGTGAAATACTGTATCATTCGTACGGTAGATTTTCTTTATCTGAAACTAGTTAATTTATTTAGTGAATTTTTGCTGGTTAGGGTTATTTAACTGAACGTCGACATAAAGAAGCACCGAGGAAAATTTATTGGGTTTCTATTACATTTATTTAGGAATTTTACTACAATTGCAAGCAAATAAATTTCAATTTTTTACCATCACTACCAAAAGGATTTAATTTCGTAAATTTAATCAGTCCCTCAAAATCCAAGACGATAAAACTATAGCTTCATCAAAAGAAAGCGAGAGAATTTGCAGAATTTAAATTAAAGGAGAATGAAAATTTTTTCAATTACAAAATCACAGATAGAGTTGTAGGAAATTAGATCAACGAGTGAGAGGCAGGTCAAAGAAAAATTATGGCACTTTAGTCCAATGTGTACCAAATTGCAGAGTTTTCAGAGCTTTTCGTGCTTTTTCCTCTTTATTTGTTTGAACGCGCGTATTGGAAGCTTCGTCCTTCGCTCGGTGGAATTATATCTGTATATTAAGCGAATAGAGTTACAAAGTTCCGCGGTGGAGGAGGATCCTGAGGCTAAAAGAATGGACGAAGGAGTAACCACGACCACGGCCACGTCCGCGAAACTTTCGGGGAAGTTTCACGAACGAACTAACAAACGAACTTGCCTCTGGTCGTCGATTCTCATGGAAATTCGACGATTTGTGTAGCGAAACGATGCCGACGATCTCTTGCAAATCGATAAGCCAGTTGGCTCGGACTGGGTATTAAATGCTCGAAGGACGAGGAACGTGCCATTTTTCTCTTTCTCTGCCACTTTCTTGTCCCTTTTCCAATTTCAGCTGGTACTGAGGTTCGAGACTCGTAGAATGCGAATGTATTTTCATATTGAAAATACTTGTACCTTATTTTATTCCTTGTGTCGAATCAACATCGTTGCGAAAGTGAGAAGTACAATGCATGTTCTGCATATCTCGTGTTTCCATTATGTTAATCTTTTTTTTTTTTTAGTTATACCAATTTAACAATTGCAAGGAGTAAATGTGGCTGAGAAGATGTAGAACAAGTGTTTTCGTCACCTCTGAATTGATTCATACTTCGTTACTTGTGACTTTTATTTATATTTGGAAAATTAGGAATTGTATAACGTTATGAAAGAGCGAGCAGAGATTGTAGAGTACGAAATGTTGAGAATAAAGTCAGACATCTCTGCAAAGATTCATTTATATAGTACAACAAATACAGTTTTACCCGTAAAAATTATTTTTACGCGATAACCCCATCTTTCAACGAACAATCATACCTCACTCTCTCAAAAGAAAGCAAAAGAGAATTAATTTTCTTAAAATCTCTTCGCCAAGTGACCGGTGGATATTCGATCGCTGATCGAATTCTTCGAACCAGAAACCTCCGTCAAAGAATCATCGAAGCGCTTCAAGATCACGCGATTACGAATCGCGATCCTGGTGCTCGCCGTATCGATATCGCGCTCGATATCCGCGCCAGAAGCTGGCTTTCGCATAATAAAACTTTCGCTAACGAACCGGTTGCTATAGTTTCGCCGCGTGGCAGTCGGAGAATCAGGTCGAGGAGGAAGGAGCGACCCAGGCTGCGTCTCTCTCCTCTGGAATTAAATTAATTAAGCCAGATTATCTCGACGGATGTGAAAAAAAAAGAAAGAAAGAAGAAAAAAAAAGGAAAAAACTTCAATAGAAGCCGCGTGGTCGGGCGAGCGCGGATCGGGCAGACTGTCGAGAAAAGAAGGGGAGGTGAGGAGGGGGGGGGGGTGAAAGGGGAAGAGGGTTGAAGAGAAAAAAAGAGAAGAAGAAAGAGAGGAGGCTCCCGGTACTTTTAATTTCGTTTAAGTTCATCGCGACTACCTTGGGACCTTTCGCCGACGGCGAAAGCAGGTGTTAAGATCCTCCCGTGGCCACATATCCCCCCCCTCCTCCCTCCACCCTCTAGCTCCCCCCTTTCCCTGTCAATTTTCATTCGAAAGTTTGGCTGACTCGTGTCTTCACGCCCACAGACGTCGTTTCCACGAAAAGTGGACGCACTTCTCGCGAACTTTCCTCTCGCCGGGTTTTTCTTTCCTCTTGCGAGTAGATGAACGTGCACGAGGGTATGAGACGTAAAGCGAAAGAGTGATTTTTCATACGTCGAGGACCAAGGTCAATGTTTTGTTTCGTGAATTGTTTTTTTTTTTTTTTTTTTTGTTCTTATCAATTTGAGTCACTAGGATGGATATTTGAAGAGTTTTAATTTTGCAAAATATAAAGAAAGTGATGTATTATACATCAATGTGATGAAGTTTTTTCGTTTCGACTGTAGGGGTTTTACTTGTACAATGTGTTTTCTTCAACAAAAGATATTATCTTTTTTAACAAAATATAATTCACATCGTTTATATTTTGTAACAATGTTTCGATTGTTTTACTGCTTGATCGGGTTCAAAAATGTTTGGAGATCAGAATTTTATGATCATCATTCTCAAGAAGCAACGTACTTTTGCGAGAATAATTGCTATACTTGTTGGAGATTAAACAGCTTGAAAAGAAATGTTGAATGTTGGCGAAGGTTTGAGAACCTTGATAACTGTTTATTCGTTAACATTTATTGCTGACAAGACCCTAAGGTTGAACGCTTGGGGACATTAATGAAATTTAAAGGGTGGACACAAAAGTTAGAAGAACACTCCCAGTGGAATATTTTATTTCGACGCAAAGTTTGAATGTTCATGAATTTACAAAAAGAAGTTCTACCTTTCTTCGTATGAATTTTTATAAAGTCGCTCTTGCAAAATATATTAACCGCTACAGTTATTGAATGCTATCAAACTTCTTTGCAACTATTAAACTTCTTTGTAAATTTTTTTATACTAAATTATCATCACTAAGTACAAAAGTCTTTATATAGTAGTAAATTACTGCCACTGAATATCGTTAAATATTTTCATAGTAAGTGATGGTTTGTCATATCATTAACCTTCTTTGTAATTAATCATTCTCAGGAAACAACTATTACCGTTACAGAACGCCATTAAACCTCTTCATAATAAATTACAACAATTAAACTATTTCATACCAAAATCATTGTTACTGAGTGTCATAAAAGTCTTTATGATAAATTACTGTCGCTGATTATCATCGAACATTTTTCGCCAAATGTCATCAACGATTTTTATAATTAATTATTGTCATCGAAACGTGATAAAAAAATTTTTCTTCGAAGCAAATTTAATATCGACCCTCTCCATATCATCGAAATTCGCAGATCGAAAGACACATTATCCGAAACGTGCAAATTACTCGGAGTAGAGACGGACGCAACCCTCCCGCCCCCCTCGTTTTCGTAATCATTCATCCTGGTTATTCGACATCGTATCGAATTTGATTTTCCAGCCCCGTTAACGCTATTACCAGCCACGTCAGTGTCTCGCATTGGGCTTGACTGAAATTTTTCAGGGTACTAACGCGCGCGCAATCATCTTCCGCGCGTCTCCGCCTCCCTGTGCTCGTTTACCTGCACGCCGGATGCTCGTTCGCCGGTCTCCCGACAATAACATACGTGTCACTCATGCTGGAATACATTTTCAAACTTCCATTTCCCGTCTCGTGGAAGCCCTTCGATCGTTTCAGCCTCTTGCAGCCCCCGTCGAACTTCCCGTTCGATCCGGAATATCACGTTCCCTTCGGCCTCTCGGTACAGGCCGTTTCACTCTTCGTGTTTCGGCGGCGAGAAGAACGTGTTCGAGACGTGCAACCGTCGATTTCCGGTTTTTCCCTCGTAGATGGTTTGGTGTGAATTTTTGCGAGATTAAAGGATTCGAAGACTTTAAGAGGACTTAATAAATATCTCGTTTGAAAATAATCGTTGTCATTCTTCTCGAGAGTTGTTTGTTAGTTGGAGAAAATTGAAAGGAAATTTAAAATTATTACCATTTGGAAGGTTGAAGTGTTTGAAATTATCGAGAGGCTGAATGACAGTAAATTCTGAGTAGTCATATATATTTTTACCAGTTTCTTTTTTTAAAAAATGCGGTGAATATTGCGAGATTGAAAGATTTGAAGTCCTTGGCAGATAGGTTTCTTCTTGTTTAAAAATAACTTTTGCCATCTTTCCAGAGTTGTTTGTCAGTTGTAAAAGATACAAGTTTAAAGTGACAAATTACATAAAAAGAAAGAAAACAGGGAAATTTAAAATCTTTATCGTTTGGAAGATAAAGTATTTGAAATTGTTAAGTAGCTGAACGATCATAAAGTTATATCCAGACTTTGATTTCAAATGTACCAATCGTCTAAATACACTGCTGATAATGTAGATTGATTCTTTGAAGAAAACGTATTAAATATCCTCCGGCAGTTTCTTAATCTAACCTAACCCAGTATCAGTTTCATCCGATCGCGAAATCGATTGAAACTTTGTCGAAAATTAATAATAATAAAAGTATCTCGCAAACGAAATCAATGAAGCATCCTGTAGATTTCGAGCGGCGTTGCACGCACGCGATGGATAAATACGCGAGGTACGTGCCTCCTTCGGGGATTTTAACGTCTGCGCTACTGTTTATTGAAATTGCAACGCGAACGAAGAGAGGCAGAGGAGAGGCGGATATGGAAGAAGCGGGCGGAAATTCCGCTGGTTTATTCGGTAGGGTGTTACCTGGGGGTGGGGGGTGGAGGAAAGAAATTACAAGAATCTCGAATGGCTGTCGATGTAACACGGATGTTTTTAAATGGAAAATAATTACGCTCACGGTGAATGGAACTGCGAAGTAAAATATTCTGCCATCGCAGAGACGTTGAATCGATGTTTATTCGCTTCCGCGTCGCGAACGTATTAATAGCTAGCGCTATCATTAATCAACGTGATTCATTATCGAGCACGCTATTAAATATATTAATTAACATAATTAATTAAGCTCCATACCCATAAATGTTTGCGCGATAGCGCGTTGCGTTAAGCTTGTGTACCTTTGTACACGTGTATATATATATATGGCTCGGTATAGTCGCGGAATTTATAAATGCTGCAGTAATGATCGCAGCGAACGTTACGTCTGCGTTGCCCACGACGATTTAATTTTATGCGTGCAGGGGAATTAGGTTGATGATTGCACGAAAGAATTGGACATAGAAGTGTGTGATTGTTCGTTGCTCAAGTGCCTATACTGTACTGGAAACTTGAAATGTTTCTCTGAAAGTATTTTTGTTGGTGACTATCAATGATTCGTGAAACGATGGAAATGTGATACATTTCAATTTTGTATAAATTTAGATTGAATATACGTGACGAAAATATTTCAGAATCGAATTATTTCCCAGAATCAGATAATTTGGGAAATAATTGAATTGATATTGCAAATAAAATATTACGATGTTGTTGTGCATAATTATATTATATTTCGAACCAGGCCACGCTTAATTAATTACACACTTGGACGCTTGTAAACTCCACGCATCCTTTCATATCGATGTCTCGACACGTCCGATGGATGAAATGACTTTCATCTTTTGAAAATCGTATCCTCCACGAACATTGGTCTAACCAAATTCGAATCCAAGCTGAACCGATCGATGAATGAATTTTCGCGTGAAAGAAGAGAAACCATCGCACCGTTAGATGAACCGGCAGAAGAAGAGGAAGAGGGAGAAGGAAAGAAGAAAAAAAGAAAGAACGACGATCCCTTGTGATAGAAATTGCGCTGGCTACAGTTTACGCGCGCGCGCGTGCAAAAAGAAGGAAAAAGAGAAAGGAAAAAAAGAAAAACGTGGTCGAATAATTAAAAGCTCGCCGCGTTCCTTTCACCGCGGGACAATTGAAATAAAAGAGCATCTCTGGTGGTTCCGGGAGCGCGCGAAGGCAACGCCGGAAACGAACAGAGGAAGCATCGGTGTATACGCTTATAAATAATAGAACGGAGACGCGAAAATATCGTAAGCGACGAGAGAAAAAGAGAGAGAGAGAGAGAGAGAGAGAGAGAGGCGAAAGAAGACGGCGTCGGGGAAAAGTGGGTCGCTGCGGAGAAAAGGCGGATGATAAACGAGCGTGGTTGCGACGTGAGAGATGGGGGAAGAGGATGGCTGGCAGAAAAATAATGCGATTCTCGCGTGAGCACGATGGATTCTGAAATCGCGGACGCGGCCGTGCCGCGTTGGAAAGTGTCGAACGAGGGTAGGAAGGAAGGAATTAAGGAGGGTGGCGAGATGATGCGAGACATCGCGGCCAATAATTACGGTGGAAATTACAGTGGCGTGCGGGGCGCGATGAAAGCCTGGAAATGGGTCTTCCCTGGTTAAAACCCGGGTTTTTTTCTTGCATTAGTATCATACGCGCGTGTTTTATTCAGTAACATTTTAATATATTACAACATGTTATATTATAATAATATATTATAATATATATAACAGTTATCAGTATTTTTAGTGTTTCAATTATAATCAGAAACTAGAATCTTTTCTTTTTAAGTACGGGATATTTTGGACACGGAAAATTAGCACATTCAATTTATCATCGTTTTATATGTAAAAATGTACGTGTATTGGAAATTAATTTTCTACTATTTCAATCAAATTCTCTGTACTCTAATGCCTTTTCAGCAGTGTTTGTTCAAAAAGTTCTCTATGAGTAAAAATCTGAGACCGTACGAGTAATTTATCGTTAAATACCGCATGAAATAAGAAACTAATTAATATCCGAAAATTCGTGTCGATCTTCGCGCATTTGAAACGAGGCATTATTTTAAATTGGAATATTGAAAATGTTTCCTTGAAGCAAGAAAACTGGGGAAAATTACATAAACTCGCAGAAAGATTTATAGTGAGCTGTTTCACATTTCACGAGTGAATTTTATCGTAATTTTCATGGATACGTAAATGTTTAAATATATATATATGCAGTATATGTTCTTGAGTAGAAATTTAAATTTTGTTCCTTTATCTACCATCAACACAAATCGCACTTTTAATTCAATCGCCTTCGTTTCCAACCAAAAATTGCTCCATTTACATTCGTGTAGAGTGATTTTACGAAACGTTGACTGTATTTGTCGACGATGCGTCGCGCAGCGAGATAAGAAGAAGCAAGTGTTCACGTGTGGATAGGGGATACTGTGAGCGAAAGCCGGGCGTAAGGACGAAGAATGATGCAAGGGTGGTGAAAACGAGTCCAAGTGGCGGCGTGCGGCACACACTCCTATCGTCGGAAACGACGATTTGTCAGGGAAGCTCGTTCGTCTAACAAGAGATAACACCGAACTTCCAGAGGCGTTGCGAAGAACGAACATCCGTGAGCTAGTGGCTAACAAATGCGTTTCCCTCGTGGACCGTGTCTGGGGCCACTTTGTTATGATTACAAATAGCCGTTTCCTGCACGTGCATCGCAAGTACGAGCCATGTGTAAGTATAAAACGCGTCAAACTTTCAAGGAATGAAAATTGAAAAATTACCGATTCGCGTTCTTTAATTCTCACCTGAGTTACACGCGAAGAAAAAAGAAAAATATTCTTCAATAATTCGTATCTTTAATTTAAGCACAAAAAACTTGGAATAATTTTCAGAACATTTCACGTCAGGTACTTGAATTAATCGATCAAGATATTAAATGCAATTTTGTTTGATGAATTCTAATTCCAACTGAAAGTTAAATTCGTTCGATGTTTCGCGATCTTTCCCCTCTTCTTCCGAGGCTTCGAGAAATTCGTCTCCGCTTTCTGCTCGAACTTCCAAACAATTGAAACCCCCCCCCAAAAAAAAAACAACAAAGAGAGAAGAGAAGAATTGATTCTCGCCACTTCAGCGTGCAAGTATCGTGCCCTATAAAAAGGTAAATAGCGTTGAAGATTCGAATTAACGCGGGCTTTCGCGCTTTTAAAAAATTCATAACGTAACGATCGCTTGAACGAGAACAATCGTGATCGTTCGGCAAACTTTCGCCTCGCGCCCCGCTCGTCACTGCACTGCTTCGCGTGCATCGCCGCATTGAAATAACACACAATATCATTGTGCCCCTCGGTCGGGAGCATGCTCGAAATCACAATTCGACCTCGCAAAAAAAAAAAGAAAAAAAAAAAAAAGGAAAAAAAAAGGAAAAAAGTCAATAACCGATTCGAAACGCCGCCGGCCCGCTTTGTTTTTAACCGTAAACGGGATTTGCTGTTAGCCGTGTATCTTTCCAACGCCTTTCATACGAGCACAAAGTGTCTGGATGTTAAATAATAAGCGGAAACCGGGTGGGCGCCGGAAACCGGTTGCCAAAGCAGAAAATTAAAGGGACCGAAAACCGAGCAGAGGGGTACGCGTGTATTTCGAAGACAAACATTGTGTACGCGCGTATTGCAATCTCACGCGTTTAATTCCTCATGACGAATGAAAGCCCGCCGTTTCCCTCTTAAATGTTTAATTATAATTATTCGATATTTACCGGACCGCGTATTAGTTAACAGCGAGCGTTTCGTTTTTGTTTCACCCTTGCTGTCAGTACGGGGGGAATAGTTCGAGCAAACTGGTTCGCGATACTAGCTTTGTTGCACGCGCCGTATTTTTGCGAGTAAAATCGGCTTTTATCGATTCGTTTTGTTAAAATTTAGCATTGCGATGTTGAGCGTATATATTGTTAACGTCAAGATATAATTACGGGTATTAAATCCTGTTTTTTTTTTTTTTTTTTTTTAACAAGGTACGTTATACGCAACAAATTTTATATTAAATATATACGCTGGGGAAGTTTTGGTGAATTTTCTTCATTTTAAACGAAATTAATATTCCCATAAATCTCCGTGAATGAAGAATAAATAAATTTTGATAAATGAAAACGCGAGTATCGTAATTACGGATGTGTAATTCCTAAAATCAATCGACGGCAGTTTTTGGATGTATTCGGCAATGTCGCGAATTGAATATTTACGTCTATTATCTTCTTTGAAAATCAAACTCAAGCACCAAACCTTTCAGCGAAATATGAAATATGCGCGTTTACGTGGACAATCAATTATTCAACGACGATTTAAACTTCTGTCGCGAGACAAGACGGAGAAATCAATTTTCGCCAACGTTTGGACGAAATTTACACACAAATCGAACAATTCGCTGTAATTTTTCGTGGTTCGTGGTGCCGGACGGTGTGAAAATATCTTGCATGGGATCGAGTTCGCCCTCGGTGTGCGAAAAACGCGCTCGCGCTGGAAAACAACCGGCTACTGATTACAGCGATGACAAATGGTAGCGTGGGAATTACGAAATGAAGGTTTAATAAGGTATGAGACGGATCGGCAACGGCCACCGCCGCACCACGTTCCCTGCGCTAATTAACAAATCCAATTTTAATCGGCGCTCCAATTCGCGGGCAAGCCAGCCAGCCAGCCGGCTCTAGATGTCCCACGGTCCGTGCTCTCGCCGCGTCCCCGTAAAAGTGATTAGCGGCTGCCCTCGTGGCGAAATTATTTCGCGTCAGCTGGATGCAACGTTGCCTCGTCCAACTCTCCTTCCTTTCGTTGCCTTCGACAACGTTGCTCTCGCCGTTGAAAACTCGAGATCCGTCGTGAAATAACCCGCGTGCGCGCGCTTCGTTCGCCAGGAATTGAAATTTCGTTCAATTTTCGGTGGTTGGTTCTTTTTTTTTTTTTTTTGTTGTTGTTATTTTCACGAGAGAGAGAGAGGGTGGAACGAGAGAATTATTTCGAGCCCCTCGATGATGATGGAATGGCACAGAAGTCAAATTTTCAGACTGTAAACGTGTTAACCGCCTGCGCTGGCGACTGATTGCGTACACCATAACGAGCGACCGTACGGTACACAATAATTCGTCGCTTTCTTTTTGAACTCGTCGGTGCGATATCACTGGATAGAAATTGTTGAAAAGAGAAGTAATAAATTTATTACTTGTTTCTCCCTGTTTTGTTTTACTTGAAACTGAGGAAACGTTGCAATTTTGGGACAAGAAATTCTGGACGTGCGTGGCACGTCTCACTTCAGCGCAAGGGGTTAAGGAGGCAAACGTGTTTCCTGTTCTCTGTGTCGGTACGATATCACTGGATAGAAATTGTTGAGAGAAGTAATAAATTTATTACTTGTTTCTCTCTGTTTTGTTTTACTTGAAACTGAGGAAACGTTGCAATTTTGGGACAAGAAATTCTGGACGTGCGTGGCACGTCTCACTTCAGCGCAAGGGGCAAGTTAAGAAGGCAAACGTGTTTCCTGTTCTCTGTGAAATCGTAAAGTTTCTACGACACGGTGACTTTTATCATTCGAAGAACGCGATTGGTCGAATAATTCCAAATGTTCTTTCAATTATTCACTCTTCTATTAATCGTTCAAAAAAAAAAAAAAAAAAAAAAAGAAGAAGAAGAAGAAACAAAATATATTTCTAATCGTAGCCAGAAATCGTCTGTAAAAAAAAAAAAAAAATCAACATCACCGTTGTCTCGCGCAACAGCCGAATTAACCGTTCCAGCTAATCATTCGCAGACCGAGTCCGTGTTCGACCAACGAAACCGCGTAACACAAAAACGCGTATCCCACATATCTCTCTCCCCCGTTTCCCGTGTCAGTTGTTCAGGAGATTTTTCGGCTCGGTGCCGTTGGTAATAACCAAAACGCTTGCACAGGAACGAAGGTTTGGGGGTGTTCGAGGGGGAGGGGGGAAGCGTTGAATGGCCGGCCTTTCCGCGATCACACCCGAATAATTCCTGGGAACCGAGTCCGAAGGATCGGTCGGCAAGCGATGACACGAATGGCATGCCGGGCGTGTCCGTGGTAACCCAATGGGACCGGTCTCTTAATTAAAAATCGTGAAATCCGGCGTCCCTCCCCCCCCCACCCTCACCCTCACCCCCTCGTCGTGTCCCTTTGTTACTGCTCTCGTCGTTCGCCGTTCCGCCGAGTAGAACGAAAAAGACGAAAGAGGAGGAAAGAGAAGGGGAGAGAAAAGAAAAAAAAGGGGATCGCGCTCGTCCTCCACGGTTTTTCCATGGTGCATCGTTGAAAAACGATCAACGAGCAGGACAACCATTGCTCGCATCCGCCATTCTTCCGTTTGTACGCATCCACGCGCGCCCTTTCCCCCCATTTCTCTCTCTCTCTCTCTCTCTCTTGCTCTTTTTTTCACCTCTGTCCTTTTCTTCTCCTTCGACCGCGTTCTTTCTCTCTTTTTCTTTTTTTTTTCTTTTTCGTTGCTCTTCATTTTATTTCCGACGCGGAACGTTTCGTCTGAATTTATCGCCCGGACATTATTTTCTCGGGATTTGGAATTGGGCGGCAGGAATTTGATGGTTTTGTGAAAAATTTGGGTTTCTAGTGTGGGAAACATATTTTCGATTTTGGTTTCTGGAATATCGGGTGTGTATTAGGGTAACTGATGAAGAAAATAGAGATTTCGTATTTCATGGAACAAAGGGCAAGGAATGTATTGGAATGCATGTATCTTTCTATTCTAGTTATTGACATTTCCTTTTCCAATTAAACAAAACGCGTTTCTCTTGGAAGAAATTACTCGTTTACACGTCTCTTCGTGTTAGGTTCGTATTCGTGCTCTGATATAAGAACTATCGACGACTAAAGCAAAACGAAACTTGCATCGGGAAAATGAAGGTGAAAAAGAAATAGGAAAGAGCTCGTTAACACAACGAGCTTCGTTCTCTAAAAGATTTGCGAACCAACAGAGTTTCTACGGGAAATCGTAATCCTATACGTCATTTTCATTATACTCTGACAGTTCCAGCGTTCGTTACGCCGAATAAAAGGCTACACTGAAACCCCATGAAAACTACTGCCTCCCAATTTTCAAAACAATAAAAATAGTTTGTCTCTCTCGAGCGATCGACTCTAGGAAACAGTCTATCGTGTAATAAAAAAATAAAAAAAAAAAAAAAATTGATTCCAATACCCGCAGCAACTACAATAAAAGCTTCTTGTAACACCCATAGTCGTCCCGCGCTCTATAGAAATATATACAAAATCCAATTACCGTCGTATCTCGGGGTTTTTCTTTTTTATTATTTTTATTTCTCCACTGGTCCTTTCCAGGTATAATGCGAGCCGAATAAAATAAAAACGCGACCTCCCCTGTGTTTTTCTTCGTCGCGCGTCGCCACGGGGGCTTCGATCTCGAGAAATTGCCGCAACGAAGCTCGCGCTCGGCGAGATTGTTCGGCTGTAAAGCAACCAGGTCGTGTTGCTCTGAAACAACGGTTGGCAAAACGTGGCGCGGACGCGTTGCTCTCTGTACGCGTTATCTGCAAGTTTCATCGCGGCGCGCCACGTGCGTTTACGATTTTACGAGCAGAGTACCGTTTCGCGAGTATTACGATTGTTCACCGAGGATTCTTGGCGAGGGAAAAACTGGCATTGCCAGGAGGAATTTTCATCTGCTGGCAGAGTGACGATCGGCCACGCAACGTTACGAAAATTAAGGGGAAATTCCGTGATAGTCACTCTCAGTGTAAATCACGCGATAGACCAGAATGACGATTTAATTGCGAAAGCGTGTAAAGATTGTACGTGATTTAATATCAGATTTTCCTGCGTACTGTGTTTTGGTATGTTGCAACGAATGCGTCTGTCGTGTGCGTGACGACACACGCATAAATTAATATTGAATTAAAGTATAAAGTACAAACGCTGAAACTTTCGACGAGCACATGCTTTACCCGACGTGGCGAAGCAAGTTTCCGGCAACAGATCGTTAAACAGGGAAACGAAACTGTCCGTTTTGAAGTGGATTTTCAACCTAGATTACTTTAATCAATTAAGGTTTCTAGGTCGTCGTCGAAATTTTTTCTCCCCTCGCCGCGGGATTACTCGTTCTTTGCTCTTTTTCCAAGTGGGCCAGCAACTCGAAAAGTTTCAAGAACCACGAATAAGAAAAATAATCCGCACTTTCTCCAACATCCAGGCGACGTGCTTCGAATTTAACGTTATTTAAACTCCTCGTTTTATTTGTTCGTGTCTTCAAGTCCTCTGGACAATTGAAACGTCGTGTCAAATTTCGTCTCTTTCTGATTATTCAGGTCGATGTTAATTGGAAGATTCGTGTCTGACGAATTCTGTCAACACGGTGGACAGAATTGTCTTTGCGAATTGTTGCTGATATTTTTATGTTCGTTTCTCTGTTTTACAGAGTGCCACGTCGCCTGGCGCCAGCAACGATGGCCTCACGAAGCAACAATTGGAACTCATTCAACAGATCATGCAGCAAACGCAGCAGCAGCAACAGCAGCAACAGCAGCAGACATCCGCGCAACAGCCGCAGCAACAACGAAACAATTCGTCGACCACAGTCACAACGCAGATACAGAAAACGCAAAAGCCGTCCGTCAAGTCCACGACCTCGTCTGCAAACGTTTCGAATAACTCTGGGAATTCGAGTGCGACAAACAACGCGAGATCCAGCCCGAAGCCCAAAGTCTGGAGCCACGTGCAGGTGAGTAACATTTCTTCCCATTATTTTTAATAGTTCTAACATTAACGCTGCAAACACGTGGACCTTTGTTCTCCGAGAGAAGATGACGTAACTTGATCTTGACCGAGTTGCTTCTTAATCGTTCTAAAATTATTGAAATTCGTGAATTTACGGATTGCAAGATTTGGTGAAATTGGCTCGAGGCTAGATCCAGCTTTGAGATCATCGTCAACGAATATTAACATTTCAATGTTAATATAGGCAAAATAGCGTGCTTTGTTGGAATTTCGTGCCATCAACTTTGAATTTTTAGAACGATACCATTGAAATTAAATTGAAATAAGTAGCAATGATTGAGAAAGCACGTCCCATTGTCGACAATATATATATATATATATATATAATTCTCAAGAGATGACCAAAAAAAAAAGTATCGCAGCTTAGAGTCTAAAATAAGTCGGAAATAATGGTTGACTATAATTCGCGAGATTTTCGTTGAAATTCCCGGACCGATTAGAACGCGCGCGCGACAAAGAAATATCTGGACCATTGCTTAATGGCGGCTCAACATTGTGACGTCGCAAAGTGCATACATTACTCGGACGCGAAAGCATTTTAACGAGACAGCAAACGGCACGGTGTGCTCTAATGATATATTTTGTCATTGCGACTGATCAACGTGACCCGTTAAAATGTTTGCTAGCTTGTTCTCCGCTCTCGACACGATCCTTCCTTTTTTTTTCCCCCGCTTGGTAATTTGCCAATTTGCATTAGCCGCGTTTTCAAACGACCGCGATAATTAATCTACGTTGCATTATCTTCCGTTTTGATGATCGAGTCTGGATTTTCCGATTTTCGCGGTTTTGAACCTGGCTGGAAGCTCGATTAACGCGAATCAGTATGTGATCCCCTGTTTCGAACAAATATGTATGCTCGACAAATACCTACGAGGTTTTTTTTGATTAAAAGGTTCGCGCAGTTTTCAATTTTCGCATTCGATTGAAAATGATTGAACGGATTCTGATTGAAAATTTTGTTGTCCCGTGTTTGTTAGCGCGAGTCAAACAAAGAACGCGTCGATTTCTTTTACGCGCGATACACACTGCGCGAGAATTATCTGCTTATCGACCAACGAGTCGAATCGATGAGACGAAAATTATTCTATATTCTATAACTTCGTAGATAGTGGATGGATAGGAAAAAGTTCGCGGCAAAGGGGATTTACGCAACGTCAGGAGGATTTCTTTGTTGATTCTACGCTAATGCATCGCGATTAGCGTTTATTGTTCTTATACATAGATTGGAGCAAACGGTAAACAATTTGTCCCCACGGTGGACTGAGTAACTACTATTAGATCGATTAAGTCAACGCGCAAGACGCACGACTGATATGTTTAGGTGGCTGGAAACTGAATTCCTTGTGGCAACAACGTTGCTGTTTGCCGATTGTATTTCTTGTATCAACAATCGCGGAACGTTACCGACATCGTGGATCGTGATTGCTCTTGTTTTACGAACAGCCGTAACTAAACGTCCGACGAAACGGAAATTACTTTAAATGAATCTGGTTCGTTGTTCGGACATCCGTTTTAGAAATAGAAACTAGAATGGTCAGCCTTTATTTTTGCTTTTGTCGAATGTGTTGGATATTTATAAATTTCGACAGCGGTTCTTCGAACGTTCACTATATCGAAATGTCAACAGTGTAATCTTTGGCTTCGCTGGATTTTTGAGAGAAAAAACTTCCTAACAGTTTGCGTTCCCCAACATCAGCGAGTTAAATAAAATTTGTTTAATTTATTTAACTTCACGAACGACAGAATGAGATGAGAAGATTATTGGCAAGCGTTGTTCCAGCTTTCATTTCCTTTGGTTTCTTCTTCGATTAAACCGAGGTGATTCATTATAAAAAAAAAAAAAAAAAACGACCTACTGTTGACGAAATTGTGTGCAACGGCATATAGAAATTTCAAACGTTGATAGGCGATTAATATTTTAAATTTGCATGAAACTAGTTGTTCGTGACAGTGACGCGGCGAACGATTAAATTTTTAGCCGGTGTTGTTGGACTTGGAAATTAAATGTAACGTAACGTAGTTTAATTAAATTGAAACTCGCATCGCTTATTTAAAATTTATTGGCTGCTTCTGAACGAATGTAGAAAATTTGAAATTACATATTTACACGCTCCATATAATATCCATATTTCTTTCATACGTGCTCGAAATCTGTAATACTCTTGTAAACTTGTAATACAGTCTTCTGTTTTATTAAAGTGTAAAGTAGAAGAGACGTTGTTAACATGTACATATGTATATCAAGAAAGAAGAAGAAGAAGAAACCTCCATATTCTATAACTTTCATCTCAGAAAATTCAGACGAAACTAGATTAAAGATTTTTATGAATAATTTTTTTCTTGGTTGAGAAGTTGAACTGGTAGATAACGTAAATAAAAAAAATCAGACTTTATTTATGATATTTAATAGCAAACACACACACGGTTTACACCTTTATCAGCTCTCAAATTACAATATGAAAATCTAAATTTACATTCACAGTGGCAAATCTCCCTGCTCGTATGTAAATACCATTATGATTTTTTTCGTACGATATCCTTCAAAGTTAAAAAACGATAATCCTGTAATTGAAATATCTCTGATTCGTTGCTTCCTCGTTAAAAAAAAAAAAAAAATAAAAAGAACTCGTTCTTCTTACTTTTCTTTCCACTTATGTCATCGACCGCTCCAACTTCCCAATTAACCGAGGAACGTATGCAAAGATGGTCGTTCGATCGAGTAGCTGGATGCCACTGGTTCTCTATTTTATCACGTTCTTCGTATCTGGAACAACGTCGGGGCCATCCAGGACCGGCACCGGAACCTTTACCACCACCTAACTTCATTACGTTAATGGCATAATAACCATTGTGGCTAGCGGAAGGGCTTACGCGTCGAAACGTCGACGTCCCTAAACAGAGCAAGAAGCGAGCTCGCCCCGAAATCGATCGGATCGCTATTAATATGTATGAGATCTTCTACCGATAGAGCAATCCCCCTCCTCCTCCAAGTGGGGGACTGGATCAACTCCTACCGCGCCTTTCCACCCCCCCCCCTTTGGCTACGTTCAAAAAAAACATTATCAGAATCGTCGTAATAATTGGCCAAAAACTCTGAGGGACAGTGAAACAATCGATCGCTGTCCCGGTGCTTTCGAGCTTCATTCTATTTGGACGAGATCAAAGATCGGTTCACGATACTCCCGGGATAAATACTTTGACATCCCCTGGCGAATCGATCGGGGAATTTCTAACGACTAGCATTGCGGATGGATTTTTCCGAGTCTTTTAAAGGAATTGTTTTTCGCGAAGATCGGCTGAAAGTTTCGCGTCGGTGGTTATTGATTTTTGGGATGGAGATTGGGTTCGCGATGGGGCTGAAGTTAGTGAAAATATAGGGCGGCGTCTGACTTCTAAGGCGCTTATACTACTTATTGGAAAGGAATAGGGTTAATGCGGCATCCGAAGTAGGGACTTTTAAATTTTTTTTTCTTTTTTTTTTTGAAAGAAAAAGATTACTTACCCGAGAGTTGCCATACTTCGTTACCGTGTGAAATAAGTGGCTGATCCTTGAGAAGGTTACACTACTTATTGAGAAGAACGCGAGCTGATTAATACGTTCAGAACTTTCGAAGCTGCCACTTCTGTTTTTAATCTCTCGAATACACCGTGTCGTGAAGCTGTTATTCCCCGCGAAAAGATACGAAACTACATTCCGCGCTGAAAATACGGATAGACACGAGTTTTAAACGATCATCGAAATAAACTCATAAACTTCCCCCAACGTGCTTCGTAATTGGTGATACATCTACCAACAATTCCAAACTTCGTTTCTCCTCGAAAAATCCACGGGGGAGCTTGCCTTTAATCTCCATCGATCACGTCGTTACCATCAATTTTCACCAAACAAAAAAAAAAAAAAACGAAAAATATATATATATATATATTTCTGCTTTCCACGGTAGAAAATAAATTCCTGGTAACGTTACGAAGCTCGAACTGATCGATCGACGTAAATTACACGAGAGGGGGGGGGGTGGTGCAATCGGTCGGCGTAGATGGAAAAACGTGCGCGCGCGAGGCCGATCGGCCGCTCCAATTCCGCCGGAAATAGCCGCGGCCGAGGCGAGGGCAGTGATTTAAAGCGGGCCGGCCTAAAACATTAAGCCCCCGTGGCCTGGCCGGAGAAAGTGAAAGAGTAAACACGACGGCCACAAATTGCAAAGGTAACGACCTGTTCTTAGTCACCAGTTTCTGGCGGGCGAGCTTTTTTCGCCGCGGAAATAGTGCTTTCGCCAGTGTTTGCGCGAGGAACCAAACACACGGACGCGTTGGCATTCGACACTCCTCGCTCTGTGTGTGTGTGTGTGTGTGTGTGTGTGTGTGTGCACTGTGCGTATGTTCCTCCGTGTAACAGCCGTTTGCAGTCACGCGACGTTTTGGACTTTACACGCTCGGTTTAACCGGTCTCCCCATTTACCGAACGTGTCAACGACAAATCCGACGCGCGTTCCTTCTCGCGTCGCGATATCCTCTTTGTTCGTCTTTCTTTTTTTTTTCTTTTTTGCTTTTCTTTTCTATTCTTTTGTCGCGTGACTCGCGTCATCGCGTTCGGCTGTCCAATGCCAAAAAATGCAAGCCAGACGAGAGATTGAATCAGGAAGAGGAGAGTTGGTTGCTTCTGGGCTGCGCATCTCTGCACCTTTTATGGAAAATTTGATGACACAGAGTGTACGCGCAGTACTGAGGCACAATGATACGTGAAATATTCGAGATATATACAATGTTCGTTGTGATAAAGACGCATGGTTGATCGAAATTACCGTCTCATTCTGAATTAGGTTTGGTTTGTATCTATATTTTCTATAATTCTCTCCCTCTGCATTTCCAAACGTCGACGCCGACCAAGTCTAGACTGGAACGAGTCTCAGGCAGAAAGGAAACGAAAGTAGAAAAGAAACGAGAAGGAAGGAGACGAAAGACGCAGTAACCGTTACCCTCGGCTCGGGCAAGGCAAAACCAGCGGTGACGAAAGCGACGAAAAGCCCGCAAATACGAATCTCCGTGGGCCGGATCCATAAAGATAAAGCCGTCGGACGTACGGACCGAATCCACCTCGATCCCTTCATTACTATGCGACGGCGTATCCAAGAGCGCGTACCAGATCATATTAATTTAATCCATACTCTCGTTACAAACTCTACCTTACAGCCGGGCTAAGTAAAACGGCAAACCGAGCTGGTGTTTCCTCCCCTCTCTCTCTCCCTCTCTTTCTCTCTCGATCCCGTCACGCCGATTCGTTTCGTCAATTTATTCGCGCGCACGTTCGCGAGAACGCGCAATCCGCAATATTTATTGTTATTATGCCGGCCGATTCTATCCGACAGTGGAAACTTTGCGCTAGTCTCTGACCTATCCGGGACGATGGCCGCGGACTCAGAGTGCATACATATTAATGCGACCGAACGATCGCCAGCCGGCCGATCTCTCGTCTCCTCTCGTCTCGTCTAATTCCGGCGTGTTTCCTTTCGACACACACACACACACACACACACACACACACACACACACCCTCTTCCAGAGTCCAGCAGTCCCTGGTTAATATTGAACACGCCTTTCCCACGCGCGGTAGATACGAATTTCGACGAATTTTCGTCGCTCGAGTTTTAATGTTAACTGTACGGTGGTCGAAGGGTGGGATCGTGCATACATTCGGTCGCTGCGAATTTGGACACACGCGAATGGGAGAACGAGGATGAGCAGCGGATTGGTTTGGTTTCTGTCGAAAACACAGGTGGCACTGGTGTTGGGTATAATTAGAGGTTCGTTCGTATGGAATTATTGGTAGGAACGAATCGGGTTGTTAAAGTTGTCGAGGTGGATAAAATTTATATTAAAATGTGAATTTTGAGGGTGATGCGTAAGATGAAGTTCATTTTCTTTCCTATTTTTCTAGCAATAGTGAAATTGAAAGTGGTTTGTCGTTCGAAGAGAAATTCAAGTCGAATGTCGAAATCAACTGTCGTTGTTGACGAGGGATGTTTCTCTTTCTCTTTCTTTTCTCTCGTCAGACGTTTCAACTTTTAATACACGCTGATTGATAAAGCAAAATTTAGTATATTTATTTGATGATTTATTCGAGCAAATTCTATCGTACGAACGGGGGATGTTTCTCTCCCTGTTTCTTCACTTTCATTACACAGTTTAACTTTTAATTATAAACTTGAAATGTTGAAATATTTTCATTACAATACATATATATATATTCGATAATATCATCTTCCCAGCAGTTAATTCGAGCAAGCTCTGTCAAAATTTCTCTCTCTCCTCTACTCTTTGCCATCACGTTACGTCGTAAATCTAACCCTCGAACACGGTCGAAACGTCGAGCGTTACAGGAGTCGAAACAGAAGAAGCAAATCGATCGTTGTTCGAGGCTCGTAGCTGTTATTGCCTCGTATCGATTGGAGATCGTCGCTTAGGGGGCCCTCGTCAAGGGGTGACGATTTGAGATAATCGAGCGACCCGATCCTCTCCTCTCCTCTCCTCTCCTCTCCTCTCCTCTCCTCTCCTCTCCTCTCCTCTCCTCTCCTCTCCTCTCCTCTCCTCTCCTCTCCTCTCCTCTTCTCGGCTACGGCTGAACGAGGAGCCACCGACGGAATAATTTTCGAGCGACTGTTCTCTCCGCTCAATCCCGGTTCTTTATTAATATTCCTCGACGTCCGAAGAGTTAGGTTCGCAGCTGTGCCGTCCGCCGCGCGGCGATTGAAAAGAGTCGGGGGCAGGTGCTTTTGGAATTCGAGTACGCGGGGTTGAGGCGAGTGGAGCGGAGAAGAGCCGTCGGAGCGGGTTACTTGTGATTGCAAATCCTTCCCGATTCCATCTCGTTTCCTTCTCTCTTCTCGCTTTCGCGGGTCATCGTGCCGCGAATTGTGTCAGAAAATTGCCAACCGGCTGCGCCGGATTTAGAAAATTCCCCCCGTCCCGCGATCGTCTCGTTCCGAGCAGTGTCCTCGACAAATCCTGCGGTTCGATATATTCCAGATCAGATGGCGAGGTTTCCAGCGCCGCGAAAAGTCGGGGGAACATATATAGGTGTATGGTGGATCGAGGGTGAATCAAGAGGAATTTTGGTAAATGTCAGCGAAGAGATTTTGGAAACAATTTCGAGTGTCTTGCAACGGCTGTTGGATTTTAGACGATGAATCTGTCGGCCTGTGTTCGTAGAACTTTCAAGTAACGAAATTTTATTTATTTATTTTTTCAATGCATCGATAGCTATGAAGTGCTGAAGAAAAAAAAAACGGCGTTGGCGAAATATAGTTTTTTTTAGAAATATCTGTTCAAGTTCCCCGTTCGTGATTTAATTATATTCGTGGCAATTTAAAAATTTATAAAATCTGTCTATCTTCTCTTTTGTTCTTGTAACTATGAGTCTTTAGAATATTGCGAGAAACTCGCTCGTTTTCCTTTACTACATTCTTTGCTCTATCTTCATTCTTCATTTTCCATCTGACATACTCACATTGCAAACCGGAATCTCATTTTATTGAAACTTGTGTAAGAGTCGAATTGTCAGAGAATTTTCAGAACATTGCGATACAATTTTAATCTGCATGCTGATTTCTTTGCAAATGGGAATGACCAAGTGCACCTGCAAATAAAATTACGTTGCACTCGTAAAAGTGAAACGTAGCGGGAAATATAAAATCTTGGATTTCACAGAAGCAGAAGAAAAAAAAACAAAAAAAAATATATATGTATATATAGTATATATGTGTATGTATATATTTCGCACGTTTCCTCGCAAATAGTCAGAAACAGTTATAGTTATAAAGCACGCTTTCCGCAGGAAACAGGAGAAGTTTATTCAGTGGAAAGAGAGCAGTCAGCTGCGAATGAACTGTAACTTTATGTACACGTACGTTTTACGAGTTTCTGCAACGCTGAAGTGTATAAAAATTCCGAGAAAATTGTCAAGTCGTTGGCCGACGTCGATGAGCGCCAATTTCCGCCAGCGCGCGTTCATTTTTGCGTTACCGTATTACTTCCAGTTTTGTCGCAAAAGGGAAATTGCGTCGGATAAGAAAATTCCTTCCTTTCGATGAAATTACTTGGAGCGTAAACACCTGGATACGTTATTTATTCGTTCATCCCTTCGTACATCAACGTCTGTTTATTTTCCCTCTTACAATTACTCCGTTATGAAATTATTAAATTCTAAAATTTCCTCTGGTCGTATTTCTCACAGTTATACGACGTGAAACACGGTGAAATTGTCTCTGTTACTTTTTTTAAAAAATAGCAAAGCAATTCTACAAGATAAATTTTCTGATTTTCTAGTCAATATTACAAGCTACTGTTCGTAGACAGATTTTGAACCTCTGTAGGTATTTCGACGTAGGTGTTTCCGGTGCAATTAACGTCCTTTTCATCGATCGAAATGTATCGAATTTATGGGGAGATGTAATTTCAATTCGAAGTTGAAACAATGCACGGAACATTAAAATGATACCTGTAGCAAGTTGTAGCAATTCGTACGTGCGAAACTTTAGGGTTCAACTTTTGCGAGCGTTGCTTCAATGAGCTGCATTTAGCGTTGTAGCGGCGTGTTTTGTTTGGTCGAGCGTTGCTACACTACAACTTCCAGACGTACAAAATTACCAGGCTTTTCAAATATTCAATTATTATTATTCTGAAAAATAGCAGGGAAATTATAGAGTACATAATTCAGAGGGAATTAAAAACATTGCACGGAGAATCAAAAACCAAATGGATCGGCTCCATTTTTTATCGATTTCTCAATTGCATTATGTTGCATACTTACTTGCCATATAGTTAATTTACTACAAAAAGGACGACGTAACTAATTGCAAGTACAAAAAGAAACTTGCTTGTAACATCATCATTCTCTTTGTCAGACTTCTAATTCACAGAGTCGATCAACGATTCGTGTAACGTTGCCTCCTTCAATATTTCCATTCTGACGATAATCGAAACGATCGTCGTGAATTTTCCCATTATCTTTCCCCGAGAAATCCTTGCTCTGTCCAAACTTTGCAGCACTGCGAAGAATTAATCTGCACCAAACGCACATCTCCCGCGATCGACTGTTCCGACACGCTGAAGGAATTACGATGAAGAAACCACGTGCCGTTGCAACGAAAGAAGCCGAAAGGGCAATAAAGAAGAGAGAAGCATGGCGGTAAAGAAAACGAAAAAGGGAGGGAGGGGAAAAACGACCGAAGGAAACGTAACGAGAGAACGAGGGAGCGAAGAGGCTGGAAAGGGAGACGATGATGTAGCAGAGAGTCAAACGAAGCAAAACGAAACGATAGAGAAAAGTCCAGGGGGAAGGAAGGAAGAAGAAGAAAAAAAAGAGAGAGAGAGAGAGGCGACGAAAGCAGATGGAGGACGAGGAAGAAAACGAGGCGAAAGAGAGGACGAGGAAATTGAGAGCGCACTCGAGTTTACCGGCTAGCAAATGGGCTGGTATATGTTCGCACGGTAATGGGAAAGGCAACAGATGCGAACGCTGGCTATTTCGCGATGAAACTATCGTGTCGTATAAAAGGGCGCGAGAGGCTGGCAGAGGTTAGCCTGCAACCGACGACATAAACTTACGATAGTGCAAACGACCACGGCACACCGGAACCGCTCTCCTATTCCCTATCCATTTCGTTACATCCTGTGGGGAAACGCACGTCCTCACGTCGAACGTTTCCTTGTTTTTCGGCCCGATCTGTCGAGCCCATAGCTCTTGCTCACCTTTCAGATCCTGGATCAGCGAATCTACGTGAAATCAGTCGACTTTCTGCGAAAAGTAGTATTCGACTTTGAATGATTTTTCGAAATTAATCGACGAGAAGATCAGTTCTTGATCTTTTTGATGACTTGTTACAGCTTACGATTACATCTACGCAAGTGTTCTACAAAGAATATTTGATTTTTGACGTTCCTGTGTTGCATATGATGGTTTTAGGATCTAGAAGGCTACATCTATCTTGCTGCAGGTTAAGATTAAAGAGACTTATCAAAAAAAGCAGGTAGTAATACGTACGTTCAAAAGGCAGAGTGTACTTTACAAAGACAGCTGTACATTATTTCTTCTTCTTTAAATAACATAACAATGTTATATATTTCATATGAATTGAACAGGTTCGTTTACTTGCAAAATATTGCAACATCGAAATACAACAATTATAAATTATTACGACACAAAATTATTTTCTCATAAGAAACACACATATATATATAATTTAATTGTCAGATGTGGATACACGATTTCCATATATAAACACCAATTGACATGAAACTGAATATATAAGATCGAATTCCCGAGTTCTGATATTTTGCAAAATTCTTTTGTATTGTGTAATCGTTCCTACGTACCTTGTCACTGTGCAAACTGATATCATTGAGCTTCCCTTACGTGAGACGCGCACGTTGCTTGGTAACTGACCATGCATCACAATCCTAACGACTGTGATTTTATAAATAGCTTGGAAACTCTAGCGAAACTTCTGAAGGAATTTCTGAAAATAGTCCGTGTCATTGCGTTCGCTCTAAATCCGAGCGGACGAAAGGCAAAGTGTCTGCCAAGTGTTCGCTAATATCTGACTGTTTTTCGTGTCGCGACAATTTCATCCAACGAAACACCGCTTTATCAAGAATCTCCACTTCATTATTTGGAAAAAGAATGCAGCTGACCGAGCCAAATCACCAATTCATGCATTCAACGAGCCAAGTTAATTTTGATCGAACGTGTTAATGGAACGTTTTTTTTTTTTCCACCCCCGAGAAAGGGTGAGACTATCGATAGAACTCGTGCTCTCCTAAATTTTCGATAGAATACTAGAAAATAAGCACGACATGAAAATGAAAGAACAGATACTTGGTACAATTGTAAAATTATTTCAACTAATCTAAAAATTGTCAACAAAAACCGGCTTTCGATGTCAGTATTAGGATCAGATTTCAAGATCTAAGGGTACATAAAGAAATGTTTAAAGTAATTTCCTAATTTTCGCTTTCTGACAAACTCTAAATTAACTCTAAGTTTATCCAAAGAAAGGAAATAAGTTGAGGGCAATCTCTTGAGGTGACAAACGCGCACGCACCTCGATAATAAAATTCCCAAGTGTACGACGAAGTGAGAAACGCGCTCAGTTAAAAATTCAAACTGTCTCGCCGACCGGAAGTAAAAGCGATCGTTCCCTTTAAATAACCCACTATCCTCGGAACGAGTCGCGGTCGAGAACGGGTCGGCCGCGCAGGGGGCACGCCCGGTTTCAAAGGGTTGTTTTGCTTGCCTCCAACGACGACGAGGAAAAGGTGAAAACCTGGCTTAACCCGAAACTCCTTACGACTCGCGGTGGAGATACCGCGCGCGCAACGTATCTTCTCACAGTTGGATCCGGTCGAACCGGTGTCACGTGCAACCCCGTTAGACGAAAGAATTTCTCCGCTCCGTCCACCCCTAAGAAGATGAAGAAGACCCCCCTAGCGAATATCATCGAACGACCCCCAGCGAGTTTCGCCGCGTCCTTTTCCATCTGACCCGCGAGAGAAACGACCCCCCTCGGACCGAACCACGCGAACCAATGAAACGATTCCTCTCTCGATCACGTCGGGGAAAATTCTTCGTTTCCAGCCAATCGCGCGCCCCGTCTCGTCTCGAGGCGTTTTCGGTACGTTGGATTCAGTCGGATGGCCTTGAAAAATGTCGCAGCACGTGCGTTTCCTTTCAATGATTTTTATTACACGAAACCCGAAAATCTGGACCGGCAGCTGCCTCGTCTCTTCCTTCTTTCCAGCATGTACGTATTTTCTTCCTGCCGATATCCCTTCTCGCCTTTTTTCTTTCTTTCTTTCTTTCTTTCTTCCCTCCCCTCCCGTCTCGCTGTCTCTGTCCGATCGTAATTTGTTGTTTCTGGTTAATGGCCAGTACGTTGGGGACTTTTAAAGGGATGTTCGTGGGGCAGCTTCCTGCACCACGACCTCATCCGCGACGATTTAAATTTTTTAATACGGGAAACGTACGCTAATAGCACCGGACGAGCGTTCTTTTTCCTCGTCGATGGATCGTGTCTTCTTTTCTGGGTCACGGGGGAACCGTTGGTATTACAGACGGGGAATCCTACAGACGGAAACACGCATTCCAGTGTTCGTTTCGTTCCTTCCTTCCCTTCTCCACGCCAGCCCGCGAAATTTTCAATGTTAATATTCGAGATTTATGGCGAAATAAAATTTTTCTCTACACTTGAAACGTGAAGCTGTTTGACAGTTCTCCTCGTCGATTTATCTTTTTTTCTTTTCTTTTTTTTTTTTTTTTTTTAATATAATAGAATAGAGTGCATCGTTAAATTAATTTTATTTTAATACAGTCGCATTGACCGTTAAAAGTAACCAGAAAATTCGTAATTTTTCGTAAAAATTTGAAACAATGCGTTTTCAAGAAATGATTGATTTTTTCCACTTGAACTTCTCAGACGCAGATATTACGCTTGAGTGGTCGGTAGTTTTACTGTTACATCGAAGCTTGCAGCCTTTATTATTGAAGAATATATACGTAGATATAATCGGCGGAGTCTTTAAGGCACTATCGCGCTAGTCAGAAGAGTTAACTTAATTAAATTTCAACCATGAAAAGGAAAAATAATAATAAACTTCCGCTTCCACCTTTATCCCCCATAATTCGCTCCCAAGTTTTGCTGCAAAATCACACTCTCAACGTTGCCAATATTCCAACGATACAACAAAAAGCAATACAATTTTTGAAGAAGAAAAAGGGAGGAGCAATGAACTCCACCGAATAGATTCTCAACAAAGATTGCAACAGCGTTTCAACAAGACGCAAACAGGAATAATCATTACAGGAGCATTACAGTCGTAAAAAAAAAAAAAGAAGAAGAGAAAGGTGGACGATATTTATATAAAATTTATATCGTCGCTTTAAAACAAATCGTGCATGCTCGGTACGGCGCGTGAACGAAATGATTTTTTTCTCGTAGCGATGAAAACGCACATGTCGCGAAGCCGATCGGCGATAGAGCGTCGATCTCTGTTCAGACAACGAGGCCACGTCGACGTAAAATCGTGCAGGCAAGGGAACAGGAAACTTATATAGCCTAGGCGCGGGATTATGGCGCGGCGAGGGTGGTAGCAGGATTCTTGCAATAACTCGCCCGCAGCTTGGCACGGTATCGCAAACAAACACGAAGGCGAATTGAACGGAGGCGCGCCAAGTATTTTCCAATTACATCTTCCATTAACGATCATTCCTTGTGTACACGAACCTCTCTCTCTCTCTCTCTTTCTCTCTCTGGCGAACGAATCGATTCAAGAAGCACGCCCGGCTTCTTCGATGCCCCTCTCTCTCTCTCTCTCTCTCTCTCTCTCTCTTTCTCGTGTAAAGTTGAGAAATTATTTCCTCCATCATGAGTCAGACGATGGTGATGAAAGTGGCTGTTGACAAGCGTGGTTAACACGTTCGCTGCTAGTACAATGCTCTGTATTAACCTCTTGCGCTGGACGTGTCAGAGAATTTTTTGTTCCAAGTATTGTAATATTGTAATATTTTCTCAGTTTTAAGTATATTTAAGTAAAACAAAGTAAGCAAAACGAATAATAAATTTATTACTTTCTCAATCATTTCTATCCAGTGATATTATACCGACGAGTTCGAAAAGAAAACGACAAATTATTGTATACGGTTTGATCCCTCGTTATGGTCCGCAATCAGTTGCCAGCGCAAGTGGTTCGAACAAAGCAGCGATGTAGATTTAAAAAATTTCTGTGGAATTCGACGATCCTGCTATTGTATTGTAAAATCTCATTAATTAGTAGTGAAAATAATGTCCAGTGTGTTTAGGATCGTGGATGTATTTAATTTTTCAATGAGAAACATTTTTCGAATATTCGATGAAGTGCAAAAGTGCTTCTTACAAGAACTTTTGTAAGAGAATGAAATTCATCCCTATATTCCCAGAAATTGTTTAGAATTGAATGTGTACATTCACCATCTTCCAAAATTACTTGAATATTATATAATAATTGGACGTATCATATGAGCAATCTTCGCTATAATTTTGCTTCGTGACATTTTATGGATAATCTTCATTTATTTGAAAAAGAAAGTTAAACATGTCGCTAAATAATCGCGCTGCGTATTTTCTCCTAATCTCGACATTAATTCTATCGCAATGGAAATGTAGCGTGTCACGTGGAAAGCTTAGTGTGTCATGCCGAACAGAGGTCGGCGAAAATCGTACATGTGTTGAACTCGTTTCTCAAATCTTCCGAAATCGTGCTGGACGTGCCGTGGAATACAGTTTATCTATGCAAATAAGAAATAATTCGAGTTACCAGAGTCGTGACTAATATCTAATGTGCAATCGTTCACGCAGGTTTCTCCTTCAACCTAATTCTCTCCCTCGTTTTAACAAATAAATTCCAATCTTTCTCGATGGATTCTTCCTCTATTTTTCTTAATACTTCTCTGTTATTTTCATTTTCCCGACGATTAACCCCAAAGAATCCCAAATTGTTTTTCTAACGTGAACTCTTTCTTATAGCGCGACGCTACGAAACTCGAGGAGGGACGGTTTCCGCGGGTTGAAATAGTATTAAAAACCGTGGGATTTAAGCCGATCCACAAAGAAGGGTGGGGGAGGGGGAGGGGAGGAGGGCGGTATTTCACCGTTGAAAAACTGAACTTCTTCATTTCGTCCACAGAGTTTGGCCCCCATTGTTCCACCCCCATTACGCCGGCGAACATCGTTAAATGCCTCTAAAAGCCATTATCCCTCAAACTTCATTAATCCTTTACCAACCTTTCCAGCTCGTTCTTCCATCTTCTCCTTTGAAAGAAAAACAAAAAAAAAAAAGAGAAGAAAAATGGGGAATTAACGAGAGAAAAGCACAGAAACTTCAATTGCCATGAAACGCCACGTATGACGATAATTACCGCAGTCGTTGCACGCAAAACGCGTGTACAGTTCGCTGGTAATTTCGCGATAACCATTCCGGACTGGAGCCATCTTGCTCAAACAGGTTATCGTCGCCTTTCTTTTTTTTTTCACGGTGCTAGCATTCTCCTTTCTCTCTCTCTCTCTCTCACTTTGTTGTTTCTCTTGTTCTTTGTCTTCTTTTTCTTTCGTGTTCTTTTTCTTTCGTTCTTTTGTTTCGCTCTCTTTTGCGTTTGTTCTTTTTCTCCGTCTTAATCTGTTTCTCTCAATCTGTGACGATTGCCACGATTCGTCGATTTTCCGACTCTCTCTTTCTCTCTCTCTTTCTCTTTTTCTTTCAGAAACTCGCTGAGCCTCTCTCAGAGAATCTGATGACTCCCTTCCTTTTCTCTTTCTCTATATTTCTCCGTCACATTCTCTACGAAACCCTACACACACACACACACACACACACACACACACAAACAGCGTTTCGTCAATCGCGAATACAGAATTTGCAGCTTCGTGAAACGCATCCTCTTGTCCCCCTCCCCCCCCCCCCCGAAACGCTCCGAAGGAGCGGATTCGATTTCTACAAGCGGACAGAGTTGGATATCTAAAGAGAAAACGATCTTCAGAGACGGATACGTAATTGGGAGAAGAGCGTGGAGCGAACGAGACACGGAAAAGGGGATCGGAGTCGGCCGACAGGAGGGGGTTGGGGGTGTATAGGACATCGACTGGGGGAGGGGGAGGGGGTTGGGGAGTCGCACGTGGGCTACAAAGCTCGTCGAGAATACTCTTGAAAGTGAATACTGGTATCCAATTGCAAGTACCGTGCCGCGTCTCTAGTTGTTCAAAGTGTGCATAACAGCCGGGCAAGGGTAGGAACTAATTGGCAGGTTGCTCTCAAGAACATAAATACGAGGCGAGAGGATCGTGAACCAACGGAAACCAGGGGGGGGAGGGAGAGGGATCCAGGGTTGGCTGATATGGATGACTTTCAGAGAGACGTGGAACAGAAGATCGCCGGCGAGTTGCCACGAACGACGACGACGTAGCGTCTCGCATCCTCTGAAACCTGCCATTTTTTTTCACGAGAACACGAATATTTGACAATTTGGAATGTCCGAATGTATCGATTCGTAGGATATCCTCGATCAGCAGTCGACGAAATTAGGAGTAACTGCGAACTTTGTGATTAATCCTGAGGGGACGTTTTCTTTCATAAAAATGGTGATTTTTGTTTCCTATTTTGAAGACGATGAACGTGGCGAGGAAATATATTTCACAAATTCTTGGAAATTCTTCGGAGCCTTTTTATAAAAATAACGGTCCTGTTTTTGATGTGAAAAGTAATAAATGGACTTTGAATAAATATGATTTAGAAGATGGATTTAGATAGAAAGTTTGTTGTCTATTAAAAATACATAAATATATTAAAATGATATATAAATTGCTTGATATTTCAACTCGCGAGTTCTCCCCGTCAAGACGAAAATATTTCTCTGCCACGTTTGAAATCTCATTACATCGGTCGCGAAAGTCACGCGAGAAATGACCACGAAAGCAGTGGCAATCGTTTTCTTTAACGCTGCACATTAATATCGTGTCGCTGGATTTTTCGGTGCGGAAATAACGTCAAACAGCCAGTGGTCGGTAATGCAAGCTATTCCACATAGTACATGCCTACGTACAATATCTACCAAAAATTTCGAATCGTCTCTCCAATTGTTAATTTTCGTCACTAGTTTAGAAATTAATCCTTTGACCAGATGGACCCGTTTCTTCAATTATGACCACAAAAATCTCGATAATTTACAGACATTACAAAATGTTTGTACTCAAATTAAAAGACAGCTGACAAAATTGTCAACAGTTGATAAAAGATTATATTTCATTTTAAAAAAATGTTGAATAATTTGAAAAAAGCTACATTTTTATAGGTAACTAGAGTTACGGTTTTTACGGTAACTAGAGTTACCATAAAAATACAGAAAAGAAAGAAAAAGAAGGAAAAGACAACTCCTTTATTTTTCTCGATCTTCAGTGACAGAGTTTTCTAAATTCTCCTCTCTCTCTCTTCGAAATTCTCAGATTCTGCGGAACACAGAAGGGAGAAACGCAAACTTTTGGCGGATAGTGTATACACGCGCGTGCGAGCAGCAGCCTCATGTATATTCGTTCGCGAAATGGAATTACCAGGGGATCGTACAGATAAAAAGCGACCGCGTATCGCCGGGACACGATCGATAAATTTCAACCAATTCCAAGCGGCGCTTTATGGACTCGTTATACGACTGCTATCGTAATTATCTCCATTTCGAATTTATACGTGCACGCGCGCGGTTCCTTTAATCTTGTCGGTCGCTGGCTCGCTCGTCGCCCGTCGACGAATTACTGTAACGCGCGTCGTCGCGTTATTAACCCCGCGACTAAAAATGCTCCATACTGCGACGAAGAATTTGACATTTACGAATCAGTCAGCGGACTTTGCGTGTCGTTAATATTCAGCTGACGTGAAACGCGTGGTCGCGAATTTCAAGAATTCATCCAAACGTTTCTCGTTCAGCTCTCACTCGAGAAGTTTCAGCTTCGAGAAGGATTCACGGGCTTTGACAGATCTTAGATTCAGTCGTTTAGGGTCTTTTATTTGGCATTTGTTAATCTTTTATTTTTATTTTGGATTTATTAATTTTAAATTTTTTAATGTCGGCTGATTTTGGAAGATTTAAAGGTATCGTAAGGGGCAATGTTGTAAAAGTTGTTAAACATCGAAGGAATTATAGAGTTTGAGTGGATGTCGATTTGTAGAATTCCAAGGTCCTAAGTTTGTGCAAATAGGAATTTAATCGTGATGAGAAACATACATAACTTCCTCTGATATGCAATGAGAATGAAATAACGAACAAAATATAAAATGCCTCGTCGTTGGTTTGTATAAATTACAGCGCTCAAGTTGAATTTCTCGACGGTATAAAAATTAGAAGTCTTTAACGTTAGTAACCAACACAAACTCTGCTTTACACGTTTCTCTCCATTTTTGTCGAATAAATTCAAAGTTTAAAGCGTACATTCGAGAAGTAATTAATGTGAAATTAACGGGTTGCAGTAACCAAACCACATTTCGCGAACTTTATTTCCCTCTGTCCTTCTTTTTTTTTTCGTCAGCGACATTCACGCAACAGAGAACTGCACGTTCGGAAAGAAATTCTCTCCTCGGGAGAGATAAAAATACTAATGGCAAAGAAAGAAACAAAACGGAGAACCGGAAGAATTTATGGTTCCGGGGAATAAAACTGTGAAGCAATCGGAATTTCGTGCGGTTGGGAAACACTTGAGCTACATCACGTAATTAAAATTAACGTTCTTTGTAGATCATTATGTGGTAAACGAAAAAATAGTAAAAGATCGAAGGTATAGTACAAATACACTCTGATCTTTTGTTTTTGCAATTCTTTTACAATATTTACTTAAATCGTTGTTAATTTTTTTTTTCTGTCTGGTGCAAAATATCGAACAATTGCTGATAATTCGCATTTGAAGATCTTTAATCGGATGTTAAAATTGAAATTAGAGCCAACAATAAAGATTTTTGAAAAGAATTCATTGTGATTCATATTACACGCACGAGGGGCTGAAAAATATCGGGTACAAAAATTGATGAAAGGAGTTGTGAAAAAAAAATGTCATTAGATAACTGTATCATGAAATTTATTTTGACAGCAAATTTAAAGCTCCAAGTAATCTACAACAATTTTACATTTTAACGTTGTAGGAAAACTAAATACGTACATTGTCATTCATTCGTAATGAGCACGTACCGTATTTAAAAATCCATACGTCGAAACGAGTAATAATGAGTTTAAAAAAAATCAAAGAACGAGAGATAAGAAAGGAAGAAAAAATTAAATAATCACCATTCATAGAGAAAACGTGCAACTTCACCTGTTGTACTTGTCCTAGAATTTGTAATATTAATACGAATAACGAATTCTACAAAAAAAAAAAAAGAAAGAAATGAGGAAGTTAGAAAGAAAAGTAAACTGCTAAGTAAACCTTATTGCTTCGACGATCTCGTTAGCCGGTAAAATCGCGTTTATCGATGAGACTGCTTAAGTTCTCCGTACGTACATAAGCGAAAGGCAGGAAAAGGAGGGTGACGTTTCATCGCGATGGCTGTTTTTACCGCCGCGGCGGATATGCACGCGCGCGCGCGCACACACGAGATCCTCCTCGAATCGCGATGATTGGTAGCGCAAAAAAGTCGTAGCATCGACGATGCTCGGTCCAGCGGGGTTGAAATTCGCCCCGGTACAGAGATTCAAGAGGCATGCTATCCCGCTGCTTTTTGCTCGCATGCAAAGCTTTGAATTTTTCACCGGCCTCGGTCCCCCGCGCTGGCTGATTTTCTTTTTTTTTTTTTTTTTGTCGAACGAAGCGCGCGCGTGCGAAACGAAACGTTCCCCCTCACCGCTGCTGCGTTTTCCTCATTTTCCCTCCTGCCAGCCATATGTATATATATATGTGTGTGTGTGTGTGTGTGTGTGTGTGTGTGTGTGTGTGTGTGTGTGTATCGTTCATTTCCCTCTGTTCCCCGACTCAGCGTACGTACGTTCTGTTTTAATCATCGTCGTCGTCCTTCGATTTCTGTGTCTCGTGAAATTTTTGTGTCACACTCCTCCATTTCCCTGACTTCTTGAACTCGTGTTTCCAGTGCATCAATGAATTATTATTTTTTCATTCAGTTAGGGTCTGTAGGTTCTTTTTTTCTTCTTCTTCTTCTTCTTAAGATAGTTAAAGTTCCAGCCTTTGTTCCAATCTTTTTATCAGTTTGAATCGTCGAGAAAAAGGTACAAATATACTTGTTTCAGTATGAACTGGAAGGTTATAATAATTCGTTCTAGTTACTTTGAAGGTAAATTTTCGTGTCAATTTCCTTTTTTTTTTATTCAGATCTTGTACAGAAAATAGAAAGAAAGGCCACCACTTGATTCTTCCTCTATTTCCTCATTTTTGTTTGTTTTTCTTTTTTTTTCAAATACGAATATAATTTTCTAGAAATAATCTCTATTTTTGTCCACTTTCATTACGATCTCTCAAACAAAATTCCAACGTATAATTCACGGAAAGATGTTCGTTGAGAATCTCAATCCTAATTTCTCCACTCCGATCTTCTCCCATCTCTCTCAATTATCCCTCTTCGTTCACTTTCTCTTCCCCTCGATGTTCATCTCTCTCCTTTCTCTTCGTTTCGCTTCTTTTCCAGTCCAGTTCCATCTCGCTTGACTTTCCCTCTCTCCTACTTCTCCTTTTCTTTTTTTTTCCACCTCTATTTCAAGCATGTACACACACACACATATATACGCGCGCGCGCGCGCGCGCATTGGTCGGTACCTCACCCCATTGAACAGTGCAGGCGCGTTTCCAACGCGTGTAACTTACAATCGTGTTATCCCGGTTGGATTTTTACAAGCGCGCGCCGCCATGCCGGAAGAATCGGTCGTAGAGCCAAGGGGAAACTGGGTCGAGCGTACTGACGTCAATTTTTTGAAATGATGTTATAGACACTCGCCTCTGCCATGTTCTTTTTACTTCTATTTTCTCTCTCTCTCTTTTTCCCTCTTCTTTTTTTTCTTTTTTTCTTTTTTTAATTGCTACTGGGCGAAGAGACTCGCCACAAACCTCACAAAGGGGAACACGAGGAGGCACGCGTGGATACGAAATAATTATGCTTGGGTGGTTTTATTATACCTCGCGGATCATTAGGGAATCGTAAATGTATGCGTGTTATTGGAACACGAGCTTGGTCGCTCGCTTTAATTGCGTTAGATGTTTCTCACATGCTTCTCGATGAATCCGTGCATGCGCCTCGTGTGCGTCGTGCATCCGTGAATAGGAAGTTGCTCTTTCTTTCTTTTTCTTTTTAGGTACGTTGCAACGCGTTGATCATTGAGTATTCGCGGTGTTATTATTTTCTGATGTTTCGTGGCTGTTCATCGGGTTTAATTCAGAGCTTGCGATGTTTAGAACATTGCCTAGAGACAGTCATTTTACGATTCTTTAATTCTGTATCGGGAATAACATGAAATACCCAAAATACCCAAGATTGCCAATAAATTTTTCTAAATACCCATACCGCGAGCTCAACGAACAAAATGATCAAAGATATAGAAGATAAACCAGCCCGTGCAAGATACGATAAAACTATACCGATATCGCTAGCCATCCACTGCAACCAAGTAACCACCCCTATTTCACGATTCACAGCTAATGCCCTCATGCCAAATGCAATAACGCGAACGAGTCGCCGAGACCAGCCAACCACGATCGCTGTATTAACATCCTAACGACGCACCGCCAACGTGAAACGGCAGATCGAACTCGTGCGATAGTGAGATTTTCGCAGAAGCCAAACAGAAAGAGAGAGAGAGCAAGAATTAAAGGAACAAGGGACGTAGAAAAGGGGGAGGGGTAGGAAAAAAGAGTTAAAGAGCTACGAACGATAGAGGGCCATTCGATCGAGGGATTCGACAGTTTTCAGCCACTTAGCCCGTTCGACGCCGGAGAATAACCGGCGCTTAATGCTCCGCCTGGCGCGGTTATTAAAGAGGATTACGGCCTTTAATAATCCCGCTTTCGCGAAAAATTTTCGCGCAACGCTCTCGAATTACCATCGCGAGCCAACCGGCTCTCGGTGCTCTCGGTCTCATTGTTTTGCCGGCCATTTGTTTCTGCCTGGTGTAACGTTCTGGCGAAAATGGAAGCTCGTTATTACGGCTCTCCCCCATTGTTTCCGCAAAGAGAGAGAGAGAGAGAGAGAGAGAGAGGAGAAAACCGTTCGAACCGAACCAAACGAGCCTCGAGCTTCGTTTCGAATTTTTTCTCTCTCCTCTCCCCTCCTGGAACCCTCCGTGGAAATTTCATCGGACACTTGTCGCCCGGCAACGTTTCGCAGAGTGTCGTGGGCCGTGCATTATTAGATTTACCCGTTCGAGAACCACGCGAGAAGGGGTTGGCAGCTACCCTCTCGTACCGCTTCTCTCTCTCGTCCTTCAACAATCGCCTTTTTAGCAGCAGTTCTCCCGAGGGATCCCAGCGGAACCCTGTTTAACCTGTTTGCACTCGCGGCCCGAACCCGTGAGCACGTCCTCACCGCCGCGAGGGAAAAATCGGGTGGATTTAAGAACGATGATAACGGAGTTGGTATCGACAGGGACGAAACGAGGCGACGGCGTGTGTGAAATGTAAAATTAACACGCAGCGTCGCAGTGGAACGGCTGATCTCGCAAAGGTGCGAGATCGTCACTCGGTGTTTTATTTTCGGGGAGAATGATCAATTTTCACGATTGAAAATCGTCACTTTACTCACCACTGAAACGCGAAACTTCGTATCGAAGAGAAAATGCCCAGTGTAGCGAGGAATAAAAGTTTTCGTTTGTACATTTGTACGAAAAATACAGTGAGCATGTAACGAGAGTAGAAACGTTCTATCCCTAGCCAGACAGATTGAGCAACGACGAGGAAAATGAATTAATCAGTCGAATTTCGAATTTGTGATCTCGATCGAACGACACTTCGCACGTGTAAATCTTGAGATTCGTGCAAAATTAAGAAATGTCTAATTACGTTCTTCCAATCTGTCTGACGACAGAATGAAGATCGTTCGATCACGCCAACTGTGGGATACTGATTGAATCAACCTCTCGCTGCTCGCAATGCCCCTCCATCGAAATATACTTTTCAGAAGTCCGTCCGCCAAATTGGAAACGTACGAAAAATCGGCCAAATCCTCAAAATTCATATACATATATAACTTTCCTGCAAATTAGAAATTTTTTTCATCGGAAACTCGGTTCACTTCGCGCGAACTCCCCTGCGCGTCGGGTAGCAATTTTTCAAATTCATTCGCCCGCTTATTCAGACCTGGCGATCGAGTTACTGATATTTGGTGCAATTCGTCACGCGAATATTACGTTTTCTCTGCTCTGTCTCTTTTGTTGGTCAACGAACGAATGACAGAGATTTTTGACGGGGATATATCGTTGACGGGATTAATTAGAATATCCCTATCAAGAGTTGTATTAATTGGCTGTGATGCCAATCTAAATGGGTGGTAATGGGAATCACGGCGTTGCAATTACAGTTCTGTAATGGGCCGTCGCGACTAGAATTAATTTGAGTTAATGATTATCAGCCGGCGATAAAACGAAACCCGGTGAAGTGTTAGAAGTGCATAATCGTTAACGGATTCGTGCCCGTGCAACTGATAACGCCCCGGCGACTGTAACACCGAGCGTTAATTGCCAGTTTAAATCAGCTTTAAATGGAAATTCACTGGGAATAATGAATTCGATTTGTCGTATATTTTATCTTAATTCCACGTTATCCCGCCTGATCACGCTGCTGTTTAATTAATGAGCGAACCGACAAGGGCCGACGTCTTTCGGAAGTAAAACCGCGTTCGCGATTTTCCTTTCTTCTTTTTTTTTTCTCTGCGAATTTTCATCACGTAAGCAAATAGTCCGTAAACTTATTCTCACTTCGTTAATTAATAGTCATTGCTGTTCTTTAAATTGACCAATTCCTTGACTCTCTTGATGACAATGTGTCCAAACATTCGACAGTAGTACATTCGACATCGATCAGAATTGAAAAAGAAAAAAGAATAACTTCTCTTCGAGCAAACGAATAATCAAGACTGTAATATTCTGATCTCTATTAATTGTAATTATAATCTCATAAATATTATACATAATTATAGTTAAAATGAGATTAATAATTTTTTAACTCAATCATAAAAGGGACCTCTTATTTTGATTCGGTATCATCGATATTAAACGATATTGAAATAACGAATTTTCACTTAAAACATTTACAAGCTGCACAACCATCTAAAAGAATCTCAAACTTCCGAACTATACCAAAAACGCGAACAACACCTACGGGCAATAACCTCGTGAAAGATGGCGAATCTTCGACGAACGATGATATTTTCCTGCGAGGAAGAATCAAGAACGAGAATCTCTCCAGCAGGTTTCCGATTCAGAATCGAAGCGAAGATCTCGTGACGCGAGACGTGCCCGTATCAACCCCTTCTCTTCCTGATGCGTGCCACCTATTTTTCCCAAAGCTGCGACCCCCAGCAGGAACACGAAAGCTAGGAGGCTGACCGGTCCGGCGAAGGAGGAAAAGAGACGGGAGTAAGTGAATCTTCACGAAGGGACGAAGAATAATAGTCCGTGGGGGTCAAGGCGTAGAGTGGGGAAGGACCACCAGCGGCTTACCGCGATTTCAGCAATTTGAACACCAGTTAGTTGGTCGGCAATCACATCACCTAGCAGAGTGCAATACGAGATCCGGCGGAAGTGCAAGCGTCGAAGTTACGAGAGCCGAGCCAAGTTTCGGCTCGTTTCCCCGCGAAAATTGGTAACACCGATCGCCGGATTGTTCCAAATTTCGATCGTCTCGAGTTTCCGAGTATCCTCCGTGATATCGTGGAACGTTCAGCGACGAATTTTTCGTTGTGACCCTCTCTTGCAATTTTCTGGACGACAGTTTAATTGTTGTCTGCACTGTGCCTGTTCAGAGAGACACTCGATCGTGAGAATCTACGTGTCTGATTAATTACTACAACGTGGAAGTAATAATTCAGTATCTCATAAATTTCTACTATCAAACGTCACACAGAATAGCGATCTCTTCGTTGAGGCTCTCTAGAAGCCGCTAGAACGTTCACGGAACGTTCCGCAGAATGTAGAACAACGACAAAGTAATTGTTCGCTGTTCATTCAGAAACACGTGAAAGATCCATTGTTACTACCGTCTCTGAACTCTCTAGAAACCACTGCCAGACGTTCCTTCGCAAGTGTGTTCGTCCAACCAACCAAATTCACGTTTGGCTACTAAAAACAACTCTCCAATTGAATCATTCTAAAGAAAAAAAAAAAAGAAAAAACTCTCGAGAAGTCGACGTACCGTGTATATACTCGATACTCTATTAAAGTGCATCGAAGTGATCGGAGAAGCAGAGAGAGAGAGAGAGAGAGTTCTCGAGCGTGACAATCGACGGCGGCCGCGCTCGATTTTTTCCGAAAGTACTCGTGGCAGAGCCGTTCGCGGCTACGCGATAATTTTTTCTCGTCGATTCGGCCGAGCCATCCGTCAGCCGGGACAAAGGAAGCCTCCGAACAATAGACAGATACGCGTCGATCCCTCCCGTCCCTCCCCCCAGCCTTCGAATGTCGGCGATGTCGGGGATTCCGCGCGAAAGAGAATTCGGAATACGACGATCGAACGTCCGGAGCCTATTGGCAGGTGATTGATATGTTTGCCATTTGCGCGTGCTTCCCTTTTTCACCTCGAAGCGAGGATACGTCCGAGGCTGTGCACCGGCTACGTGACTTCGTTGTGATATGGATGGTTACAATCATGCCTGGTATCACCAGCATCATCATCATCATCATCATCATCATCAGCAGCAGCAGCAGCAGCAGCAGCAGCAGCAGCAGCAGCTTCAGCATCAGCATCAGCATCAACATCAGACACATCTGGAACTGCAATACCACCAGCAGCAACAGTTTCAGCCACAACAAGGGCATCCGTACAGTCAGCAGCCCTATCAGCATCATGCGCATCATCATCAGTACACGCAACAGTATCCGTCGGATTATCTCTATCGGTTCTCGTTGCAGGTAAATGATAAATCCTCCGCCAGACGGAATTTCGCGACTTTTCTGTCTTTTAGTTTTTAGCTGTTGGCCTACTGACCGACACCGGCGACAGTTAGATACGCAATTAGTACCGTAATTAGTATAGTTACACTATATTTGCTAATAAAAGTTAAATTAAAGATTTTCTACGCGTTTAAAGAATTTACAATCGGGTGTCTCGGTTAATTTTCAGGCGCGAGGAGTGTTTTTTTTCCAAAAATTAACAATACTGGAAATATGTATTGGAATATGTCCAATTCGAGGCCTGAAATCATTTTTGTACGTCTTATTAAAATAGTGGTGCAATGCTCACATTTTCGTATGACCGATCATATGTTAGTAAACGAGTATTAAAGAAGAATTGATTGAAGATTGAAGTAAACAAAACGTCACGTGACAAATGGTAACAATGGCTGACGAAAAGTATTTGCACTGAAACTCGAAATTTGTAAAAGATATACCTGTAGTAATCTACAACTTGTTCAAAAGTTCAGATTTATTTCAAATTTCAGGAAAGAGAGAAAGAGAGCTTTGGACATTTTATGGTTGTTAATTAATTTGGACGATTAAAACCAAACCATTCCCACTTTGTGAATTTTAATATATCCATGACAATTATACGATAGGCTCGGGATATTTTTTTCCAAATATAACGTAAGAAACATCTTTCAGAGGCCTTTCTTCAGCATTCATATAATTCTAATCAACAAACAAATTCCAAATTGTTCGAAACTGTCGTGCGTCTCGAAACACATGAAGATTTTCGTGATTGACTAGTAATTAGAAACATAATCATCGCCATGAATCAACGTCTAACAGCACAGAAACTCTAAACATCGATTATCACGATGATGTATCAAGAAATGGTACTCAGATCTAACCGTTCTCGCGATAAGGGAAATCGTCGAAACGGTCGCTGGAAAAACAATAATCGGGCAACACTTTCCACAGGGTTGGAAGATTTTCCCTTTAAGAAACCGTAGCAGCGGTTTCCTCGATAACTGGAACCGGCAGCAGCGAATCTGAAGGACCATTTATCACGGCAACGATATTTCTTACGAAGTAGCGTAAACGATTTTCGAGATCCACCATATATATTCCTTATCGGGACCGGGGGGTGGCGGGAGGAGGTGGGAGGGTTGCAGCGTCGGGTTGGGAATTAATCAAACTCAGCAACGTGCAGCGTTCGCCAATGCGCCCGTACCCGATTTTGCAACGTTCGTTCGTTCGTTCGTTCGTTCGTTCGTTCGACACATCGGCCGGCATGAACAACCGCATATCGAGCCGAGCAAATGAGCGAAACGCGGAAAGGAGACACGGATAGATTGGACGTGCAGACGGATGCATCGGTCGTGTCACGATTCACTCGCCAAATGATTTAACCGTGTCGCGGACCGCCGACATAAACGTGCCGATTTCCACGGGACCGATTTTAAACGGTGTCGTCTCGATCGCCCGTATTAATCGATTTCCGCGAGATTTTTCGTTGCTTTTTTTTTTTTTTTTTTGTAAAACTGCTATTGCAGGAATTTCTGTCGTCGAATTTTTTTTTCTTTTTTGGTTCAGAAGTATATGATATTAGTATCGTTGTATATTCCAAATTTGGAAGAAGAGATTGAAAAAAAAGAACGATGGAGGTATTTCAAGTTAATTTTATTAGAACAGCTTCAAATTATAAGTGTTATATTTTTATTTATATTTAATATTTTAGAAATATATCGATTATCGTTGCACCATGTGTGTTGTTCGCTTTTTCGCGAAACTTCACGCACATGCGAATGTTATATCAGAACGTGTTTCCATGTCACAAGGAGCAAATTTACAATCCGTTCGTCTTTAAATGTTTATTCAACGTATCACAACATATTATCCTCCTCGAACCTCTGCAACAAGTAAACTAATTACTTTAAGCATCTCGGATTATCTGCACGGTAGCTGGCACTCCGAGAACTAAACACTCAAAGGATTAATTAGCCCGGCGATCGTATCAATATTTGATCAAAACACGCCGCCTATTCTCAAACACGATTCATCCAAAAACTGCCGCACCGTGACAAACGATTTACGTAGCTCGTTTGTTACGCGAAAGTGTATCTGGGGAATCGAAGCACGGTGGGTGTAATAACACGAACCGGTGATGGAATTCGTTATTCAATGTGACGATGTGTGCCAGGGCGGTGTGCCTTTATCTGACAAATGGCACCGTAGACTTACGCTTGCGTTATACACCCATGCCAGAATTATGCCGCCGTTGTTCCACCGTGATCGCTTCAGTAGTACAACTCGATGACGAGAGCGAACAGCCTCCTGATCACGACGCGCGCCAAGTTATGATTCTCGCCATGAACGAACCAAACCAGGAATTTCCTGGTCCGGAATTGCGCGGATCCGCTTGTCGCGAATTTCTGACACGGAGGTTCGAACTTGTTCCCTCCCCCTCGCGTTCCCTGGGATTACACGTACACCGATGTCGACGAGCTGAACCATCCACGGCTTTGTTTGTCGTTCGGTTACCGTTTTGTCCAATTACTCGATCGTTGCGCCGCTTCTCGCAGACTCGGTTGGATCTCGCGGCGTTACGACAGAGTTTGTCGGAATAATTGACGAGTATCCGAGTCGACGAGAACGAGAGACGTGGGTAGATTTTTTTTTCGATTTTTGGAGAAGACGAACAGTAACTGTGTAAAATAAACGCGGATGGAGGATATGTAATTGCATGGAATTTTATAATGGAGGATGCACGTTGTACACGGTTGTATAAAATAAGTGGCGACGGATAAAAGAAAGTTGGAGCGAGGAGAAAATATACCGAAATGAATAAATGTGAAATAAATTCGGAATAATTGATAATGATAAGAATATTATATGATGAAGAAAGAATATAATATTCAACGGGTCTGTTAATACTCGGTGAATTTTTTAATTTCTACATTTTTTAAATTGGGGACTAAGCAGATGTTTTCATTGAAAATAAAACAGATGCCATTTCGAATGTTTCAGAATGGAAGATTCTTTGAATCGTGCGCGAAGAACGCTCTCTGTTACTAACGATACTCATGACAAATCAATATTCAAAAACGTGCAAGTCTTCGCTAATCGAAAAAATATCGAGGTGCTTGAATTTCCCTCTTCCTTGTACGCCTACTAAACTCGCAACATAAACGAAACTAAAAATCTCTCCAAGGTCTGCTCCAAATAAAAGAAACTGCATAATTCACAGAATTTCGAAGCTGACGAAATGGTCTGACGAAAAGGTTCGACGATTGCTATAAAATAAAAAAAAAAAAAAAAAGGAACAAATCTTGGTCCGATGTAAACCAACCGAAAGCTCGACGGCTTCCGCGGTATCCAGGGACAAAAATTCTCGCGGGGCGAGATTGTTCACCGTGTCGTAACAAATCTCGTGGCGATCGTTCGCGTGGTTTTTCGAAGTCGCTGGCCGGTCGTAAAAATTCGAACAAAGAGCCGTAATAAAGACGCGTATCGTTCGTGTGTCGTACGGATAGAGCGGTGAGCTACACGCGTCGTACGCGCGAGCGGTATTACGCCCGCTCCTCTCGCTGACGAACGATCGTAACTATCTCGCGCAGTGAGCGGATTTACGATTCGTCAGGCCGGCGCTGGGGAAAAAGTGAGAGAGGGAGAAACAACGCTCCGCTTCGAAACGCTTCTGATCGTTAAACTGTCAGGCGGAATTGTCAGTCGTTTGCAAGCTCGCGTATCCGCGCGAGCCTGGCTAGCTAGTTTGGCGAGAAATTAGCGGGCGAATCGATCGACTGGAAAATATTCTAATGTCGACGAGAACAGTTACTTACCGGGTGAATAATTCTTCGGGAATATGGGAATAATTGGGTTTATCGATTACCTGGATGGAATCGAGTGTCGATCGTGATTAATTTTTGCGCTTGCGGTCCCGGCGACTCTTGAATTAATGGTATTAGATATCGATGGTGAGGATCGATCGGCTGGAAAATACTCGGACGGCCTATAAAAAGGATATTAAATGAATTCTTTTGTGAAAGAATTTTGATCATGTCCGGGGGCGTTGATCCGTTTGAAGTGAAAAGTGTCTGTCAATTGCTTGCAAACCTTGAGGATAGTATCTCGCGGTATATACTTTACAAATCGGTATTTAATATTATATATTATATATTTAATATTGTGTAATAATGTTTCATAATATATATTGAGATAGTATTTAATCGTATAGTGTTGTATGATTAAATATTATCTTAATTATTTTGATATGATACTGTCTTAGTATAGAATGCTAAGATAGTGTTATATCAAAATAGTATTTAACAATATATATCTTACGAATCAGTAAAATTATTCAATCCTCACAACCTGATCTTACCATTTTTCAATTTTTCTAAATCTCAGCTCAATGAATAACGATGCAATAATAAAAATAATTCAATAAATGACAATACAGTAGAACGATGAGATAAACAATTCGGCTGCATAATTTAAGAACAATGACGTAGATAGAACGTCTTAATAAACCAGAAATTATCACGCCCCCTTCCCCCCCCCCCTAAACGGGAAAACGCACAGTGCACCAGCATCTGTCACGCAACCCCCATACTCAAACCCCTGCAATCCAAAAATCATTCATCCACCGTGAAAAAGCTAATGGGCTATCGTAAACACGAACACGCCAGTGTTCTAACCGCTATCAGCGCTCACTAACATAAGGCAAAACAGTTGGCGATAACCGAGCCGATTGTTGCGGTGCCACTTGAAACGATACGCCATCATAAATCCTCGATTCGATTACCGGCGCGTCCATCATTCGTTCGTTCGTTCGGATCGGATCGGTCGTGGAGGGGCGCGACGGAGGGTTTTATCTGGATCGCGGGATACTGGGGAAAAACGCGGGTGCCGCACACGCAGCACACGCGGACGACAAAATCAGTCGTGCCGCCTGATAACGGTAACGACGAGCAATAACGTGGCTCGCAAATAGCGACGCGGGCCAGGCAAACAATAAAGCGAAACAAGCGGCGTGGCAATCGATGCGGCCCGATAATGATCGGTCCGGCCCGCGTTCACTGCTCGCCGTACGGCGAAAGCGCGAAACTTGCGCGCGCCGGATCGCTCGTTCGAGATAATCAGCGCACAATTTTCGTGTATATCGGCAACTGATGCTCGTCTGATAATCACTGGCTGGCTGTGTGCTGGCTCGCATCGAAGATACGAGCGTAGGGAAATTTTGATCGATATTCGCACAGGTGGAGGATTAATCGGAGATAGTTTCTCGTTTTTCCTCTCTTTTCACTTTTATTTGGGGTGAGGGGAGGGGGGGGGAGGTGAAATTTCGTGAGAGTTGCAGCGATTATTGGCAATCAGGAGAGGAATGAGTTGTTGAAAGATTGGATCTTTGGGGACTGACTGATTTTACGTAGATTTCTGGGGCATTTGGGTTTTTGATAAACAAACTGGGAGTCAGAATGTTCTATGAATTTCTGGTGGTTCATGGAGTATCCGTTTCAGTGGAATGAGAAAAGAAACTTTACATATTTTGTAAACTCGTGGTATATTTAATTTAGAATAAACGCGTGTCGTGGAAACTACGTACAAAACTTTTTGAAATAAAAAAGTGATTGAAATACGTGTTCGATGAAAATTTTATTTACTCAAGACGTATGAATACGAGAAAGACGAGTATTAAGCAACAAATGTATTAAAATCGAATTTAGCATGGATGCTAATTACCACGATGAGCCAGTTTGATACTTCAAGCGCGTACATTTTTCATACAGCTTTACCATACGTAAACGAATAAAGAGCACCTTCCTGATTAAAGTAAGAACGAACAACCTTATTTCCCGCAACATGCTCCGTAAATCTAATTTCTGTTCTGTTTCATCAAAGATCCACGATACAACGAAACCCATTGCAAGAACGAATTCCAAAGGAAAGCCGATGTAGCGCAAGGGAGAACTCTTTTAAGCGTGCTCGACGTAAATAGAATTACATCGAAAGCACGGGAAACATCAGCTTTGCATTTGCAGGGGATACAACGAAATAATCGAACTAAATAAGAAACCGATGGAAAGAGGATGAAATCGTGAACCAGATGCGAAACATCGACTGGAGGAGAGAACGAGCAGAGTAAACTTCAGTTGGAGAGGAAAATCAAAATGCTGCGATAGTGAACGTATAAAGGGGGAAAAGGAAGTAAAGTGATTGAAGAGCAAAGTGATATTAAAAGAGAATGGAAAGGCAAGAACGTGGAGTGCGTACTAAGAAAGATGGGAGAATAGCGCGTCATCTTCTTGTATTATTGCAACTTACAATTGCAGATACAGTGATACGTTCTTTTTTTTTTTCTGCAATAATTCTACAATATAGAATGATATTGCATCGATGATATCACAAATATTACAGTATTTTTGAAACTCGAAGGAAGGAAGAGTACAAGAACAACTTTATTGACGACTTTCGTTTTTCAATGATCATCAGCTAAAAAACAGGACGATATTTTTATTTACGAAAGTCGCAAACCACCTCGACAAACCCACTCGCGTATAAACGAAACAGGAACGAGAGAAGCAAATCTCTACAAATGAGAAAAATTAAAAGGACGAAACTTGCAGAAGAGAGAAAGATCGAGGAGCAAACTGATTGGCAACAGCGAAGAAAGGAGAGAAAGATCGATGAAAGCAAAAAGAAAGTGGTGATAAAGAGTAGACGTTGGCGTTGATGTTGCGCGATGGACGCAGCGTTGAGTGGACAGAAAGGATAGCGGAAACGGGGGAGGTTTAAACAGCACCGGTAATTCGTTGGCTGACAAAAGACTTGGCTTCGAACAATGACGTCCACATTCTGACTGCGTGTGCCCTGTCCGTACAGCTTTTCGACGCAGCGCAGCTTTTCATCGGGTTTCCCCCTGGCCTGTTGAGATCGTGTTTAGATCGATTCACCGGCGAGTGCTCGTCGTGGCCTGGTTGGAAAATGAGAGGCAAATGCGAGGAGGGGTAACTGTCGGCTTTACGTCATCGTGTGCTACTTCTTTGTCGAATGCTCTCGATGGAGATGAACGACGGTCCGCGTGCACACGCGCTACTTGTCCAACGAGCACGTCAGAAATCACGAAATTCCATCTCTCCCCTTTCCTCGAATACGTGGCAATTTATGATTTTTAAATGGCAGTTTCCGATCGTGAAGAGTGATTCGATTGTTGTCAGAAAGTATGTACACTGCTGTTTGAATTTTATGCTGTTGGGTTTTTACCTTTTAATTTTTGATTTTGAGTCAGTTTAAGACGACACTGGTTGATAACTTTTACTGATATATATATATATATATATATATATATTAAAACACGTAGTACAGTACAAAAGAAAATTAAACGAATAATTATATATAACTTATAAACAAACGGCACGCACAATAATCTAATTTTTTACTTTTTCAGTTTTACTGACAATGGTTTTTCTGATCTGATCTATACTTGTTCTTACAGTTCTAACGACTGTTCTGTCCTAGCGACGACTACGGCTATAATTTATAGGCGTCTTTACAGACGGAAATTATCGACTGATATTGCTAACATATACAAGTTAGATTTGGATTAAATCCATCTATTTGGATATATATATCAGTTTCGAAGTAGGATGACTTTTGAATTGACTTCTCAGAGAGATACGTTGCAGAAATTTTATAAACTCTCCCACATAAATTTTATATGGATTTCATACAACTGTAGAAATGGAATTTGGATGATTTCTATTTATTCGAGTTTTCTGGAAATTTCGGAAAAGTGTGCGTGTTTTATACACGAACTGAATGTGAATTAAATACGTGTCAGATTCGATGCAGAATCTCACGATGGCAAAATATGGCAAAACGTGTTCGACTGCGGAGGATTGATGCGTCGAATAAAGGGAAAGGACGATCGATATCGTTGGCTCGATACGTGGTAATTGGATCTATAATACGAAACACGTTGCGCGAAAGCGAAACAGAGGAATCCGGGGGGTTTGAAAATCGGAGGTCGACCAGCGACAAATATTTCTCGCCGAGATTAATGTTTTCCATTATCCGTCAAACGCGCCAGCTCGACAACTAACTTCCTTGCCAAGACTATGTTGTGATTTACAGGGCGGTTCACAGTACATTGCTTCGCGGGGACGATTCAGCGTTTCCACATTGCAATTCGAACCATTCAACACCGGCGTTGTGCGTTCGTTGCAGTATCGGAAAAGTGATATATGCTCCTCATTAGCAAGTTATCGCCTAGTTTCCTGTCGCTAGTTTCATTGCTGGTTGTTACGAATATCGACTGAACACCACCTAGCCAGCTATTTCGCTCATCGTCATTTGTTCCGCGTATATAGATTCTTATATCCTGTGTGCTAACGTGGGAATGTAAATTCGAGGAAATCGTGGATTTCGCGTAACGTGAACGATTACTCGGGAAAAATGCAGACGAAGAGGTAGAACGATATTTTATAAAAAAAAATTATCAATTACACGGTAACTGTTTCTAGGTGAATATTTTCAACAACACGATTTTGTGTACCAAATGATCTTGCCCGAAATTGATAAGATGTTCCGAACTTGTGAAAAACAGAATTCATCGATGAGCTGTTCATACGAATTGAAATGCTTTCTTCCGACATGTACACGTCACAAATGGTCAGTTTTAAAGAAAAGATACGTCCAAACTAAAAACATGAAAGAGAGATCAATTTTCTTCAGACCTGTTGAACCCAAAATAGTTGAAAGTCACGAGGTCGGACTGCGTCGTAATTCTAATGCCTTGTCGCAGTTGAGAAAGAGAGATGTACGAAAAGAAAAAAAAAAAAAGAAAAAAACATTCGGTTTAATATTCGAAAATTGTTGTCGCTGACGCAAGCCCGCGAGATCGTCGTGTTCGAATGGACGCTCAAAGGGTCGGCGAACGAAGGAAGCTTTCTGCGAAATTACATTTTTTCCCGTGGCCCCCGACGCCACGCGTGTATTTTTTCGGTGTGTATCAAATATCCGCGAAGCACCTCTTTTGTGCGTGCGATCCCTCCCCTCCCCCTCCCCCTCCCCCTCCTTGTCAAAATAGGCTCCAATAAATCCCCCCGCGCGCCGAGGAAAAAAAGATCCGAGCGCGGCGACCCATTTTACATTCCGCGTCGTGCACGGCTCGCATTATTCGAATATCAGCGAGGTATTCCTTCGTTCTTTTTCTCCTTTCTTCTTTTCCACCCTTCCCCCCTCTTTTAATTTTTTTACGCTTTCCATTTTTATGTGCCTCTCGACTCGTCGACACAACTCTCGTCGTCGTCGTCGTTCGGATGCGTTTGGAAATTCTAACGAATAACGAGATTTTTGTCGCAGCGAAGCATTTCTACTTACCGCTTATAAATAACACGACGCGTGATCCGCCGAGTGGTGAATTTCGTTGAAACGACAAAATGTGGGTCGTCGCCACGTTCAATGGTGCTTTGTTTCTTGGAAAAGGCTGCCGTAACGAAGATCATTCGCGAGAGACGAAAATTATTTTCGAGGAACTGGTTGTTTGTCACACTGTGTGTATCGCGCATGGTAGATCCTTAATACAATGAACTGAGAGGTCTTTGTATCTGAATGCTCTTGCAGAATCGAGTTAAACGAATTATTCGAGGCCCGAATGTTCAACGCTTGTTTCTCGTGAGTTCTTTTATTCCATTACCTGGATGTTCAACCTCGTAAAAGAGAGAATATTGTTTCACTTTATTTGCGATAAATAGGCGTCATGAAAAATCGTCGTGAAAAAGTCAAGGCTATTTCTCAATCAAAAACAAAAAAAGAAAAACAATATTTGACAATCCAATTCACACCGTAAAAGATGAACCTTGCGTGCTTCAAGAAGAGTCGAATGTCAAAAATTTAGTCCCGACGTTGAAAGACAGACATCAGTCTCAAGTTATTAAATTCAACTCCCAACTTCCGAATTCCTTCGCATCACTATTCTCTCTCTGTCTCTAATACTTTTTCCAGCTGAATGCTCTCCAAGCATCTAGTATTCAAAACAATGCACGACGTTTCGCGAGCAGACCGGTGCCACTTATTTTCCCCGGTTATTCTCCGCAGCAAAATAAAAACCCACCTCCGTCGTTCTCCAGCTCTTTCAGCTCATGCCTTGTACGAGTTGGTCCAGCAAGGACGCCAGACTGACGTCCCTTAAACTGACTAACGTTCGTGTAGCTCGTTAACCGAGCGTTGTCGTTCGCCCTCTCTGTCCTCGTTTCTCTCTCTCTCTCTCTCTTTCTCTCTCTCTGACAGTGACGTTGAATCAGGAAAGGTCTAACCAACCAGGGCGATCCGCATTTCGCATGCACTTTGCGCGGCGATTGTGCGACGTGGATGCGTTACGCCGTTTTAACAGGAGCCTCGGGAGAAGAGAGAGGATCGTTCAATTTAGCCGAGGCGAAGCTTCGTCCCAACGAATGGACGAGCGCGTTCGTCCCTCCACCTCCGCGTCCCGCTGAAAGAGGCTCCGACCTCTTTATCTCCCCGTCTCGAGTTCGAGTTTAACGTCTCTGCGTAAACTGGACGACGTGTCTAATTACGCGCTGCAAAAGCCACGTTGGTCGCCGCGGGCCAAGCCACGGGCGGTCCAGTCCGTTCTTTTCCAACCTGCTGAATATACATCGTGCTTGTGTGTGTGTACACGATGGGGAAAGGTACACGGTGCTGTTTAAGCTCGTTAGGGCCGCGCAACAGAAAATGTGCTTTCAACTCGGCTGCAGAATATTTTTCGCTCCCTCTGGAGGTGTCGGCGAGCTAGTGCGATTCTTGTACTCTTATTTCCTCGGGGCGGAGAGAGGTTTGTAATGGTTTGACGAACCTTTCTTACGTAATTGTAGGCAGTGTTGTATTCCGTGTAATGGAGTCAACACGCATACAATTTCGAAGAGTTTGTTCCTTGTTACTATCGTGATTGTGTATGAAGTAGAACGATATAGAATGAATTGTGCTAAGCTAAGCTCTTAACGATACAGAATGATTTAGGATGATATTACTGTAGTATTCTGTCTCTGGTATTCTATTCCAAAACATGTCCTTATATATATTTGGTTATCATCCTCAAGTGGAAGGGGAAGGAGCACAGATGAGTATTGGATCTTGCCCTTATGACTAACTATTCACAGTCCAGTTTTATGTAGACTGTTGCTAGCTCGTTGTCAGTATTTGCATAGATCCAATATTGTCTGGGTTGGTCGTCCAACAGCAGTTTGGTCAGGATGCGACGATCTCAATTTATTTTAAGAATCTTAGATTGGTTAGAAAGGAGATTTTACTAGACGTGTGGTTGTTGTAATTCGAAGTCTTGTAAATTAGAAAAGAAATAAAAAAAATGAAGGACATATATTGTAATTTCCTCCACAAAAAGATGTCAAGAAAAGAGACTATAAGCTATTTTATATATATATTTATGTATAAATAAATATAATATTTCATAAGATATTTTATATATATTTATTTTATATTTATATGTAAAATACAATAAAATATATTATACACTTCTATATAATTTTTAATATTGAACGAATACTTTAAATTTTATTAAGAAACGTCCGTCATAAATACTTGCCAGCTTCATTGTCCAAAAATTCCCAGGAAACCAAGACAGATCGCGTCGAGTTCCATCGAGCATAACCGTAATCACCTAATCCATTGTCAAATAATTCCTGCACACTTGTTGTCAACTGTACTTTTTCCAAAGATTCACGAAGAACGAAACACTCCCTCCCTTGGCTTCGTCGATCCGCTGAGAAAATCGAAAATAGGTCGCGTCAAGCTCCACGTTCGTCGAGGCGTCGAAATAAAATTCGTCGTTACTCGAGGCTAAAGCGGGAAACAATGGGAATTTATGGGACTTGCCTCGCTAGTTTCCATGGTACTGGGCGGCCTCGATCCCCGCTGCGACGATGTACGAGACAATCGGTAATTTAAAGAACACGCTGCACGTGACGTGGCGGCGCGTACCGAGGCGGCGTTACAGCCAGAGGGTTCGAAAGGAGAGAACTCCTGACCTAATCTCAGGATCGTTTACTTCTGCCGGGGACATTATGCAGATGATCGCCGGGTGCTCGGTCAAATAAGAGACATCTGCTACCGGGGCCACGTTTGGCACTCGTGCCTCGTCGGCGAGATTAAATCGTGAACCGAATATTTATGACGCCGTCGTATTTATTATCGTCTCGACCGTAACGCGATTTCGCGAGCTAAGGAACCGAGACCGGTGCGCCACGTATCTCCGCGCGCGTCCCTGATTCATGGCTCACCCTCTTGTCGGCCGTGCTTCCTGCAAATTGATCGCTGGTCGATCGTTTCCACGATTTCCTACGACTCTACCTTTGGTGGCTCGAACGTCGATATGTAAATGTGAATTACGTTGGATCAGAGATGTTTGGTGCGTTACGTGGGGATAATTGGCTTGCCTGGGAATTGAAAGATGCACGTGTGTGCAATTGGATATGTTTCAATGAAATTTTTCGATGTATCGGAAGAAGGATTGGCAGTTTCTCGAATTTGAACAATTTATAGGAATTTATTTATTTGTAGGAATTATTCGATACGTTAATGTCCCGTCTGTTGCTTTAGTACAGCGATGTGGAATTTTTGTTACGTGGAGTTGATATTCTTTTTTAAGCTCTTTAATTGACTGCTCGAGGCGATCGTTGTTTGATAAACGTGAAGTTCTCGAAATATTTTTACAAGTCTTTCTCGCAGAAAATTGTATTCAAGAAAGAATTATTTGATCTCTTGAAAACATTTTTCTTACGTGCTCGGAGAAAAAAAAAGAGACAGAGAGATTTTATCGAAAAGCTCCTTCGATTTCCTTGGCTGGAAATATTTTTCATGTATGCGCGAAGGAATTTCTTTTTTTTTTCCTTCGAATACTTCGAAAACTCGTGAACGTAATCGGAAACGTTTCTGCATAGGAAAAATACACGCAAAGGGAAACCTATATTTTCCATTTATACTTATTCTGTGTCGGTACACCGTAATAAATAAATATTACACCATTTCCTTACGCGTGTTCGATCGCCGCGCCAGTTTTCTTTGGAATAACCATTTTTCAATACATTTTATCTCGCGTCGTAGCGCCGCGATTCTAAAAGCAATTTACGAGGCTATAAATTCAAACATGTGTAGTGAATAGAAAACTGCATCGATGGCGCGGAGTCTTCGCTGAAATATAGTTGCATGATCTGTTAAATATCTCAGAGCAATAAAACGCTGTAAATTCTAATTATAGCGTCGCTCTATTTCTGAAATTTAATTCTCATTGAAGGACGAGACAGTATTTATTTCACTAAATAAATATTCGCTAGTGCGTGAATTGATTCTTTTTTCTCGTGCGGCAGTTTTTTCTCCTTTTTTTTTTCTTTTCTTCTTTTTACCTCGTTGGCGAGGAATACGATAGAATAAAAATATTTTATTTTCCAACGTATTACATCGATTGAAAAAGTTACGACAGGAAACTTTTTATCTCCTATGCCCGTTTTTCTAATATTCGATATTTCACAGGCTGGAAAATAGAATAAATTCTACTAAGCTCTCGAGTTACTGTGACGTCAAGGGCACGGTGAGATATAACTGTTTCGATAAAAAGAGAAGGAGAAATGCGAGAGTCATTAAAAAAAAAAACGGAGAAAAATTTGGGAGAAAGGGTAAAGGAAAGATATACTTCTACGCACAGAGTTTTCTTTTAACTGTCATTGACTGTTTAATTGAACATTCGTATTACGTTATAATCTGCGATATTAATTACTTGATATTACAACAGCAGTAGCTAAACTAAACATTACGAAAAAGTAGTTAAACTTCAAAAAAAGATGAGGATGCATGATGCATTTGAGGAAAATTTAAGAATATATAAAGATACGATAAAATATCTCTCTTTTTATTTACTTTTTAATCTCTTCAATCCCACTCGTAACCCAAGTCTACTATTCGTTTTCTAAACTATTCACAGAATATTCAAAACTACTCCGCTTGAGGTTCGAGTATATACCTACTATTGCAAGCATCATTGGAAGTATTTAAAAATTGGAATTTTCAAATTCAACGAAATCAATCTACATACTTGCGACCCCCGTCTACTTTAGGAACGATCGTTGTTCGCGGACGCATGTATCACCGCCGTAATAAGCCGGTTTAAATCCACCGGGCCAGAAGAGGGGGAGGGAGAGGCCTCCCAGGTCTCCGATGCAGAAAACGTTATGCAGATGATCCGAGGCGGCGCGCAAGAGAGGAGACATGTGCCAGAAAGCCACGCCTGGCACTTGTGTCCCTTGTCTTCCGGGCGAGATTGAACCGTGAGCCGAATGTTTATGGGTCTGGCGTAATTACCGGCTAGGAGGTCGGCTAACGTGCCGCTGGCATCAACGTCGACAGCCAACGGCGGAGGTGGAGAAGCCAGCCGTGGTTATTGTTCATAAGCTCAGGCGCCATGTGTTCGAGGAATTTATGCGCTGGCTGAACTGCACCAAGAGAGAGGAATATCCTTCTCGTCGTCGTCGTCGTCGTCGTCGTCGTCGTCGTCGTCGTCTCTCGTGTCTCGTGTCTCGAGCACACACCACCCTGCCGCGAGAGAAGAGTGCTCCCATCCGGGTTTCTGTCTCTCTGTGTGTCGTGCACCGTGTGTGTTTGTCCCACTGTGAACGAGCCTGTGTGTTTCGCGCGCGCTGGATTTGTCACCGTGCACCGATAATGTTCGCCGAGGTCGTCGTGTTTACTTCTCCGGTTAGCGCTCGATCCTCCGCTTGGTGCTTAACCTCCACCCTCCTTCACCCACCGCGATGAATCATGATGTCCGCGTTGGATCAAGATATTCCCGAGCCGCTTTGTCCCTTCCCCCAACTCGGATTGCTCGGTTTTCCAGACCTCGTTCTTGCTACCGTTCAACCTACCTACTCGTGCCCGGTTGGTGGTCGCTGTTTGCGACAATTTTCTTCTTTTTTTTTCGTCGAATCTGTCACGGACGATCTGGGATGACTGGGAACTGTTTTTGTTGAATAATGCGACTGTACGGAGTTTTGAGGTGACGTGGTAGTGATGGGAGACGTTGGATGATGAATTCGTGGTTCGTACACGCGTGGAGGATTGATAGGGTTTACGTTAATTAAGGCTAGTTTGGATTATTTCTAAGAACATGTAATGGTCGATAATATCTGTTTGTTGTTATTAATATTTATTATTTTTCTTATTAGTTTCTTACGTTAAAGAGAAACAGAGCGTTACAGATATTGTAGGAATCTCGGCTGAGTCACCAATTTTAGGTATCCCGGACGGGATCCCAATTTATAGATATTTTATTAAATGATTGTTTATCTGGAATTGAATAAATAAGATTGGTTTGTTAATATTAAATAACGATGTACACTGAGTTCTTAATTCTCGCAACTCTCACTCTGTTCTCTCTTACGTCCCGACTTCTCGACACTCGCTCTCTGACTTTTCGATGCTCACTCTCTGACTTCTGCACAAAATTCATCACTCGTATACAGATGCACACGCAAACGCATCCATACTCTTAGTCTTAGACGTTAGGCCTGAAGGACTGGCCATAAACAGTCTCAAGGCCTAGGCCTAACTTTCTTTATTATTTATGTACACATCTGCAGTCGAGCACCGGGGAAAGTCTTGGGCCCTTTTCTCAGAATTGCCTATCCCACAATATTGTTGTTGAACGAATATTTCTTATAATTTATTGCCATGCTGCACTCGAATTTGCGATCTAAGTCGTAAATTCCTGAAAAACAAAAGGATAGAAATCGAAAATTCGCAGCTAGTCGCGATAATAGGTTGATTTCACCCCTGTTTTACTTATCCGACTACCAACGTGATCAAAATTAGTCGTTTGAACTCAATCGTAGTGCGCCATGTGTTATTTAGGAACAGTATCATTGCGCGAAGAATGATACGAGAAACTGCTCCCATAGACTAGATTCAATTTCAACGTCTGTTTCTCAAACGTGTCACGGAGTTCGTTTCGACCAGATGGGAGTTGTTGCGGGGGGGGGGAAGGGTATCTTCCCTCATCTTGTATTTGCAGCGTGTCGAGAAGTAGGAACGGACGAGCGAGCCAGCCGGTACAAATAAAACCGGTAATTATAAAAGTTTAAATATTCATAGCTTTGTGAGAAACGAAAAACACGAGACCGCGGAGCCGGGCGATAAAGTTTGAAACGTGCCCGTTCCAATCATAAACTTTTCCGCAAACCCCGGGGCATTATTTATCAAGGAAATTCGACAACCGTGAAACGTCAAGGCCGGAAATTAACGCTGAGCCCCCGTGTTTTCAACATAATTTGTTTCCGTCGCATAAAAGTCAAAACTTTCGGGAAGGGATGAATAATTAAAACGTACTTTCTCCTCCGAGAGACAGAGCAATCTGGCGAACGTCGTCGCGAATCCGAATTAGAAGAATGCGACGAACGTTTGTTCATGGTGCAAGTTCTGTGCGTTGCAAGTCCAGAATTCTACGCGTTTCCTTTCTTCTTACGGCTTTTTGCACGTTTTACAAATTTTTACAAACACCATTTGATTCGTCCTCTTCAGTGAGAGAATTTCTTTTATAATTTTCTGTTCCTTAATTTCTCGTTTCCTTTAGTTTCCTTAATTTACTACACGTGTGTATTATGACACGAATATAATTCGAATGTAATTTGCAAATATTTCGAGAGCTCGTCCGACTTTCTTCCGAATCAGAAAATTATATTTCTCTGTCAATTTTGATCTATTAGTGGGATCTGCGAAAAAAGGTATCTAATTTGGAAAGAAAAATAGATAATAAATATTTCTATTTTGACATCTCTTTCAGGTATCGTAATAACCTGAAGATGAATTTGATGTGTATTAATATTCCTCACATCGAGTTAGGATGATTTGAATCGCGTGACAGTTTACGGTGGAGTAACTTCATGTTTGAAGTGGTAGACAGTTCTTTTCAGCACGATCGTTTGTCTTGTCACGAACGTGCGAAAAGGAACTGAGAAACGCAGATGGAGAGAACATTTTCAAGAAAGAAAGATTAACGAAGAAAAAAAATCAGGGAAATAGCACCATCTCGATGAATGTAATTTATAACAAATGGAAAGCGTGAAATCAATATTGTCGAGAAGATTGAAGAAAAAATTAAAAATTTTATCGTTTTCTATCCTCTCGAACTTTAAGCAATAAAGATAATTATAAATTTCAACAATATTTTTGAAATGTATCCCTTCAAAACTTAGTTATTATTTACATATTTGCAATATTATATTTCATATTAAATTCACATTTTCTTCAATCTCCTAACATGACAAATGTAGCTACTAATGCAGTATAAATAAATATAATCTTTGCTTCATAAATAGGACAACGAGTATTTGTGAGAGGTTTGAAAATGGAAAAATTTATTTTACTATTAGAATGAACCTAATGTGACAAGTTACAGTGCCACGAAATTGCAGGCAACTATTTGTAAGAAAAAAAAAAAAAAAAAGAAAAAACATGTAGTTTGCACAAGTATAGCTGAAAAACCGGTCCCTCTGATCCAACATTTTAAAAAACGCTCGCCATCGAGCACGGCATCAGCATTTTATTCAAAGGCTCGCTAATTATCCCGTAAACAGAAACAACAAGGGGAAGAATGGTAATTAGCTCGATGCGATGCTTGTTCCACTTTTTAATGCCTCACTTTTCCTTTCGTTCTGTACTCTCGTTCCGCGAGTTATATCAACACGAGGGCTCAAGCTCCATCGACGTGTCGGCTCTTGTCGTGAAGAGCACTCGTCGCGAAGTCGACGTAAAATACGGAGATAAAGCAACAACGACGGGGCTGTTGCGCGACACACACGGCCGAGCTAACCCATATCGGTGCAATTATCAACGTTTACGTTGCGTCGAATTATCCGTCCGTCTCCTCGCGGTTGTCTCGCGAATTTTCCCCAAGAAAACTCGCGCGATCGATTCTCATTATCAAGGATTTTTCTATCGGCGAAACGGGGATGCTACTTGAAAATCTTGCTGGGTAATTAATTCTTTTTCTTTGTTTCTTTCTTCTTTCTCGTAGACGTAGATTATTGATTTCTTGTTTAATGAATAATGCAAGAGGGAGGGGAAATTTAATTTACATTTAAATGAGAGAAGTGTAGAATTAATCAAGTAATTAATTTTTAAATTTGATGTTCCTTTTTTTGCGGCGAGGTTTCAATTTGATTCAGATGTATGTTCGGCTTAATTAAAAGTATATATTAAGACTGCGAGGATACGTAATGATTAATTGTAAAAGTATTTCGAATATAAGACTGGAAAATTTATTTGTGATTTGATATTTCAAAACTTTTATGTATGTTTTAACGTGCTTGTATCGAGTGCCTTCCTCACGAATCTTTAAAACTCTGTCTTAAAATGTTCTTTAAACTCATACTTGATTTCACGTTCTGATTATATCTAAATTACAAACACATTATTCTATTTCATCTGTTTCTTTTTTTTTTTTGATATCGAACTTTTTCAGTTTTACTAGATATTTATCTGCTTCAGAAATTTTCTAAAATTTCATAGTACTTAATGCTCAAAATATTTAATCCTGGGAACTAGATAAAAACTTCTATTCTAAACTAGAACAACTTCCACAAAATTGACAAGATGACTATAAATTTAGAACGAGTGTATTTTTGTGTAGAACTTTAAAATGATCTACGTAATTACCTCACGATTGCACTAATAAACATCTTTACGTCTCTCCCTCTATTCGTCCAACAGCATTCAACCTTCTCGACCTCTCTTTGTAGCGCGTTGTCACTCTCCACAGCTCTCAATGTCCTTTCTTTCAAAAAAAAGAAAAGAAAGAAATGGTCCTCAAACTCACCCTCCCAGAAACGACACGGAATTCCGAAGCACGTCGAGGCACAATCGAAGCTCGCCAAGCCGGAATTCACCGGGCAATCTCCGTCTGCAAAAATTAATTACACCCGATGAGATCAGATTCAGAAGGCAGCCGCGTGTCCTCTGGCTCGAACGTAATTCTCCTCGTTGCACGGCCGCTGGAGCTGGACGCCGGGCTAACCGGACCGGTCGCCGCCGGAAAGAGGAGCGGAGAGAGGAGCGACACGGGGGTTGGGACGACACGGCGGAGACGAACAGAGGGATCTCCTAATCGGTATGAGAGTTTCCACCAACCGACTCTCAATTCGTAGCCGAAGCAATTCAACGGCAGAGCCCGCGGGAGGGTGGAAACGGACCTAACGCACCGTGGAGGAACGAGGCGAGACAGCGGTGGATGGCGAGGGTTAGAGAAGGAAAGATGGCGGGACTCGAGCGAAGGACTCGAAGACAATGCAATTATTCGCAATTACCGCGTCCGTCCGCGGTTCGCGGAATTATCCCATTCTGTTTCCATTACCGGTACCGTCATTCCTGCCTATCCAATCCTTCTCTCTCTCTCTCTTTCTCTCTCCCTCCTTCTCTCTGTCTCTGCACGTAAATTTGTGTACAGGGGCGCGCGTCGATGTAAGATGGCGCGTCGCGTTCTCGAAGCGTCGAAGGAACGACGAAATTCGAGATGGAACGCGGATATGTAATTCTCCGGCGTTAGGAGATGCTTCGACGGCTTGCTAGATGCAGAGTGGTTCGTGTGGATGGTTTTATTTTATTTGACGGGGCGGGGGGATTCATTCTTCGGTAAAGAATTACGAATTCAATCTCGATGATTTTCTTACGCAAGAAGCGATATCGTGCATATTTTTGGCACAACATTTTTTAATACGACAAGATCGAGAAATTGAGAAAATTTCTTTTTTTCTTAAGTTTCGCGATTTATGAGGTCTTCTTCTAAAAAATTTTAGATCTAATCTCAAGGATAAGGAATAGCTCGCGCGACGAAATTCTTTCGTTCTTCACGCGTTTGTCTCTTATATATATATAAACCGAATCACGCTGATAGCAAGTCGGTGAAAACGAAGGGAAGCGAAGGGATTCGATTACAAAGCCTTCGAGATCTTTCTCTTTTCTTTCTCTCACTCTCTCGTGGTTGGCGCGACTCAACTCGTTAAAGATTAACGTTGTCGGCCTGAAATCGCGTTCGTGGTTCCAAGAGCCGGAACAGGGGCCACCTAATGTAACAAAGGAAATCCGGGCGACGAGGGATGAAACCTAATTACGCGACTCTCTCTCTCTCTCTCTCTCTCTCTTTCTCTCTCTTTCTCTCTTTAGAACGAGCGTTATCCTACGGTTCGATTTTTCGCGACCACCGACACGACTCGTTCTACATTTCTTATTGCATGTTTCGAATATTTATAATTATTGAAGTATCTGCTTGGTCTTGTATAAAATATGGTAATTTGTCTAGATCATCAGAAGAATAGTTGATTCTGCGGTTATATAAGAGAACATGCGGCAAAGAAAATGATAATTATGATCGTATATTGACTAATTGTGAGTGACAAACGTGAAACAAAAAGAAACATTTTATTTCGTTTTGTGAAACATGCAAGCGAAGGTTTTTAGACGCTGTGAAAAATTGTTACAAGCCAAATTTAAAATTGCGTATCGCCTGAATTAAACGTAAAACAGGAAGAAAAGTTTCATTTTTTGTTGCGCGAAATTAGCGACGGGGGTTAAGAAAACATTCGCGTTTAATCACAGAATCCATCACAAGTTACCAAAATTTCACCAACGTCAAAAGCAAAGCTCCTCGACTTTTTATCCCGTTTCACCACCACCTTCGTCAGCCGCCCTCCAGAGAGGAGCTTTCATGAAAATTTCACCAGCAGGCTACGAGAGAAGCCACGATCAACGTTAAACTTGCCTCGGCAACCAATGAGCTAGTCACTTTGCCAGACTTCGTGTTAATGTTTTGATTATATGCTTGACTGTTGAAAATAGCTGGTGGCTAGTAAGCATTAAAATTACTCCACAATGCACGAAGCACAATAATAACAATAAGTTTCTCTTTTTTTCCCTCGTAAAAATAGATAAAAAAGGTGGAACGATGTTGCTTTCTGTGTAGCCTTGTTAGGGGAGAAAATCGGTTTTAAAAATTCATCGGTGTGTTTGAACGAAGATGGAATATCTGATTCCCATATATTGAAGAAAGAATTTTTCGTATGATTTGTATATTTAACGAACAAATAGGTCTAAAAAATTTTAATTCGTTTAAATTAATATATTTGTACTTCAAACAGAAATGAGATGAAATATTCAAGAAAAAACAAGATAAAAGGAAGATAAAGCAGGAGCTAAGGGAGAGAACTAGAGAATGAGAGTTTCTAAACTGCTAGTATCTAGCGAGTGGTAGAATGCAGAGAGAACTAGGAGGAATAAACGGGCAATAGAAGTTATGTCAGCATTGTTCTAATTTAATCATACGTGGCAGAAACAGCCAAGATAGCGGTCCAATCCTGTAACAACCCTCGCGAGCAATCTACTCCATCTCTGAGATTCTTCTCTATTCTCCTCTTCTTACTTTGTGTTATCATCTCTCTCGTCATTCTTACTTTCATAATTGTAAAACTTACTTTTAGCTTACTTGTTCCCCTCGGATCTTGCATCTCTTTACTGTTCATTTGTTTAATTCGTAGTGCACGGTGAAGAAAGTTGAAAATTTATATTTGTCCGCGTGAAAATTAGTAATCTTCTGTGATCGATTCTGGAATGTACGTTATTCTGTTAAATATTTTACACGATCCATTCTCTTTTTAAACTTTCTCCACCCCGTCACTTCGTATCGAAATATATCACAGTTGAAATAAATGCACATCGCAGCCGTTATTTTAATAAATTAATCAATTATATAATATTTGTAATGATAATAAATAATCGAAAACAATTTGAAATCCATCGCCTCGACGAAACATCAAGTCTTGACTAGAGAACAATTCCGTGACTCACTTCATATATACCAAAGATAAATTCGCATACACGCGAGTGGCCGTGTCGTATCTCATCGAGTGACGATAGATCGCGAAGATTCTCGCGAGGCGGCCAAATGAGACGTATTTTTTCACCACCCTGCCACCGGGAACCCGAAATCAGAGAATAATTTCACCAAAGAACTCAGAACGAATTGCTTCCACAATCACGCCCTCGCCCACCCCCGTTTCCACCCCTCTCATTTACCAAACAGTACAACGCTTACACCGGAGGAATCTTCATCCCCCGGCATTCATCCTGCCTCACGGTCGCCATTTCTTCTTCCCGCTCTCCGGTCTCCAATTACCTCTTCTCGTTCCTCTCGCCTCGCTTCCTTTGTCTCGTCGTTTTTTTTTCCCTCGCCCGCAAGACGACGTCTTCGACGTGTATGCATTTCTTCCTCTTTGTCTCTCACCCCGCCTCTTTACGGTCGTATAAATTTTCTCGATAGCTTCTCTCGTTCTTCGGGTTTCCCCGTTAATTCCACCGCGATCTACCTTCGTTTCCAGTGTGTGTATGTGTATGTGTGTGTGTGTGTGTGAACGACACGACGTGCACGCGTGTTGACGTTCACGCAGCCCTGGTCATCGAGGTTCCTTCCTGTTCCACGAGGAGAGAGTCCCTGGGAACGCCTCTGCATTTTGCACTTTAACAGGAAATTGACGCTTTCCTAGAAGCGTTTTTTTTTTCTTTTTTCTTCGTCGATTCTTCTTTCTACGAACGATTACACGTGCCGAAGTGATGGTTGATGATTAATGGTACGTGGATCAGCGAATTTTGCGAGAATTCGTTTGTGAATTTTGTTTCATCGAGCGAACAGACAGAAGGGGTTTTTCTTTTTTAGAGAGAGAAAGAGAGAGAGAGAAAGAAAGAAATTTAATTCTTTTCACAGAAAATTCAATTTCTTTTTTGATAGCGTAAAATGTTGAATTTTCTTTCTATTATCAGGATTTCCAGCATTTTTGATTGTCAAATGGCAAGGAATGTGGATATTTGAAAGAAATTCTTTTCACGGGAAACGCCAGCGAGGAAATATTTTTTAATAAATCCCCGCGCGAATATTTTATAATCTTACAATTGAACTCGATCGTAAATCACGTAAGTCTCCGCTAATGTAAATTTAAGAGAATATCATAGAGTCGAAGGCGGGAGATCCGAACTAGGTATTAGAAATGTTAAATCACGGGCGCAGAGCTGCGAGATTTAAAGTAGGTATTAGGAACCGGAGGCTCGCAGGCGAACCACCAGGTAAAAGGAAATTCAAATTAGGTATTAGAAATGTTAAACTGTAGAATTCTGGAATGGAAAGTTCAAGCATTCGTGCTGTCAGAAACGCTGTTAGATCGAATGAATTTTCCTTTACTACTGAATTCTCGGATTTTTCGTTTAATCGAATTTGACTCGTCCATAATACAAAGTACAAAATCGAACATATATTTTAAATTTTGGCGATGAATGAAGTCTAACGATACCATTTAAAGAACCTCTCATAATTGAATGAATTTCAGCCTTCTGGCCTAGAAATGGACCTCAGTGCCTACATTATCCTTTTAATTTCCTTGGCTGTCAAGTGTTCTCTTATTTCGTTTCCCTTACATACTAGTATTGCATGCCAGACTTTAACCTAATCTTACAATTATAATTGGACCAATAGAAAATGGCATATGCACAATGCCTTAACACTTGATATATTTCTCTTTGGAAGAACCTATTACCTATAAAGAGATGACACTAGAAGAACAAACAAACGTGACACAAATGTCATTACCATCGACACGATCGTACACAGCTTCGCCATCTTTAAATTGTTAAACAATCTCGCAGCTGACGCGACGTGAATTTTAAATTAAAAAAAAGGTCGGAGAATGAAGTCGGAGGTGATCGATTTCAAGAGCCGAAGCGTCGTTAACGATCGAAGCAGCGAAGGAAAGCAGGGAAGTAAAAAGAAGGAGAAAAGAGAGCTGCACGACGATTGTCTCGAAAGCTATCCAGCCGCCCGATCGATACTTGACAGGTCGTTTTTTATCGCGGCGACTTCTCGAACGAAAGGAGAGCCGGGCGGAGGATATAATCGGCCGAGCTGCGCGCGCGAGTTAAACGGATTTTATCGGGCGCGCCATTTGCCGCGGTCGAGTCCTAAATTAAACTCGCTCTGTACTGTACCACGATGATGCATCAACGGTACAAACGAGCCGCGATTATCGCCGATCGACCGGATTACCGTATTTGATGGGGCAAAAGAAGGAAGGTAATCGGACGGAATGCTTTCGGCGCGCGAGATCACCCGGGGGGAATCAGAATGCCAGGGAAATAATAATGAACGTCAGGGCGGTGAAACGGCTATCTTCCCTCTCCCCAGTAATGAACACGACGTTATGCTTGTAATCACGTTTCAATTAATTCGCGATGTTTTTTTTCTATTAGCGAGCATCGATCTTCCGCGAATTACGAGGGACTTGAAATTCCAATGCTGCCATTATTCTCGCGAAACACGGAGAATTTGTCACTTTTTTAAAAATGTTCTGTATTTATTGAAACGGTGTGTGACTCGCTTGGAAGATTTGGAGTAAAGTTCGTTTGAATATTTCTAAATTTTCTAATTCGAAATTCGACTAAAAGCTTTGCAGTTCAGAAGAAATTTCAAAGATTTAATTCTTTGAAATTAATAGGATCGACGTGTTAACTAAATTATTTAATAGAACGGTGTGTTGAAATTTCGATTACTGTGCTTAAAAATTTCGAGAGTAAAATTGACAGTTGGTTCAAACCGTGTCAGGAAATTTGTAATTCGAAACTTGCTGTTGGAGATCTATCTGACAACTTAATTTATAATTTAAATTATAATTTAATACATATAATTATATGTATAGTAATTTATAATTTAAAAATAGTTTGAAAGATTTGATTCTTCGGAATTAATCAACTAAATTATTTAATTTAATAAAGCGTAACAGTACTGTATACTAAAGTTTCAGTTGTGGGAAGAGAAACTTAAAAATTTCAAAAGTAAAATTGGATGAAACCGGGTCGAAATTTATAATTCGATACTCGCTGTTAGAGATGTATTGTAACTTAAAGTAACAGTCGTCTTTGATTCCTAATTTCCAGTGAAATTTCACTTTTAATAACAAGCGAGCGAATTATCGACGCTCGTTTGAACTGCTTGTCGCTCGGCACCATACGTCGCTTTTAATAAAAATTCGGCGAGTCGCAAACTCCGCAGGTGGATATTGCTATTCTTTAACGAAGGAAGTTTTAAATGAGTCGAACGTCGAATCGACTTCAAAGGTCCGTATACTTTGGCGAGTTCAAACGTTACGAAGTTCCAAGTTCTAATTCGCGCAGAGTTCGTTAGTTTGCCAAGTTCTGGGCGAGTCCTTTAACGGATCCTAACTTGTTCACTTTGACGTACCAATTTGTTGTAATCGCAACGCTAACCATCGTGTCTAGACCAACGTTTCCGTTTCCCACCTCCAAGATCTTCTTTCTACAATGTCCTAAAATTGTCATTTCTTCTCGAAATTATGATTATATCATCTTGGAAGGAGGATGGAAATGCACGTGCTGTGTGAAACAATCTCAACAGCAAATAAGGTTACGATCAAGTATTTAAATTTTAAATGTGAAATACGATATAATAGGATTAATTAAGTTTCGAAAACTGTATCCAACACGTTCAGCAATGTGTCTTCCGTTCATGAAATATGTATGAACAGATTTGTGCAAGTTGGTAATATACGGCACGATAATCTTCTTTCGTTAACATCAGTAACAATCATTTACTCTGAAATAATATTTCACAGTTATCAAATGAGAACTTTCGTCAAGCTCGAGGAGAGAATGAGGGAAAACAATTTCCCATCGAAATAATTGCAAATGAGGAAAATGAAAGAGACTGGTGGCAAATTTGTTTAAAAATAATCCCAATAAAATATTGTTATCTTCTCATTTCTTTGAGAATTTACGAGATGGTATTTATTTAAAAAATGAAATGGAACACCAAATTCTCTCGTAAGAGAGGAGAAAAGGAAAGGAAATTGTACCATTTCCATTTTTAGAATAAGAAACGAAACGCGAGGTTGCTTCGACATTCGTAGCATGGAACCGCACGTGCATCCTACGTGGAACGCATCATGGTCACAGGTTGCACGCTCCAGGGAGGGCAAAGGGTTTCGAGGAGTTTTCTTTCGGGTCACATCTCGCCTTCGAGTGGCCCGCCGTCGTGAATATCAGCGGAGCTTAACGATCGCGCGCGAACCTCGTTCTTTTGTCGCTTAAGAGAACGTACTTCCGGCGAGTGGCTGCCGGTGGCGACGGCTGCGAGCGAAGAGAAAACTGTCAGAAGCGGAGAGGGACCCTGGCCTCTTCGCGATCGGGTTGGTTAATTAATCGAGCCAACGATGGTCGCCTAGTTATGGCGCAGATTCCCTCTGAAGGAGGTTAATGGAGAAGATTCTTTCCCTCTCTCGTTATGATGACACTTTCGTGACGCTTGAACTTTCCTCGCTCGTGAACCATCGTCGTGAGATGTTCGATTTTTATTTTTATATTTCATGTTAAACGATTCACTCCTTTATTTGGAAGCTTTCTTTTTTTTACGTCGAGAACTTGATTGGACATTTAATGACGCCTGTAGGACGCTCACTTCTTCGTTTTTTTTTTTTTTAAATAAATTAGAAATTATCATTGGTCAGAGTTTCGTTTGTCTTACAGAGACTTTGGCGGGACAAGAAATTTACATCTTGATTAACTTTGGTCAATATCGAAGTTCGAGAACTGTCGGCGTGTAAAATTGACAAAGATACTTTTAAAACGTGTTGTCACAAGGATATAAACCACGGAGAAGTGGTTTTCAGAAACTCTGACATATATTCTCATGAATCCATAATATTTAAATACGACCATTGCACCTTCACGTTCCATCATTCTTCATCTTTCGCGACAAATGCTCGTACGTTATCGATGAATTTCCATCGTACGAGCCACTCGATTCCCTAATACGTCCAGTGTCCCTTCGAGAAAACTCGAACAATACTTCACCGTGAACAGCACGCTGTGCTCTGAAATCGCACGGACTCGATGCTCTACGATTTATCGTAGCATCGAAATCGTCGTTGGAATACCGATGAGCTTGCGGGCGTCCCTGCACACCGACGGGATCCGCACCAACAGAATTCTCGAAAATCCTCGTCTAACCATCCCGTCCATACAAATACGTTCTTTGACCTGGCTCCCATCCCGAGTTTAAAACCAGTTACTCGCATTAAGAACGTTTCATAAATTCTCTATGAGCCTCTCTCGTTGTTCAATTTTCAACAAGAATTCTCCTAGGTTCTTTCGTCAATTTATTTAATAAAATTGAAATTTCTTTAATGGAATAATTCGTAATTTTATTCAAATAAAATTGAATTTGCGTATCTAAGAATAAGTTAGTGTTACTTTTGATTTATCGCGTCTGAAAAAAAAACAAACTAGTAGTTCCTCGTTCGTTCAGAACATATAACGCTTGATTCGAGTATTTAACGCTTGACTTCGCCGTTTTTCGCGAGAGGCGATACTGTTCTGCATTTTCACCTCGACGCGCAAGATCGATCATTTCAAATTCGTTGAGCTAATTCGACGACTAATAAAACCGAGCGTCCACTTTCGGAATCAATCAGCGTTGGTGAGAGCCGCAGACATGGCGAGAATTATAGTGAAATTAAATGAAGATTGATCCTCGTTTGATCACGATTCTTTCAACGTCGTAATTCTGGTGGTTCGGTGATTTGTTCGAATGAAGTGAGAAAGTATTCGTGTGAAGGTATTTATTATACTTTTCCAAAGTATAATTTATCGTAATTTAATATGCATTGAATTGTATTATGCATTAGATAGCAATAAAGCTTAATCAAGAACCAACTATTCAAGACTAGATGCATTATGATCGCATTGTACAATGTGTCTGATCAATGACGAATCGTTCTACTTGGACTTACTTTGGTATATAGTCGTAGAATTACTCTATATTTATTCCTCGTAGAGTCTTTATTGTATTTTTTTAAATATTGATTAAGTATAATCTATTCTATTTGAATACTGGCCAAGTCTGATCACGTATGACTCTTTTCTACTAACAAAAAAACCTCCGCAGAGTTGACTTTGAACATTCGAACTTGAGCTTGAACTTGAACTGGAATTTGAATTTTAAAGAAAGAATATCTCCTCAAATGCTAATTTTACACTCGATTATACGCTCGTGATTGAAATCGTTGTCGTCAAACACCTCACTGTAGCGACATAAGAATCCATTGAAATAGCAAGAGAGAGAGAAAAACTGCGAGGCTTTGGCCACGATTGTTAGAGACGATAACAATATTGAATATTTAATTTCATGGTAATCGCATCTTCAAAAGAGCTCTAGGTGTTTCAAAGCAAAGAGGAGAAAGGATCCCTTGAGATCTCGTAAGATGTTTCCATTAATTGTCACAGAGTAGGTGTGAAAAGAATGCTTCATTCCCCCGTTTCGAGTTCCGTCAGTCAAAGAATCGCGTTTGAACTGTGAAATTAAACAAAAGATTCTCTCTTTGCATCTGAAGGATCGCGAACGTCAGCCGAGGCCGGCAACAATGCGACAAAGCAATATTGCAGTTCATAGAGAGTGAAATAAATTGAAACGAATTTCAGTATGTCGCGTAATTACCAACGATGCAGTTTCAAACTGCGCCGATCGAGAATTTGATAATTTCTCTTTCAAGGGGGAAAATTAATCGTTCGAATCGTTTGATCGTCTTGTTTCAGCAACAGCAGCAGCAAGCGCAGCAGCAAGCTCAGCAACAGCAGCAACAGCAGCCGCAACAACAGCACCAGCAGCAACAGCCGCAGGCTAATTCGCCAGGGGGCGGCAATATGGGGAAAAGTAGCCCGTCGCCGGGGAATTCGGCGTCCCCTGGCACCGTGACGGCGTCCAACAAGTCGCAGACCGAGCCAAAACCGGTCGAGTGCAATTTGTGCCATCGGAAATTCAAAAATATACCGGCACTCAATGGCCACATGAGACTCCACGGCGGTTACTTCAAGAAGGTAAGCTAGTTACGCTTTTCGAGTGTGTGATTTCCTCTCCGTGTGTTGCAAGAATATTTTAAAGGGAAGGAAAATTTTGTTTTTCTCACACAATCGACATGTTATTAGAAATTTGTGCTATTAAAATTTTCTTGATTTTTTTTATTTTTTATTCGTTCGTTCGTATTTAGTTTATTCGTTCGAGTCGTCGTTTCTTTGGATTAATTAAATTTTATTATGTTATTATTATGTTATTTTACTATGTTATTTTATTATGTTATTATTGTGTTATTTTACTATGTTATTTTATTGTGTCATTATTATTTTATTTTATTTTTGATAACTCGCAATTAAACGAGCAAGTTCAGAATTGATATATAGGGTGATTCACGTAACTTGCCACACCTGAAATAGCTTTTAAATTGTTCGCCTAACGAAAAATTGTTTTCAATGTGGTTTACTTGGAATTTAATATTCTTTCGATTTATGATGTAAAAATTAAAGATGAACTTGGAAATATCGAAACTCCTCAACACAAAAAATTGATACACGCCATGTTTTGCCTCCCTTAAAACCACACATTTGTAACTTTTGTGTTAAACAATTTTAGACACATAATTTGAAAGTTATTAAGTGTGTTATGTAAATCACCCTGTATAATAGCTAGAGATAATCTTACGATATTATTAATCGTAATGAGCTTTTAATTATTAGATTTTTACAGAAACTCGTATCTTTATAAATACGAAACACGAACACGACGATTTATATATAGAGTATCACGCTTTAGCAACTTCTAAGCGCGTACTGCACACTTTTCAACATATATTAATAAATGCGTGCACAGATTAATAAATAAAAAAAAAATACATCGGTCTCTCGTAGCAGTAGCTACAAAATTTACGAACTTATCTGGCTTATGATACTCGCTTGCGAGTAACAAAGTTGCAAGAATCATTCGCTCGCGGTAAAAAAAGGATTCGCGATATATCTCATCGCGCGAAGCAAGAACGATCGCGAGAGAGATAAAGTCATTGTGAGAGGAAAGAGAGAGAGAGAGAGAGAGAGAGAGTCGTTAATTCTAGTCTCGCGTTTGTTCCGCTTGCTTCATCAATTCTCCTCGAGACGGTCTCGAGATGAAAATTATACGGAATCCGGCGGCTTTGCTTACCTCTTCCGCGAACCGCGTTTCATCCCGCGGGGGCTGAATTGAATTTTCAAGAAGAATTTCATGAAGTTTACCAAAGGCCACGGCAACCGGCAAGGTTCAAGCGACATTACCATATGAATTCGCAATCCCAGAAACTCGCACGGAGAGCTTCGTGTAATCAGTTGGTGATTTCATGAAAATCTCGCCGACCGAAACGCAATCAACCGGCGATTTCATGAAAATCCCTACTGGTTGCGTTTCCACGGCTTTGGCCATTTCTTCGCGATACCTGAGACGACGATCGTCGAGAGGAAAGAGGAGGCTGAAGCTCTTTCGATGAAACGTAGAGCTTCCCCTGTCGAATATCGATTAATTCATTAACGATAATGTTGTAAATGCTCGTCGAAATTTCATAAAATAATAAAGTCTAACGAAAGACATATCGATGCAAGTTCTTGGAATTTTGTTTACATAGCCTCGATATATGAAAGGAGAATTTGATATTAATTAAAAAACTGATTGACAAGAATTGTTATTTTCAATAGAATTTGAAGTATTATCTGACAATTAATTGTGATTTCTTCAAACAGTTTCTATCAATTTTGTCAGTTGTATTAAGACTTTGATAGACTTATAGAGAAGTGTATTTTTACTATTTATTCATTTGAATCTATTCATTTGAATCCAGTAATTCAAAGTAATGGAACATGTTGGATTTGAAATAAAAGAACGTATCAAGTTAAATAAATTTATTCATCTGTACATGTACTATTCTTTTCATATTTTCCAAGTACAACCTGGTTAATATTTATAATAGGCTTGAAACGTTTAAAACAAATTTTTATAGCAATCGATGTAGTAATTAATATTTAAATACTGTCTTCAAATTTTGCGTAGCACGAATGAATTTCAGAAATCTTAAACAATTGAAATCAAGTAATTGAAATAATATATCAAATTATTTATCAAATGACACACTGTGCTTAAAAATTATTCATCGAAGAAATTAAAACTTACGCGTGAAAATATTTTACGCTTAAATGGTAAACGAACTGCTTTCGGTGTGTTTCTTTTTCTTTTCTTCTTTTTTTTTTTAATCCGTTGCCGTGTGAATTTCACGATATTATCGTTCCATCGAGAACGAGGCGAGCGTTTTCACGTTGAATCTCGCCTCTATCTGGGCTGGCGAGGGAAAACTTCAGAGGAATCTCTTTCAGCGTATCTCTATAAACGACACGCCGTTCGTTAAGACATTTTTAATCAGCGAGAAAAGAGGCGACCGGGACTGAATCAGAGAAGTGGAAGAGAGAAGGCGGGAGAATCGCTGATCTTTCTATTCCGACGACTGCAACAGCCTGCCTCTTCCTTGACCTTATTAAGAGTTTTCTCTGTTCCGGATTCTCTGCTCCGGCGCGGCGAGAAGAGAGAGAGAGAGAGAGAAAAGAGAAAGAAAAGTATGAAATCGAGCGAACCTCTCGAGGAGAGATTCTATCCTCGATATCTTCTCCTCTTCCTTCGCGACGATTATCGCTTGCAGACGAAACGAAAAAAAAAAAAAAAGAAGGAAAGACAATCTCGTGCGATGTAAATACGTGATTTTCTTGTTTCGTGGAGAAACTGATAAATTCAGGGGAGTAAATCTTTTAAAACTGACCGACAAATTAATTGCCGCTTATTGTTAGTTCTTTGTTTTCGAAAATTCTTTTAACACAAACATTCCATATTCCAAGAACGAAACTATCAATTGACTATCAACAGACGATTCTAACAACAAGAAAAAAAGAAAAACTACGACTATAATCAACTTACAAACAATCGCCAATCTACGTCACCTGTCCAACACCCGTGTCCAAGAACATCTCCAGGCAATGCTCGCGTGGCAACCCCATTAACGGAGGACAAAGTGCACGCGAACAAATGTATTCGAATACACTCGCGCCTCTGTCCCTCTGCCGTGAACCATGAACGTTCACCTCGTGTCCCTGAACGTGCTACGGTGCACGTCCTCTGGCGCTTGATCGTGAACACCGCGAGCGCCACGACGAACATAAAGGCCATCCCCTTGGTCTGGTCGCCAACATGAATATGAATGTATGTATGTACACACAGATCAAAATGAATGGATCCGGACGTTGGTGCATGAACGGAAGGCTGGACGCGAGGCCTCGGATACGCTGCGATGCTCGTGCGATTCGATGTACACACACACACACACACACACACACACGTACGTACGCGTTATAAATACACGTGCACACAGAGGGAGAGGAGCGAGAGTGGCGAGTTGAAAACTCCGGGCGCAGCTTGAAACGAGAGCACAGAGTCCCGTTGAAAACGGTAACCGGTTCAGATTCAATCTACATAATGGAGAAAGCTTGAGACAATGTTTGCACAGCCCTCTCCGAGCGTGGCCGACTCCCAATCTTTCCGTCTCCAGCAGCCACCGTCCAACCAAAGAGCTTGTTAATGGATTCATTTGGACTCGATCATCACCTTATCTCCTCCCGTCTCTCCATTCTACTCTCGCTCCATTGCGTTTCTCGCACGCATTCCTAACTTTCCCCCGATTCCTAACTTTCCACGGTTTTTCTTTTTTTTTTTTTTTTTCTCTTAGATTTTGCAGGTGCAAGTGTTCTCTAGTGGATCGAAGATAGACGTGTGAATTTTTTTGGTAAATTCCGCGCACGTATGATTTACTTGGTAATTGTAATTCAATGACAGATTGATCAGTCGCAGTGATAGATCAGTTGGGAAATTTACGCGGAACGAGCGAATAATTTTGAGAAATACTTGAATCTCTACCGCTTCACCGAAGATGAAAACTCAGGAAACGTCTGTTCACGGATTATTAAACGAAGGGGAATATACAAGATCCAATAACTAACTTTCCTCGCCAGTTTGTCTACCCCGTAAGACAATCGAGCAGATTCCATTCATTCGAGGATTAACTGTGCAGAAATGCTGCGTTTCCGTGCGCGCAAGCGGACGAGCGAAAAATGCTTGAACCACGTTTGTTGGAAAACCAGCCCGCCGCGGCACTTTTGTATTACTTAAAAGTCCCAGTGAATCCCTTAATCCCCGTTCGTCGTGCAACGTCCGCTCGACAAAACCTTAAACCGTTCCGGGGTCCGGCGATTTCTACGCGCGGACGCCAACCTAACCGACATATTCCCAACGAAACGCGCCAATGAGAGAAAACATGCAACCACGTCCGTATTTTCCATTCCTTCTCTCCTTTGGGAATGAAGAGGAGAACACTCTAATCCCGGCTGTATCCGGATGAAAAACCATCGAGGCTGCTTAATAATTTTATCGATGGTGGTCGTTGTCTTGCTTCGTTCGATTCGATGGAAAACCGCGTCGGTCGTGGAATGTGAGAATCCTTCCGTGAGTTTAGCAGCGAAGTTGAATGTACTCTGGTTGAAGGAAGTACTTGGAAAAACGAAATGAAATACTTGTTGGCGCGCGTTGTATGTTTGTTGATGCTTTTTCGAGCGGAATTAATTGATAGATTTTCATTCGTGGAAGAGTCATCGAGAAGCGGGAGTGGAATTCTCTGTGACTATTTTTGCTAACATTAATGCAAGGTATAAATTGAAGAATAAAATCTAGGGGGAAACTCTACAATGGATAACGTTGTCTGAGACACTAAATATTCCAATTTTCATCGTATAATTGCCAAGCACTTTTCCGAAAGCATATTTTATATCCTATACGTATTATAATATTAAATCAATTCTGCCATTCTTGTATCACATTGTATCTCTTCAGACATCTTTTCTTCTTTATTTCCAAACGTGTGGAGTGTGCAAAGTATTAAAATCGAATATTTAAAAACTAACTGTATTCCAACAACATTGTATTGTAACATCCATTTCCTAAAAGAGCAACAGAGATTAATATTTCCTAGTGTCTCAGTTTCACACTTTTCCAACCTCGTACATAATATATTATATATTATTCCACGAGCACACACATATACTCATTTATATATATATATATATATATATATATATATATATATATATATATATATACACACGTGTATATCACCTGCCGCGAAATTGAACTCTGTCTTTGACGTGGCGTACCGCGCTCGCTTCATGAATATTGATCGGCTGCCGTTAATGCGCGGAATTGATTGCGGAACGTTCGCTGGCTCCGACTCATCAATTCGATCCGTGTCGATTCCAGCCCTGAACGCGAGTTCTCTTGTGTACCGTAATGTACACACGTCTGACTCTTTTTTTGCACTCCCTTTTTTCCCTCTCTTTCCTCTCTTTTTTTCTTTTTTCTTTTTTTCTTCTTTTTTTTTTTTGCTCCTCTTTTTTCCCCGTGTCCCTCCAGTTCGAACAAGGGGTGCTTCGATCTGTAAGTGAGTTCGAGGGACTCTCTTTTTTCCCTCTCTATATCTCTTCTCCTTGCTCGCATTTTTTTTTGTTCCTCCTTTTATTTTTATTTATTCACTCTTGCCAGATACAGTTCGTATCCGTCGATTGTTTTTGCTAAATAAAGAACTCGCCAGCCGCGATCATGTCACTTTGGAATTTTTTTTAACACGTTCGAACGACGATTCTAGTTTCCTTTCTTCCTCTACTATATTTAGGATTGTCAAATATGAATGTTCGGTGAAAATTAACACTGAATTCTTAAAAATGTGAATGAACGGAATTTAATTCCCCGCGAAAAAAAAGCATGAAAAATTCGCGAGAAGAATGAATAACGCGAAGAACGAACGTACGTATAAATATTAATTTCACTTTTTGTTCAATATTTGATTCCTTTTTTGCCCTGTTCATTATTAATTGTTAGTTACTATCGATCGCCCAATGAGGATTATTTTAATATGCGGACAGCGTATTTTCACTGATGTTTAATTAAAAAAGCGGTCGAACGATAAAAGAATTTCAATATGAATAGTATCGGGACGCCAGTTAATGGATTCGATGGGATTTTTGGTTTAATAATGAAAGAACAGTTGCACAGAGATCGAAGCACCGAGGAATTTCACGAATTTTCTTGAATTACACACTGTTTCAACTGTATCGAATCTGCAGCGGGGAATAGAAAGAAACGAAGAAAAAGGGGAAGAAAAGAAAGAAAGGAAAGAAGAAATATCATTATTTTCCCTTCTAACGAAGAGAGAACGAACGATCGTTATCCATCTTTCGTAATCACTTCACCTTTAACTCGGGCTTTAAATTGTCCCCGATTTCCATTAGTAACTGTAACAATTATTCCGAATTTATCTCGTAAACCTTTTCGATTCCACCCACAGAAAAGTTAAACGTGGCAATTAATCAACAGTGGGAACGGCTGCGTGATATTACGTACGTTGACACGTACGAATCTAGAACGAAATAAAATAAAATTGATCCGAAAAGTACGACGACAGGCTCAAAACACGTGCTCAAATTTAACCAAAATTCCACTCCTCGGTTCGAATTACGCGTCATAATCGAATTACAGCTGATATAAAAGCATCGTCGTCGCCATCCTGTGACAAAATAGTCTCGAAATAACGGGATAACGATAACGAGCACAGTTCCTTTTAATCAAACGGAAACCCATATCCATTAATCACGTGTACGCTCGCAACGCTCTGATCACGCCGCCGTGTGTGTGTGCGCGCGCGCGTGTGTGTCCCGTGTTTCGTCAACAAATCTTAACTAACCAAACGCATCTCGAAAGCCACACGTCAAACAACACCCCCCTCCCCCCCCCAACGCGGCCCATAATCCTCGGTCCCCGTCTATCACCGGTGCAACCGGTTAATCGGGAACGCATCCCCCGCCGACTGATACTTCGATCGGTTGGCAACCGGGCTCCGCAGATTAGTGGCCCCGATGAAACGAAGGGTTAATTGTGCCAGTCCTTTGGACGCCGAGGCGGCAATTAGCATACGTCCACGTCGGACGTGCATACATCTTCGTCCTGTTTCGCGCGAGTCCCCGGCTCCCCCCTTTCGAGGAACCATACATCACCGTGATACGCGCAGCATCCACGTCGTCATCTTGATGAAACCTTAATGGCTGTGGGGGTGGCAACGCTACGAATGGACGGGGTGGGGGATGGACAAGGACACAGGGTGACCCTGGTAATCGCTGATCGTCATCGTGTTCCTCAATTTCCTATCCGCTACTTCGATATGTGGCTCTGCGTTTCCCTCTCGCTTCTCGTGTGCTGCTCTGGTACGATTGACGAGTGAGTTGCTTCACGTGAATAAATATCGGGTGTGTCCCAATTGTCGCGAGAGGAGGGCGATCCTCGCGAGACATGCTAGACGAGATCCTTTCTCTATGAATCGATATTTGGATATTGTTTTTCATTATTGGCACATGAATATTGTTATACATACCAGTGTAATAATAATATATAATATAATCGACTTTGGATATTTTTTTTTTATTATTGGTACGTGAATATTATTATATATACCAATATAATAATAATAATGTATAATATAATCGACTTTGGATATTTTGTTTTTTCATTATTGGTACAGGAATATTATTATATATACCAATATAATAATAATAATAATAATAATATATAATATAATCGACTTTCGATATTTTTTTTATTATTGGTACATGAATGTTATTATATATACCAATATAATAATAATAATATATATTATAATCGACTCTGGATTTTTTTTTATTATTGGTACAAGAATATTGTTATATATACCAATATAATAATAATATATAATATCATCGACTTTGAATATTTTTTTTTATTATTGGTACAGGAATATTATATATATATATATATATATATATATATATATATATATATATATATATATATATATTAAATTATCAACACACGAAAATCATTTTAAGATTAACTTTAATCTACCAAATTGAATTATTGTACTTTATTAAATTACGCTATTCTAAACACGATTCCTGTTTCTAATTCTTCCCGCCACTCCAATTTATCTAAAACAAGATTACATACGACGAAGAGACTACGAGGAGGCATAAAAACGTTCTTGAACAAAGGGAAAAGAGCCAATAATACGAACCACTATTCGCCAGTTACTTCTTCCCCCTCATTTCCTCTTTTCCGTCCAGCCCTTCTTCATCTGTCATCTTTACCTTTCTCCTTCTCTTTTATAATCCTCCATGAAACGCCTGATCTCTTCAATCTCATTCCACGCTCATCCTCCCCCCCCCCTCTTCTCTCCTTTCTCCACCGTCCCTTTTTCATGTTACTTTTCCGGTGGATTTCCTCCCTTTCTTGATCCATTCTCTTTCCTTCTCTTTCCCCTGAAAACGTCGTCTAACATTCTAATCGATTCGTCAGCAACGAGCTCTGTAAAATTAGATCCCGGCTGATTCGCGTACGATGAATTGGGTCAGGTAGAATTTTCACCTTCGATCGAAAAGGTAGATGGTTGAAATTAGTTGGAACGGCGGTGAAAAGTAATTGAAAAAGTGGATATCATTTGGTGTTGAATCTTCCTTGAGCCTTTGGCTTAGTTAGACAGGTTTCAAACTGAAAATGAAAGAGGGAATAGATTTAAAGAAATATCGAGCAGGGATTCTTTTTGTTATAGATAACATATTGTAACTGTCGCTGTGTTGTAAATAATTCTATCGGACAGGTCGTTTCGTAGGAACGAATTTTGATAAAAATTGATATATGAAAAGGGTTGACAACTTAGAAGATATAAATTTGTGGTGGCTATAAATTTTATTTCGAAGTTAATAACGAGATTATTTTTAATAATTTCAAGGATGCTGAGAACAAGAAAAGCGAGAAGAAAGAGGTGGTCGGGCCGCCTTTACAAACCGCGTCTGTCAGCGTGAGGGCGCTTATCGAGGAGAAGATTATACAGAAGAGAACGACTGGTAAGTTGTACTGTGAATTTTAAATTTCTCTCGAATTACAAACCAATCGATCACGAATGAATCGATGTTCCTCGATAATTTGACTCGGTGTCATAAAATATATTTTACGCAACTATACCAATTATTTAATTCAACAACAAATAATTTCCTTGTGTGTTAAATTTCATCGACAATTGATAATTGACAATAAAATTGACATAAAATTTAACACGTGATTATGTAAAAAAAAATGCCCTCTTTAATTAATGGTCGTACTTTCGAGATAGTAACAAGTCTACCAACAAGTAGAAATTGAAAGGAAGAAGAGAAATTAATAATTCTACGAGACGTTCTGTCGAATAATGGCATTAACATCGAACAACTACGGAGACTCAAAGAGCCGACGTAGGAATACGATTTCGATGATTTATGTGGCCCCGGAACGTATCTCAACGTTGGGCCACGTCTATCTTTCTTCCTGCCCCGCGTATCACTCGCTTTATCACGGTCTGCCTTCTCCACAGATACATTTCCGCGAACTATAATCATAAGGAGCCGGGGCCCCGAGTTATATTAACTGTCGAGTTACGTTAACTTTCCCTTAGACACATTCACCAGTCTAACGTGACATCTGGTTACAGAGGATCTGTCGCTGAGCTGCTCTGTATACACTCGTGAATGCTTGAAAACCGGAACTAGGGCAACTTGCACGAACGTGGAATTCATTCGCGTAGCGTAACGATAGCGTAATTACCTGAAATGACGAGGGTGCGTTTTAATATGGAACGCGATAAAGATTCGAATGATTCGGAGAATTAAGGCAATGATGATTTCGTTTATTATACAAGACTTGGGAGAAGTATTATATTTGTTGTCAAAATTCTAGAAAAATGAAATAATACAAATTTCCAAAGTGTTGATATATCAGCAGTTTTGTTACAAAATATATAGTGAAATATAGAAATAATAATTCTTATTATCATAGTTATATAGTAGGAATATATAGGTATTCTAAATTAAATATAAATATAAAAATAAATCAAATTAAATTAATAAAATATAAATATAAATTAAATGTATAGCTATAAAGGCATTCTACTGTTATTATAATAATTATATAGTAGAAATATATAGCTATAAAAAGTAGTATATGCATACATGTTGATTACGAAAATTAAATGTAGAACCTAATAAAAACGAAATCGCCAATACTTTTCGTAGTTACTGCAAAAAATTTTGTTACCTACGATTAATACTAAATACTAAAAATAAAGAATGTTAGACTTGGAATTAAAATCAAAGCTACACAAACTTTCGTGGTCCTGAATACACTTTCGAAAATTACAATTTTTCACAGGCCACTCGAAAATTAATTAACAGACGATTCAAATTTAATTGGACTCGCGGGCAGAAATTTCGTCTAATTTTCATCTAAATCGATTTTGTATCGTTGTAAAATTTTCATTCAAGCGTAAAAGACAAACTCTACGCTTTAGGTGGAAAAGAAACGATGTAAAGAACAATGCAACAGGGTAGAACACGCGAGTCAGCAGCGGTTTCCGTGGCAAAATATTAATCCTATCAGAGCTTTGAGCGGAGCAACGCTGAGAACACAAAATTCGTGAGCGCGATTCCGATGATTCATACGGTCCGCCATGTATCTCAATCCAATCGTATCTGCTCCATCTCTCTCCTCCTCTCTCTTTTCGTTTCTCCTTTAACCCTTCCCTCTTCGTCTCTATCTATCCGTGTCTTTCGTATTTACAGTTGTACGCACGCCATGTGTGTGTGTGTGTTCGTGTCCGTATATTACGTCCCCGTTCGTCTCTCTCTCTCTCTCTCTCTTTCTCTCCCTCTCTCTCGTGTGGATGCCGGTGTACATTTGCCAGAAGCTCGCGTGATATTCCAGCCAGCGCGAAATCGCGCCGCCGCCCCTCCTCGCCGCTCTATGGACTGCCGAAGAATCGTGATTTACGAAGCGAGCACGCCAGAATATTTCTCGCATTGTCCACGTTCGAACGATAAATCAAGCCGCGCCGCGATGGCTCTGGGCGGCGTGGGGGCGGGCGGGTGCCGCGCTTTTGTAACAAAGTGCGCGTCGTTAGCGATTTATGCGCTATTTCGCCGTCCACCGGCTGCCAAGAGCAGCGGGAGACGAAACTATCGTTCCTTCCGCGACCAGTCTCTCTCTTCGTGGAAAACACGCTATCTCGCGCTATTGAAATTAGTTCACTTTGGCGTTTGAAAAAACGAGCTGGTAGATTTTTAACGGACGAATTGTTTTGGCGATTATTGAGAGCGATTTAGAACTTGTTAGCTGCAAGAGACCAACTTTTGTACATTAATAGTGACAAATTTAAATTTAGATTCTTTTTAAGGTTGAGTTTACTAATGATCTACAGACGATACTGTACAGTGAAATTCAATAACGTTGATTTTAATCTATTAATTAGAGAATCCCTAATATCCTCTTGGATATAATAATTTCATTTACAGACATATTTTATTTAGAGACAGTACATTATTCGTTGTACATTATCGTCTATAGATCATTAGGCAGAGTTGCTGGAAAAGAAATTCCTAAATTCTAGGTAAGAAATTACGCGTTAGCTCGTCCCACCTAACCCAAACCTTGCAACAAATGTTGAAGTTTATTAAAGCCGATACAATTTATCACACGTGCAATTAACAAATTAGCTAACGTTTAAATATGCGCGATTCGTTTATTAAAGTATGTTGTAAAGTTCCAAATTATATGCGTATGCAAATGAAAACATACGTTCGTTGTGAAAACAAGATGAACAAGAAGCAAAATCGTTCGACGAAAGTTTCGCGAACTCACGGTTGGCAGTTAATTTTCTTTGAAAATTCAGCCAGTCGAGCGATGACGTAGGCCGCACGATCGATCGATAAATAATTTGCTGGAATCGGTCATTCGACGCTGTTCACTTGCTGACGACGCATCGCCCGTCGTCGACGCATCGATGCAATTAGAGGATGGTTTCTGGTTGAGTTAGTTGTCGACGGCAAAACGGTTCGATATTTGGTCAGAGTCTCAAGAGGGACGACGTTGAAGAGGCGTGACAACGGTACGCGAATTCGATTCACGATGAGTTTGAAATCCGATTTGTGATCCTCGGCTTCGAAATGTTTCGAAAATTCATCGAAAGGAAGAGACGTCGATCTCTAGAGAGTCGAACGCTTTTCTTGAACTGATGGAACTATGCTACGATATATGTTGACGAATAATTTTCATACAACGTAAAATGTTTACGCGTGTTTCACTATGAAAATTCTTTTCTAGTTTCGGCAGTCTTCATTAACGCGTGATGGCTTACAGTCTGATCGAACACTGATACATTCTACTTGTTTAATTAAAAAGAACTTTAGAACTCTTAGTTCAGCTAAACAATGTTATCCACATTATCCGTGAGAATTTATTCACATGTTTCACTTCAATCGAATATCTCTAAAGTTTATATCCTTCTCAGCGTCTGACCATTTTCGAGCATATTCTACTGGTTCTTCCACTTCTCACCGAACGACGACAATCGAACGACGTTCGATTAAAATAATCGACAATTTCAGAATGAAACGCGTCACTCGAGTCAACGATTTATAATTTCTAGGTCCTTTCAACCGTCAGCATTGCGTCCATTTATTATTAAAATTTATATTAAATACCTTTCTACGTCGCGCCTCTGGATCATCAAACGGTTCGTGCTCGCATAATTATCATCCTCTCGGCGGGGAAAAGAAAAAATCTCATTTGATCTATAAATATACAATATCGCGTTAATTGAAACGGAACCTAAACACCATCCCCGTGTTTTCCTGTCTTTTAATTATTTAACCTCGTGCGCGTACGCGCGTTTGACGAGGGGGAAAAACAATTGCACGCCGGGGTATAATTTATTCCATTGCGCGCGCTGAAAACTCCACATCACGGATTGAATTTCCGTTTCAATGAAGCTATTATTCCACTTCAAAGCAATCGCTCTTCTCGCTAAACGCGGCTCCTCCTAACCGTTCGTTTCTACGCCAGACGATTATTCGTTTTAATAACCACCAAGAGAAAAAGAAAATGGGTGAGGGTGGGGATGGGGGGGGGAGGAAAAAAGAGGTCTGGGTTGGGAATACGCGTGTTCTTTGACGAACACACGGCCGCGGCGTTGCTGCAAACACAATATAAATATTCATTGCGTATTTAGGGGTGGGCGCCGCGTGCTCGTCGAACGGGGAACGTTCATAAGCAGATAAATTGATTGTAAATGAATAAGTGATTACAGGCGGTGGTGCGAGCGTGCGCGCTCGCCAAGTATGACGTTCGCAGCAACGTAATAACGGGTATGATGCGAAATTTAAAACAATTTGCAACGATAATGCGCGTCGTAAATACTTAAAAATCAGTGAAATATCATATCCGTTCATTAAAGATAATTCGCTCGAATGTAACAAACGTTACAGAGCCGAGCGGCTGCGATGGTTTCTCTGATTAATTTCCAGTTCCTTTTTGCACGTGTGTTAAAAATTGAAAAGCAGCCGTTCGTGGAACGTTAGTTCAGAACGTGGCAGAGAGATTATTATTTCGATCTAGTGAGGAAATAACTAGTGTCTGGGATTCATTATTTTTTATGCCACTTGAGAATATTTCTTTCAAAATAATTCATCGTACCTACTTAATTGTAAATGAGAATTGATTCTGTTTGAATTGAATTAGAGAAATGTTTCATTATACCATTTAATTAAGAAGTGGAGAAATTGTTTTTTACCTCTGACTCTTTTTTGCGTCTCTTCGATCAGTGTGATGTTTTTGCACTTTTTGTTGGACAGGTTAGAAGATAGTCTTGCTCTATCTTCTGAACAATCAACTTTACGTGACTTCGAGTCACTAGCCATTCCTTCGTCATTTAAATTGCCCATTCTCGCAAGCACACTAGGCGAGTTAATAGCAGGCTGAAACGTTGTCATAAATAACGAGAACAAAATAACATCGGACTAATTGCCTTCGACGATCGTGGAAAATAGGTTGTCGCTAACGCGTTAGATAAATCTTTCGATATAACAGGGAAAATAACATAAATATACGAGATACATACTGACTGGATACAAAAATAAAAAAACAAAAATAGACCAGAAGATGTAACGCCATAGTTGTAACAATTAAAAGCTTTCCTTGTTTTTCGTAGAAGAAGAATAATTTCGAAACGAGATAAAATAGGTATATTAAACATTGCAAATGGATTTCTCTCTTGAAATTGAAATCAATTAAAAAATTAATGGAAGATTACCCTCTGAAATATTGAGAACAATCGATCGTCGAAAACACGCAAATTGCAGAAATCTTTCGTACAGACTCGTGCTTCTTGGAAATAACGATGGAAATTTCACTTCAGCAGTTTCAAACACCTTGAAAAATTCTTGTTAATTTCCTCCAAGATCTCCGTGGGAACAGCGGGAAAACCAATAAAGATATATACTCGTAAATCTTTTGTGTGATTTTCAATTAACGGACGAGCGGCGGTGAAGCGAACGAGGGAATTATTGTTTGCAAAACGCTCGAAAACGAGGCGCAACTTGGCAGTTAATATCGACGCGATAATTCTTCGAGTAGAAACGACGATTTACACAGAATTTGCTCCGGGTACCGGTGGCGGGATACGAGCCATTGCTGACGATGCATAACCCGATGCCGGGTGCATCGCTGCACTTCAACGGAAAGTACGATAAGATGACGGCGCTGGTTATGGGTAGAGAGACCGGTAAAATATCGCGGTTATCTGCTGATCGTTGCGAAAGTTTGGCAAATGGATAAAGAATATATGCTATAAAAGATAATTTAAGACGTGCATAGTCTCGTTAATAAAACTGCCGATATTTACGACCTGGGCGTATACGATTGATCGAAGCGGGATTGAAGTTGAGAGAAATCATCCCGATCGAGTTTGTGCATTTATTCGATCAAATGATGCGTTCAATCAACTGGTATGTTTAATATAACTGCTCATGTACAATAATCAATATTCATTCGATTAAGTTATTTATAAGTACATTAATATTTTTGAGAATATACAAATTCTTTCGCTCTGTGAAAATGCTTAATATATATGGTTATTTTTTTATCAGTATATATGTTGAATTTTTGTACGTTAGGTACGAAAAGTTTATACTTTTTGTTTGTGGTGATATTCGATGATTTTTAACAATCGCATTGCATGCACTCGTGTTTTTAGTGGCAATCTCAGTACGAAAGTTTCTTTTGATGACAGATAATCCAAACGACTGGTTATATTGCAACAAGTTACAATTTCATCTCTTCAAAGTCATGAAAGATCATTCGCGTCAGGGCGAATAAAATCGGAGCCCGTAGCTTTCCTGGAGCCGACCGGAAGCGAAGAAATAATCGGGAAACGCTGTAATACCCCACGGTTAATAATTTCAAACAGCCAGTCAAATATTTACTCCCGCCGCCCGCGAAATAAAAATACGCGACATCAAACACAGCCGTGGAATAAAAATCGACGAGTAGAAAGAGTATTAAAAGAAAAAAAAAATTTATTTTAAATAAAAAAAAAAACATCAACAAATACCATCCAATTTAAATCGTCTCGATTTACCCGATTCACAGAATTTCGTAACGTATTTATTTCGCGATTTTGAACGTCCGGTCCTATTCCTGCCCCCTCCTTCTCCCCCTGCTCCTACTCCTCCACCCCTTCGTCGGTGTTTCTCGCGCGGAAACCTTGAAAAAATATTGATCACCCGAGCTCTCGCCGAAACGCAGCCCCGACGGAAAACCGCAACGATCTCCTCGCGGAGAAGTAAAAACAACATACGAAAAAGGATTGGGAGGGGAGGGGGGGGGGAGTAGGTTGGTCCGCTCTCGCGTCGAGGACAATCTGCTTTTACCGCGATCAATGATTGGCAATTTACAAAAATCCCTGGCGGTTTCGCCCCGCGCGGATTTACGTCGTTACGTGACCGTACAAATGCGCGGCCATCAAATGGATTTGCGGTCCGCATAACGTTATGTGTAGAAGCGGCCGGCTGAAAAATGCAACGGGAAGGGCGGGGGGAGAGGGGAGACGCTGCGTGAATTTCGGCGGGTTAATATGAAACATTGATTTATCGACCGGGCCGTGGCCGCTGTAAGCTTTATCGCGAGGCTAAATACACGTTTGCGTAGGCGTTCGTTAAAAACGATGGTGAAAAAAATTGAATCTGTCTGAAAATTACGTTTCCGGGCAATGTATACGTGCGTGTGTCGTCGAGATGAATGAAAAGTAGGAATTACGTTGCTTTGATTGTGGCACGAAATTTTTTTAAATTCAAAAAATTAAATCTTTTTAAATTCTAAATTTATTATTTGATTTCGATTGGAATATTGTTTCGCCTGTTCTCTTTGATACTGAGTATTCTTTAAATACACGATTGAAAGTAACATTTTGGTTGCTACGCCATCATTCGCGAAGGTAACTTGGTGTTTGATCTACATCTCGTCCCGAATATTGAATTTTATTTAAAATAAAAATGTAAAATGAAACGTTGAAATATAGGTCCAAAGATAGTATCCACTGTAGCTCTCTGTACCCAAAAATCTTTTATGATCCTTTTACATTCAATCATTTCCAAAATTCGTAAATTTTGTTTCAAGAGGAAAACGTTACGTATTCATTTATACACTGTGCACCTTCGTTCTTTTTCCACATTTTCCAGCAAAAAACAATGCACGAAATTAAAAATATTCACATTACCGATATCACTGTACCAGTGGAATAACCAAAGATTAAATCTTCTCAGGCTGAATTTACAGAATATACAGAAATATATACCGCACGGGAATATCTCCAAATCTCAAGAATCCAGAAATCCGAAATCGCGACTGTCGTCGTCCCATAACTCAGCGTTTCCATTTTACATTTTACAAAAAGAGAAAAAGGAAGAAAAAAGATGAAACACAGGAGGAAAAAGAAAAAAGAGAGAAAGAGAGAGAGAGAGAGAGAAAAAAAAATTTCATCGAAACGTTGCCGCTACCACGCATACGACAAATTGCATGGAGATCGATCGTTCCGCCGTCAGCGTCGCTACAATTTCCATCTCCGTCGTCCGAACAAAAGCGTTTACAACGATTTCAATTTACCCTCCGGCGAGGGGGTGGACCGACGGAGGAGGGGAGTAGAAAGAGAAGCGATAGTCAAAGACGGATATTAATTTCTTTCGGTTGATTTATTGGTCGACGATGAGGGTGGGGAAAAAGCAACCCGCGATTTCTTGCGTGTACAACAACGGCACAGCGTAAAAACCGAGCGAGCTGGTGAAATTCACCGGGCTCGAAGCCAGAACGGCGCGATATTCGTGGAACTCGTCGCGGGGAAAGTTCTCCTCTCTTTGCGATACGCAACTGGCATGCTCCCGATGCATGCCATTTCCTTCACGCGCCTCGCGGTCAGGATACGCGCGCATTTATATCTGTCGGATTTCGTTGCCGTCGCAAACGACGGCACCCACGCCCACGGAACGTATTTTTCAACGAGCTTTCGCGTCGTATCTTCGTGGATGCATCGGTTGTCGATGTTGATCGCCGATTCTGAGAAAAATTGATGGGGGAACGTCTACGGTGCTACGTAGGGAGAAATTGCTTCCTGTTAATTCGTTACTCGCGCGGGATGTGTATCGTCTGGGAATTCGTTGATATATTCTACTGACGAACCTTGTGTTGTTGTAAATTTGTTGTAAATTTCACTGCCTGTAAGTGTGTGGAAATTGACAGGAGAAATAACGGAGAAGTTGTTTCCTGCTTGTCAATTCGTTGTTGAGTGAGATTGCATACGGATTATCGGTAGCTTTCATCGTCTGATGATACGTTGATTTATTCTACTAATAAATTTCGTGGTTGTACTCTACTGCCTGTAGGTACAGGAGAATCGTTGGTGTTGCAACAGAGGAATTGTTTCTTACTTTAATCGATCATATTGAAAAAATTTGGAGAAATCGTCTGACGAAATGTTGCGTATGCCGCAAGTTTCTGAGCAATCTGATACTTTGAATTGAAATTGTAACAATATGTGAATACAACTGGTTGTGAAGTGTACATATTGTGGAATATGAATGATAGATATAAATCTATGATTTATTATTGGTGTTTATGACAGATGATGATGGCTGTGATTACAATCAGCATACCACGATTAACTTAATCTATCATATTTATCTAATTTCTCTGGCTTTGATGACTAAACTATCGACATTTATGGAAATTCATATTTTCAAAAAGAGTTGATTATAAAACTCAATTTTATTGTAACGCTTGATTACGATAGAGAAAAATTATTCAATTTAAAACAAAATTACACTATACCGTTATTTAATTTAAAATTTAAAATTATACTATTATTTAATTTGAAACAAGTACGTGTTGCAAATGTTTTTTTTTTTAAATGTTAATACGTTAGAACGCTTTAAATGTTGAACGTTAATTTCATGAAATCGTTTATTTTCCATAATGAGATTTTTATTTCTTAATTGTCTGACCATTTACTGGGTTATTTTACTGAACGAATCTCTTACAGAGAAAAGGATTTTATTTCGAGTACTTTTATATCTTCTGAAACAAAAAGGATCGGTAATTTATGAATACACATTTGCAGTCCAATTAATTCATTATTAAGTATCGCGTTTTCAAGTTACAATTTATCCACGTGGAAAAATTCGTGCAAACAACGTATTTTTTATTAAAACAGCTTTTACTTCGTTTTTACTGACGAGTTACCTTATTAATATTCGCTATTATTCGTTCAATTCATTATTAAAGGACACTACACGCGTCTACCGGTTCGCGTGTTTCTGGCTGTCAAACAATTCCACGATTTTAATCATGTACATCAAACTTGCCAATAAATATTAAACAATATTTCACATTAAAAACGAATGAAAATGATATCGATGCGACATGCTCGTTTCATCATTAATCAACGAACGAATGAAGAATTCATTTTCTTAATTAACAAGAATCCCTTCTGGTTAATCCTTTGAAGCAAAAATTCTTTCTCTGCTCGCTAATGGTGAAAATCTCTCGAGTTTTAAATTTAAAGCGTTAAATAGGAAAGATGCTTGCAACTCGAGAAATATGTATTTTAATTCCTGTCTTTTAGCCATTCGCTAATATGAAACAAACGCGTGTTAATGTCATTTTCTTTTTTTACAAATATATAGAATATTATTTAATCGGGAGTATATATAATAAATCCCTAGAATTATTTAACAACCGTAAAAGAAAGAAAAAACATATCTTTTTATTCGCTTTCGAGTTTCCAGTACTTTACCAGAGACACGGTGATAAAACGCAGTTTTCTCCGTGCTTCGTCGAAAGATTGTTCCCTTCTCGCAAGCTCGTACGATCGTGAAAGGGCGAATTAAGAAACGCACAAATGGACGGAATCTGCGCTCGTTTAAGAAGATCGCAGTTCTCATAATTTATTCCCCATAAACTGAAACGCTTCGGCAAAGTACGTTCGTTTAACTGGCAGTACGATTAATTCATATTAACGTCATTATGAGGGAAAATGCGTACGGCTCGGAGACGAGCCAGAAAGGACGAGCCGTTCCGCTGCATTCACTGATCCTCTCCTCTCGTTTTCTCTTCTTCCTCCTCGTTCCTTCAATTAGTCGTTTAAAAAGGTCTCGGCAAAGAAAGAAACCGTGCGCAAGAAGGGGATCAGCGACGTTATCTGCTATTAAGCCGTTATTCATGCAAAATTCTTCTATGTCTGTCCGTTCTATCCTGTCTGATCGTACATCGGTACATTCTACTTGCAAATCATTTTCTCCGTTTTCTATTGTTGTACGACTCGAGTTTCAAAGTGTTAACAAACGTTAGGAACGTTTCAACAAAACTGTAAAATTACGTTCCTATTCGTTTTTATACCGTTCGTTGCCTCACGTCTGACCGTACATTGATGTATTCTACTTGCGAGTAGTTCTTCGAGAGATTAAACCACAGGATGATAAATAGCAGGTTTATTCGAATTGAAATTTATCGAAGTGTCTGTTAGCGATTTTATTTAGGTAGTTATTTATTAATTCGATCGAATAAAATTCTGCTCCGATAGACGATTTTAATGCCAAAAAAATTTGTATTTCTTTTCTGGCCCCCTCCCCCTCACGCATATTAATTTAAAATATAAAGTTATTCACAGAGTTATTTAAATGCTTGATACGCTCTGTGTTGCACATTTAAAAACTTGTAAAACTAACAGTCCGAATTTACGTTTCAACGATATTAAAATTAATTCGCTTGTAATATAATGAAAAAAAAAAGGGAGGAAGTGCCGGGGGGAATTTGATTGCAGCGTAAAAATTGTATAATATTTATACAGAACGAATAAATGTTAGGAAATCCGATACAATTCGCGTTTCATTAGTTCGATTAACAACCATTCGTATTAATTTACACTTCAAATAATGAATCACGCGGGATTTCAATTTTAACCGTGGAAAGTACGAGGGGAAGATAACGTTGCATTTTTATCCCACGCTAATAACGATATAAAAGATGTAGACAAAGTAAACAGTGTTTGAAGATAACCGAAACATAATGCAGTATCGCGAATTATATAAACAGTGATTAGATGAAATAAACAGTTTATTTATACAACTGGGTTTATTTATACAAAGCAACACGTAAAGTTTTTAATATCGATTTCTGTGACAAGAAAATTTTTTTCAACAAAAATTGTTATTGCGTCGAGCGTATCGTAAATAGAAGTACGAGTTACGAACAGATGTTTACGGGTGAATTGTTCTTTGTTATTTCAGCAGCAGACACGAGCACGAATCAGCAGGCTCGCGCGAACGCGACGGTTTTTACCACCCAAGCTGACAGCGCGTCGCAGATTTCCGGTAAAACGAGCTTCGCGGTGCCAGCACCGCCTCCACTCGCCTCCGCCGAGAAGGTCCGCAGACTTTCGGATGGCGAACACTTCCGGCAGCCGAATGTCACCGTTTCCGGACACGCGACCGTGCAGAAGCAGCTGCAAGAAGCGCAGACACAGGCTCAGGCGCAGGCGCTGGCCGACATGATCCTGAAGGTGCATTTTTGTTCTTCAGTTCAAGACCTCTCCATGCTTTTCTTTCATTCTTCAAACGTTTTTGGATGGATAATATTTTGGGGTGGGATGAGATCCAATATATTTCGACATGATTTATTTATATTTTACAAAAGGAACTTGTCTCAATTTTCCCACCATCGTCGCAAATTTTATCACTGGAAATAAATTCTGCGAAACATTTCTCTATCCTTTGCACTAAACATTCTCCCGCGCGTATTTTTATATTTTCCAATGTAAAAATTTATAAATTTGGAGATGTAGAAACTTGGAAATCGTATGAAATTTCCAACAATTTTTGATACTCCGCTTTGACTTTATTCATGAGAAATTGAACCTTTGATCTTTTAGGGCACCACGAAAATGGCTGTGAAGAGAACGACTTCCGATCCCGGGCAACGATTGCATCTGACGTATCAGACGTCGGTTCAATCGACGACCAATCAACAGCAGCAACAACAGCAACAACAACAGCAGCAGCAGCAGCAGGCACAGCAGCAACAGCAACAGCAGCAGCAGCAGCAGCAGCAGCAGCAGCAACAGCAGCAACAAAATAATCAACCTCAAGCTCAGCCTGCGGTTACAGACAGTTTCTCAATGACGGGTTACTCTGAGGACGGTGGTTACTTTAGCCCGAGTCTTCAAGATGAGGTGTTCCAACAGGTCACCGCAGTACCCGACAGCGTTCTGCTTCACGCTACTCAATTGGATTCCCTTCAGGTGAGTGATTATATCCATTTTGATATCATTTCTTTCATCCTTTACCTTCCTGAACCCTGTGACTTTCGAAGATGGAACTATATGATATTAAGAAGATCAATACTCCAAGAGAACGTCCACGTTTATACGACTACATCTCGTAGTAAAGATTATGAAAATATTTGTCATCAGCCAAAACAGTGTCTCGGAATTCCAAAATCGTACAACTTCGTAGTAACTTTGTAGCAATTGAAACGTTCCTGAATTGCTACTGAACAGAAATGAAAGTAAAAAGTGAACGCACGAACCCTCGAAGTCTCCTATAAACTCGCCTCTCAAGCTCGATTATCAAAACATTCACTTCCATTCTTCCCTAAATGGCTGGCAGACACAATTTTCGCTGAAAAAGGCAGAGTGCAAAGAGATCGCTAAAGGCGATGACGCGTGAACGAATGCCGGGGTCCGTCGTTTTCGTCGCTTGTGCCAAGACAGAATATATCCAAGGCCCTTTGACGGGCTAATTAGTCCCGGCGTCGCGTACTTCGTTCCGCGTCAAGCGTCGAAAACGCTTTAGTTTCAATTACGTGACGGGGCAACGTGGCTCTGTCACTCTCTCTGTCTCTCTCTTCGAACACAGAATTTAATAAGGCGAATTATCTAAGTAGTTGGCACCAACTGCACCGACAACGACCTCGACGACGCTTTGTGCTGTTTGAAAAGCACCGTATCCGCCTGTGTTCTCTACCTATTCATCGAATATCTTGCTGCCTCCTCTCCCTGTTTCTCTCTAGCTCCATCACGTCTCTCTCTCTCTCTCTCTTTCTCTTTCTCTGTCTTGTTGTCAAGAAGACTCGTTAACGTCTGACCTATGGATATCAAGAATTCCAACGTAATGGCTGCATCCATCGACGTGCCATTGGAACGCCTTCATTCCACGAGCTTCCCCCTCAGTCCCCTAACAAAATTCAATTTTTGACGAGAGCTTCTAGGATGAGAGTCGATATCGTTCCACGTGAAACTCATTTTTTTTTCCGAATACGACTTTCCGTGATTAATTGATTGATTGAAACGATCGATGAAGAACGAGTGTAAGTTTCTTTATTGACTATCGTGGTGCAGTTGAATGTTTGTTGTTGTTTCGGTATCCTCTTTCGCAACATATTGATTTCTCAATAATCTAGTGGTCGTGATATACACCTAGTGATCGTACGTTATTGTTAATAATGACACAGAGTTGTTGAATGATATATGTAATATAGGCGCAGAAACGATCTGAAGATAGCGTTTCTGTTAGAGAGTCAAGTAAACTACGTAATAACGTAATAACGTAAATAACGTAAATAATCATCTACGATTATCAAACGCCAATCTGTGCAGTTTCAGACAGCGAGTCTACTGCAAGAACAGCCAGCCGAGCAGCTGCAGGACATCACCCTGGAGGACCGATATCCATCTCAGCACACGGTTAACCCAGACCTGCAAGCGTTGGTCAATTCCCCGTTACCGGACTCGCTAGCCGAGTTCAGTACCTATGGTGCCCAATACACGGAGAGTCCGCACACCTTGCCAACTCAGTCCCCGTTGTCGTCGCCGCTGACGAGACACGACAGCCCGAGCTTCACATATCCAACGCCGCCAGCCAGCCAGGAGGGTCTCCTAACCGGAAGCTTCCCCCTGCTGAGTCCTCAGGAGGATCCAGAAAGCGTGAGACAGGTCTCGTCGCCTCTGTCGGCGGCTTTCTACGCGACCCCGATGTCCTCCGCGGCAGCGGTGGAGGAAGCTCTGAGCGAAGTATTGCCAGGCGAATCCGAGGCAGACGCCGACCTGTACGGGTCCGGTTCGCCGAATCCGCACTCGCCACTGCCAAGCCCATTGTCGGCGACCCCGGCACCATCGCCGCTGTCCTCGTTGCCACCGTCATCGGTCTCGTCGCCGGGGCCAGTGTCGTTCACTGGCACCAGCTTCCCCGTGTCGCCGCATCACGCGCTCCAAAATCAAATGATGCCAAACTCGGAGGATCCGCTGCTCTCGTCCACGCCGAAGGACTTCACGACAGCCAGCCGCCGACGGTTCGAGTTCCAATCGTACAAGTTCATCACCAGCCAGAACTTGGTCGACTTTGGATTGGGCAACGGTAGCCTGGCTGGCATCGTGGTGGACAACAACGGGGAGTTCAAGCTCATCCAGACAGCCGGGCTGCAAAAGACGAACGTGCTGGTGCAGACGGGCTCCCTCAGCCCGGCACTCACATTCAAGAAGGAGATGCGGCTGGCCACACCGAAGGTGGAGCCCGTCACCGTGAACCTCGGCCTAAACGTGCAGACGAATCATCAGTACAACGCTGGCCAGTTCAATCAGCAGCAAGTGGTCAACCCGACCAAGTTTCTCATACAGACGAACGTTGCCAAGAGCAACAACATGAGACAGAAGACGATCAGCGGGAGCTTGCCTATCCCGGTGGAGCAGATCAAGGAGGAGCTCCTCGACGAGGATGTTTTCCTCAATCCTAGCAACGTGCCGGCTGGCAGCCCTGTCAGACAGTGCAGAAAGAGGCCTCGCATGGACGGTGGATTGTACGCGAACGCGTCGCACTCGTACCCGTCGAGATTGAGGAAGGCGTGTGACCGACACTGGGACAGTAGCTACACACCACCGCCGATTTTGGACCCTTCCAGACCTGGGCCAGGGCTGTACGCAAGGCTGCATCAGTACGAGAGGGACTCTGACTTTAGCTCGGACGATTCGCAAGGGAACGACGGACCACCGCCGAGGATCAACATCGGGACGAGGTACCAGGCAACGATACCTCCGATCGGCAGCGACGGTGATCGAGGAAAAGGCGAGCCCGAGGCTGATCATCTGCTCTGGGATCCTGGTATAAATAACCTGCTGACGGACAACGAACGTAAGTGTTGACAGTTGGGATTTTCGATTGGAACCTTTTCATTGGACTTTGGGCTACCTTTCGTCTTTTTATCGAAGTTCTACTTTGTCCACGATTTTCTCGAATTGAGGATTTTCATTACTGTTCTCGCTTCTGATTTGTATTAGAGATTTGTGTCTGATTCTATCTCCGGCTTGTACATACGCGTCCTTGAAAATGGGAGGGAAGTGGTTACGTAAGATTCGGATGATTGTACAGTGTATATTGGAACTTTGTACACAGAACACTTTGTATTGACTGAAAAATATTTCAACAGATGCGAAAGAATTACTTTCTCGAGTACGTTGAGGCAAAGGTTGAAACATTATGCACTAAGATTGTCGTTATTAACGACACAGTTCTAAGTTATAAATATATCTGTGACTTTGTAATCCATTTTGAATCAGTGAAAGAGAACAGTCGGCAAGCAATAATTTCGTAAAAGTACACAGTCGTGATAATTATTATTCCATGAAACGAAACTTAATTTTCTCTAGCAAACAATCGACATTCGTTTATCAACGATTCCCCAGTGTGTTTCTATACTGTGTCGCGCAGAATCGGCATCAAAAGAATAAGTAGATTAATTTATCCACGAACGTAGACTGCAATAAAACACACGAGGGTAACACGTAAAACGTTCGCGATACCGTCACGCTACAAATACATTTGTAAATTGCATTTCGTTTATGCTTTCACGCCGGAGGACGGGTTGTTTCCACGCGAGCAAATTGTATCTGAAACAAACAAACAAACAAAAAAAAACACTTTTGTTTTTGCAGTGGAAATGTACCTACAATTTGCATGCTGCGCCGCGGTACCAGGTGGAGGAAGGAACAAAGAATACGCGCTTCATCTGCTGCACATGTGCAAAGGAAACATTCATGTACGATTCTTTCAGTTTAATTCCTTCACGCCCTATTACCTCTGCTTTTCTTCTCTCGAATAATACTTTACGCTGTTAATTGAGAAAAAAGTATCTAATGTACGACTAGTCCTTTTTTAATTTTCATTAAATAGTTTCGTGCGTCGAAGTACGCTATTTGTACGCGTAAATTATCTGTAGCTATTCCTTCTCTGCTATCTATCATGTACATATAAAACCATTTGCTTATATTTTCGTATTTCCCCTCTCCTTTTTTTTTTTTTTTAATTTTTAAGTTTCTCGGCTTTTATTTTTTTAAACCTGTATCTCCATGCTCTAAAGTATTAATTTTCAACTTCTCAATACCACTGTAAAACTTTACCATGTTCAATAAGCTTCGATTGTTTCAATATTCGGAACATTCCTGTTAGCCAGAATAACTTTAATTTTAGAATACGTGGGAAAATCTTTTTCCAGTTCGAAAAAGCTAGAATTCCTCGCATTCTTGAACCCTCTTTCATTAGAATTCTTTCCTCAATCGTGTCAACGTGATTTCGTCGTCCGATTCGTAGGAAGCAATGCTGAAGCTGATGAGACCAACGCCACCGTTGCCAGCGGAACATCCGCTGTTGAGTTACGAGTGCCACGAATCTGACCGGTGGACGTCGCAGGAAATGGACGCATTCTATCAGGGCCTGTTGAAGTACAACAAGGACTTCTCAGCGATCTCGCGAGACGTCGGCGGCAAGTCCGCGAAACAGTGCGTGCAATTCTATTATCTGTGGAAGAGGCTCTGCCCGGACGAGTACAGGCGATTGCGTGTCCGTCACGGTAAACCAAAGATTAAGACAGAGAGCAAGGATTGCAAGGACACTAGGGAGCTCCGCGACGCCATCGCGTCGGTCACCGAGATGGACTTCGGCGAGGACAAATCGATTCTTCATCGCACTCTGGTGAGTTGAAATTAAGACACGCCTGTTTTCTGTCAAAGAATTTTGCGTGAAATTAAGATGAACGATACTCGTCATTGTCCTTTCAATCAGTAAATTTTTCTTTTGGTTTGCTTTCTCTTTCTTTAGTCGTTAAAATTTGCATTTTTTTTTTTTTTTTTTAGCTACAATCTATCGATGTAACCAAACTATTATCAAGTACTCGTTACAGTAACCTGGCTAAATATGTTTTGGGCGTGATAATTTGTACAGTTATTGTATTAAAAATATGTTTATGCTCGCCGAAACTGCAAGTTTAATTTCTGCAATTTAACACTTGTTCAGGAAATGATCGATTTAATAGGTCAATTTGTTTCGAAAGTTATTTTTCACCGTAATGGAACTACTAAATACGGAGCAAGCAAAGAATCTTTTTGCAACTTCAGTTTAGAAAATTATCCTTGGATCTGTTGTGAACATTGAAGATTTTAATAGAAATTTCGTTGCGGTGATTTGCGAAATTTCGAAACACTGTTTATTACCCTTTCACGTGGAATTTCTTGCTCAGTTACAGACAAACGAGAGAGAGAACTCGGCCACTCTAACCACCAGCGACGGAGAGCTGAGATTATTCGCATACGACTGCCCCGATGTGAGTACCATCGTCCCTATCGCTCTCTATATGTATTTTATCTTTTTACCTTACAAGCTTCACAACGAAAGCTGAGTAATACCAAAACGATAACGAATACTATCGATCCTACTTGTCAAAGAACGAAATAATAGAGTGACGAAGTTTGTTAGCTGCTGAATATAACTTAATGTCATCGCTTCTTTTTATAATTAGGAATATACATATGATATAATGTCGAGCATTTGAAAATTCTTCTTTATATATATATATATATACACATATTACATATCTTTTTTTTTTTATTTTTCTCAATAACAAGCATAGATCGATCGTTAAATGTCTAGACGATTATCTCGAGACTATTGATGTATATCTTCCATTGAACTTGAGTTATCAAACTAACCACTCGTCGAGCATCGAGCATGAATCGTTCAAACTATTCGCATCAGGTGTTTTTAAATCCAAAATATTGTCTGTTACGTTATATTTTTAAAAAAGTATCAAGACATCGTTTGAGACTCGTGCGAGTTTCAAGCTGGATCCATGCGTGAAACAATATCTTTGTTAACTCGTAACCGATGTGGCGGTAATTTTGTCAAGCGAATTAAAATATTTACGAGAAGCGACATCGCGTGTGATGAATTAAGTGAAGCTCGAAGAATTTCGTTTCAAATAAAAATTTCCAAACCTTGTCACATATGAGTCGAAAGGGACATCCAAAAATACCTGAAACTTGAAAAATTCGAACATACAAGCAGAAAGGACATACAAAACGATGATCGATTCGTGCTCGATGCGTACGTACAGCGCGTGACCACTCGACACGCGTAGACGATAACCGCGTGAACGTTTTAAGTGTCGCATGTGACTTGTTGTTGGACCTGTCGTTTCTACTTTTCTCTCACGCTTTCTTCTCACAAGGTACGAGCGCGTTGTGCGTTGCCGTGAAACTAAAAAAAAAAAAAAAAAGAAAGAAAAACAATAAAATAAAATTACAACACGTTTTCTCTGCGTTTACTTATCTCTGTTCGTCGTCGTCGTCGTCGTCGTCGTCGTCGTCGTCGTACGTCGTTGTTGTTTGTTTGTGTTGTTTATTTTGGCTTTGTGTTTCTTTGTGTTGTCAGAGCTTTAGCGGAAGTGTAACAGTAACGATGGCCGGGAGCACCCAAACCGCCCAAACCGGCAATACCGGCCACGCCACAGTCAACACCAACTCACAAACTCACACTAGTTCTGAGCAACAACTACCCGTGCCCACCCCACTTCACTACCCCTGCAAGATTTGCGGGAAGTAAGTCTCCAATCTCTAATCTAAAAAGCCAAGAAAAAAAAAAAAAGAAAAAAGACAAAAAAGAATTGAGTCCATCTCGAGTAAAATAACCGGCGACCAGCCACTGACACAAGCGAATTAGAGTTAACACGACGGGGTTTACGAGCGGCAAGTATCGGTGCAAGCACAACCATAGAGAAACACCTTTGCTTTTATTTAGAGGGAGAGAAAGACAGACCAAGAGAGAGAGAGAGAGAGAAAGATTCTTCCTGCATACGTTACTTTCTTTTTCTATTTTTTTTTTTTTTTTTGTTTTCTTGTCTCAAATCACGTAGCGTGTTTCCAGTTTGTAGATTCCAGTTTCGATGACATGTACTCGATGGAGGGCTCGTGAATAACAGCGACAAATGACGTTTTAGTGACAAATAATTGGAGAATAGAAGCAACTTTTTAAGAGAGGAGTTCTGGGAGTGTTATCATAGTGAATTTTTTGATTGCACGACCTTTGAGAAGTTTTTGCAACGTAAAGTTCGCGAATGAACGTGCGTGACAATTTTTTAGAGCGAAATGTTTGTAAATAAAGACCGATAAAATTGTCTGTGCTTGAAATACCAGCTAGTTGCTATCGTCTAACTACGTCTAAAGGATCATCTTTTATTTTTTTTTTTTTTTTCACTCAAATTTGACAGAACTCGAAAGATATCTCTGATATTCACGAACACTCTGTTAACAAACATACCTTCACAGAACGACTCATATAACGATGCTTGTATCCTATTTGCTGCTGCTACGATTTAACGTCGCTTTTTAATCAATGTTTTACTTGCTGTACATTAACATGGGAACAACAGTTATACAATACGCTGCGGGAGCAAGTTCGATGAAAACGCACTATTCTTTAGTATATAACTTATACTCAAACAATTGCTTTGAAACAGCGTTTGTTAATCGATGTTTGTCGCTCTGTTTTTCATTTCTCGCACTTTAAAATTTATGAAGATTTTCCATTTCTTTTTTTTTTTTTTGGAAAGTGTGCTTGTGCAGAATCGTACAATTAGTATCGATGTATTTGCCTGGAGAAATGCAGGCTGAACTTTAAAGAGTATTGTGCAAAATTTATAATGACACGCAGTAGCATATGATTATGTCACACAAATGAAACGTTCCCTTTTTTTCCGCTATTTATACATGCATCATGGAAAAATTTCGTACCTACGTGTTCCTTTTTTTCTTTAATATAATTTTTTCTGCGTATAATTTATTCCCTCTAATTGTTTTCTTCTTTTTTTTCAATTACGTTTCTGTCACTTACATTCCTTTCTCTGTTAAACCAGCATTTCGATCTTGTATATTTGAATTGCAATCGTTCCACTACGGTTACACGCAGCACATCAAGGTGAATAATTCCGGCAATAAATATTTAGAATGCTTGCATTACCATAGAATCGATAATTAATGTTGCAGCGCATCATACGCATGATCTGTCATTAATTAGCTCAATGTTCATACGTCGTTGTCGTCACGATTACATATAACATACGTATACATCTATCAAGACGCATCGTTCAAGAATACGTTCGACAAAAATGACAAACATCCAGAATCCATTGAAATTGTACATTTAATTTGCTTAAACAAATACGAAACGAAAATTCCTTTTCAATACAATGCTGTCTCTTAATTAGCATCGTTGAGCGGATCTTTTATTACTAATTTAAATCAAGAGAGATTTAAAATACAAAATCAAACTATCCTAAATGTTTATCTAACATAAATTATTATAAATCAATATCTACTGTTTGACAGTTATTAATAGACTGCGGATATTTATGCAATCCCACACTTTCAGAAATTTAATTTAAAAAGAAATCCATAACTGGTAAGAGGTATATTTTGTACTTTATCATTGTGCTTTTGACATTTTGCATATTTGTATTTTTTTTTACAACATTAAATAATAATCCGTAATCTAGTTAATAACCCATAAGTGGGCCATCGACTCCATAAACAATTGTATTACGTATTGCTATCGTTATTCGACGATTTATCCAATTCTCCATAGTCTCGTTTACAATTCTGCTATTGAACGTGTCAATTCCAATACCATTAGCGTAAAATTGACGATCCACATTTAAGTTTCGATAATTCCAGTTACATTCACTCGCATAGTCTGTATGCCACGTGCCGATCCAAAGCATCGTGTTCCCCTAACACATATCTACACTATCGAAGCCCAGCTTCCAACCAGGGAATCGCCCGACTAACAGAAACGCTCGATCTGTCTTGCAGAGTTTTCAACAAAGTGAAAAGCAGAAGCGCGCACATGAAATCCCACAGGCCGGTACCCTCGCCCGATTCAACGGGACAGGAATCTAAGAGGCCCGTTCAACAACAATCGAAGGTGCAGCAGTCTCAGCAATCCAACCAGCAGCAGCAACAACCACCACCACAACAACAATCGCAGCAGCAGCAGCAGCAACACCAACAACAACAACAACAGTCAAACAGCGTTTCATCGCAGGTCCAAGACTTCAATCAGCAGCAATTGCCTCCGAGCAATAACGACACCGGCGCTCAGAATGCAGCGCATTTATGGCACAACCCGACGCGGCTCAGGCCACCATAGGACGATGCCCAGCCGATTCAACTAAAGTTACCTTAACGAAGGCTGTAAACGGTACGGTAGGAAAGTATTTTACGGTCGCGCGAATAACAATGCGTTAAAATAGGCAGGCACTACTTAAGCAAAACGAACGAACAAACTAAAACTAGAGAGAGAGAGAGAGAGAGAGAGAAACAAAAAGAAAAGAAAAGCAGAGAAAAAACGATCGGTGGAAGGATCGTCGACGAAACTCGGTCAGTGTGCTCTAGTGTCATTTAGAGGGGGGGAGGAAGATACGGTGTCGTGTCCCGTGAACTCCTGCCACGTTGAGAGGCGATCAAACGTTAACCGACGTTCTAGGCGTGTTAACGAACGAGAAGAACGGACACTTCCATAGATACGATAGATAAATATAGTTCCAAGGAGGATGAGCCCACGGTGGTGAGCGAACGATATAAGGAAGAAGGAAGAAACGAGAAATACCTCTTTGCACGCGCTGAGGACCTGGGCGAAGGCGAAACGAAGGGAGAAGCGTGTTCTCCGCCAGGCCAGCCATAACCGTAAGTTTTACCTACGCGATCATACAAATGGGTGCGGAACGCGTGCATCAGAAGGTGACAACGATCCTCGGGATACCTCTGTCGCGTTTCTTGCTGACAGATTCGAGAAAAAAATAGATAAATAAATGACAGGAGATAGAATGGGGGATGGTACAATGGCAAACGGGAATGAGAGTTCTAGTTTTTTTTTTTTTTTGAGAAAAAGAAACCAGACAGAGGTGTCTGGGCGGACGTTGCACCTCGCGGCCGTGGTCGAGGCTCTGTTCAACGAGGAGACAGGGTAACGAAAGTCCTCCGATTCGTGTCAAACGTGGGACGGACGAAACAGTCGCGACAGTTCAGCGACGGCAGCGGTCAACAGAGATCGATTGGATTGTCGATGGGATAATAATCGAACGTGCAAGCTTTCGCGTCTGTTTTATTTATCATTTTCGTGTGCTCGATTGACGAGAGGAGAGAGAGAGAGAGAGAGAGAGAGAGAGAGAGACGTACGAAAACGTCATCGACGAATCAAATGGCCTATAGGAAAGCTCTTACACGAGCGACACACTTGAATGGTGTTTCCAAATATATTTCCTTTATCTCGTTTCCTGTTTCTCTTTGTCTTTTCTTTTCTCAGTCTTGAGACTAGCAAACTAGCAGAGGTGAAAAACTTCAAACTGGACGAATTTAGGTATTTAGCCAGGATTTAGCGCGTTGAACGATCGTTGGAACGGTTTTCGATGTACCTACTATGGCCACTACGCACGTGAAATGTTCCCAAGATTGTGCCACAAGACATTAACTGTTACCTGTTGCCTCTTTGTCGATTTCTTCAAATCGATTTTAATCGTCTTTCTTTGCTACTCTACTTTTCATTGTTTTTTTTTTTTTTTCTTTCGTTTACAGACGAGATCCGCTTGCGAATCGAATCGTTTAATCTACCGAGTAGGAGAATCTTCTCTTTCAAGTGTTTTTTTCTTTTCTTTCTTTTTAACGAGATTAATTATGATTCGAGTAAATTATTGAAAAGAAAGAAAGAAAGAAAGAAAGAAAGATTCGAATTACAATTGGCAAAGCACGTAGCCTAATGACAACGTGAAACTTAATGTCGAAAATCTCGATGATCTCCGAAACGCACAAAATGGCGACGATGTTGCAGAACGGTTCGCGAACGGATCACCGTCGCTCTAAAATTAACAATACGACTTGTTGCACGTTCGCTCTTGTTCTACTTAGTTTTAAAGTTTACATTTAGCGTATTCAAACTGTCGATAAGTAAAGCGATCACTTGTCAAGGAAAAAGCGTTCGTAGATTTGTTGATCCTCCTCCAAGAATTTTTGTTACCTCTGTTACTTAATATATATATAATATATATATATATATATTAACTATATTTGTCAAAATAAATTTTAATATATATTATATATATATACATATTATACATATGTATAAACAGATCGATGTAATTTGAAGATGATTCGTAGCCGTAGGCGAGATATATAGTTCTCTATAGAAGAAAAAAATAAGAGAGAGAGAGAGAGAGACATGTTGTTCAAGTTTCACTTCGGCCGACGATCGATCGTTGCGATCGCGATCGAACTGTAACATAAATTATACATACATACAGCCGTGAGTACATTATACATACATACGCGCCGATACGCAAACACGTGGTGGAGATTATTTAAGTAAACAAACGAAAAAGAAAGAGAGAGAGAGAAAGAGAGACAGAGAGAATAAGAAAGAAAGAGATGGATTATTATTATTATTCGACTAACAATGATCGGGTCAGATCACCACTCTATACGTGTACATAATCCGTGTACATTGTCTGTACATAATTCTAAACGTCAGTGTCTGTATGTACAATTCGAATGGATTTTAACGCAAAAGAAAAAAAAAATTACGTAGGTTAGGTTTTAGGTTGTTTTAGGAGGGATCTATATTATAAATAAAGTATATATACTTGGCTTGATTTTCTACCTTACTAGGGACTACGAGGCGAGACTCTTGAGCCAATTGACGAGGTGAGTCGACCGGACGAAGATCGTCGCGAAATGTTTATCCTCTCGTTCTTCAAGGCAGTTTGACGATGTTCCTGTATGTAAGGTGCCTTGAACGATTGCGTTAACTGTATAATATGAATTGTTGCCGATACATATTGGTGTTGACGGTACGTTGTTTCTCTAATTGTTTCTATGTTGTTTCTATTTCGAAAGTTTGTTCGACAGCTAGTACAAATGTAATTTAATTGTAGAGTAATTATGTTGGCGATTATCTAGAGATTTAGTTGATATTTACGTTGTCGTTGTCGTTCATTTGCGATGAAAGTGATACAACTTGAAGAGGAGAGGAGCGGAATTGACCGTTATCCCGTTTTACGAACAAACAACGCAATTCAAACTCGTACAATTCATTTTGTCGTCTCGTCAGTGTAATTCATAATAACACGCGTTTATAAAATGCAGCATAAAACGTGTCGTATAAATCAAGAAGAGCAACGTAATTGAAGAGATGGCTGCAGTAATGAGACAGCTTCACTTTTGAATAATTTCCAAACCAATTGCTGTAAATTGAAAAATCGCCTATGACCTATTTAACACCTTTGTGGATATATTTTTTTAATGAAATGTGCAACAAAAAAATGTTTTCTTTCTGCAAACACTTTGATTTCATTTCGTTAGTGAAAGCATAAAGATGGACGAGCAAGATTTTCACAAATTAATTTTAAAAAATATCTCTGTATCAGCAGCATGTTTCTCATTTTCTTTTTTTTTTTTAAATTGTATCATTCTCGTTGCAAGTGAATACGGTGTGTGAAATTCAGCCTGAACGGTAGAAATTCAACGCCGCTTGTTTTTTAGTTACGTTGTATCACGCTATTTGTGCTTGTTTCCCGTGTATATACAGGAACATCGTATCCGACGAAATTTCACGAGCGAAAATATCATGCGAGAAACAAGAGGCAAAGATACACGGTGACGTTCGATCCGAGCGTGTTTCACGACAGATTGCCTCGATGGATTGTCGTCTCAAAGTTGTCCGCCGATTGTAGCTGCTCTAACTCTACCTTAAAGATATTGTTATTGTTAACACTCTTCTTCTTATTAACTTTTACCATTAAAAGGAATTAAGCGAAAGGAAAAAAAAATCACGATATACATTTTAACTTTTTAAACTTTTCACGTGTAAAAAAAGGGGAGAGAAAGAAATAAGCGAGAGAAAAAAAAGAAATGGGAGACGCGAGTGACTGAGGATGCTTTCAGAAGAATCTGTCAAGTTACGAAAAAGAAAAAAAAAAAGGAAAAAAGAAAAAAGGAAACGGAAGGGGAGAAAGAAATGGCTTTAAATTTTCCAGTGTTGTTTCCTTTTCTTTTCTTTTTCTTTTTTTTTTTTTTCTTTTTTCCCGTAAGTCTGAAAAGTAGCGAAGAATGTATCGTAACGTTGCGAGAAAGAGTGAGAAAGAAAGAAAGTGCGAGAGAGAAAAGAAACACACATAGTTCTGATTGGCGTTTGGCGTTCGAGGAGATTCGTCGAGTTTTAAAGCTTACGAGAGAATCGCCTGTCTTTTATGCGTGTGTGTCTTGTGTTTCCTCCACCTGTTTCCCCTTTCCAGCCCTTTTCCAACCCCCTGATTCACCGACGAAAAAGCAAAAAGAGAGAAAAAAAGAAAATCGAATAACGTGGAAAGAAGTGTGTAAAACGCGCTGTTCAAAGCAACAAACGTTCCGGCCACGCACCATTCGTTCATTTACAGACAAGAATTGCGTATCGATGGGAAAAGAGGAGAAGATGAAAAAGAAGGCGTATGGCCAAGGGCACCGTTCTATTTAAAAAAAAAAAAAGAAAAAAAGAAAAAGGAAAAACGAAACTCGTCTCTTGAAGAGAGAGAATCGCACACAAGAAGTAATCGGTCCTTGTTTCCTAGGTATCCAATATATACATCGTTTCACGAGCACGCAACGAACGACAGTCTTGAGTTTCTCGAGAGAAATATTTTTATCGCAGCGTTGTGGATCACGTTCAATTAAATTTTCATAGTAAACGGCGGATAAGATTCGACAGCAGTGTATATTTTATCGTTCGAACGTTCGACGCGTGCGTTTATTTTTGTTGAATCAACAGATAGTTACGGCCCACGGGTATACTTCTTTTACGAGATCATAGAAGAACACAGATTTTGTAAACTCTGAGTGAACGGCCTCCAGCAAAGAGAAGAGAAAACGAGAGAAAAAGAGAGAGAGAGAGAGATAAATCGAATAAGAAGCGTAATCCTAGAAATCTATAATTAACTAATACTAACTAAGACCCTAGGCGATTCGAGTCTTATAAAAAATAAGTTCATTTAAGGTGTAAAACTATTATATGAGATTCCGACCACTGGCTCGGTGTGTAAGTCATGTGAATGCAAAACAAAAATTAGCAGACATATCATTTAAGACAATACACTTGTTACAGAAACTACGTTTCTACTAATGTAATTCTTATTATATGTACGTAATCTAACTCTTAATCAGACTTTAGAGAGATTCGAGGTGAAGCACGTTTGAGACGTAGTTAGTAATTTAAAAAAGAAGGAAAGAGAGAGAGAGAGAGAGAGAGAGATGATGAAGAAGGAAACGAGGAGAGTGTGAAATGAGAAAGTGTGTTCGAACAATTACGTAGCGTTGAGATCAGATTCAAAGAACACAATTGTTGATTACTGAAGCACAACCGAATACGATATTTCGATGATTTCGTAGTTGAGTAATTCTTGTCGATAATTGCGTTACGAACGTAGGAAGGAACAGAGTAACCGCGTACTTAACGTTTAGTTAGCCTTTGGCCAATCTTTCTCGAGTGAAATTACGTGTAATTAAGTGAGGTACTTATTCTTCGTTGGCGGCGCACTCTGAATTTGTTTAGCGTAAACATGCGCGAGAGGCGATTCTGGAGGCTGATTACTCAGAACTTCGAGAGAGAGAGAGATGGAGAGAAAAAAGGTACGATTTAAAAGAAACCAAAAAAGAAAAAAAAAGAAAAAAACGAAGCAATGAAACAGTAACGAAGACATGCATGAATTGTACAAACGAGTCCCTCCACGTCACAGAAAAAAAAAAAGAATGATATATATACATATATATATATATATCTATACGGAGAATATATATATAACAAGAAAAAAAAATGATAAATATGTGATGTATTTAAATGATATGTGGTATATGGTATTAAATATTTGTACATAGGCGGACCCGTGCCATGAACTAGTGAGTTGTACCGATATTGTACTGCCATTAGTCGAGTTAGCAGATAACATCGAGTGAATTGCAGATAGATTAACGACGAAACGGATTACCGTTCGTCGAATTGAAATTTTTGTTCCCTCCTTCTCCCCCTCCCTCCCCTCCGTTCCGGACTCGAAATTTGATGGAGATTAACTTTAATTCCGTTTGACCGTACCGAGCCGAGTGAAATTGATTTCTAACGAGAATTTTGCTTAATATCGTGCCGTGAAAAATTTTAGTTCAATTCTGATGAGACGTGAAACGGTTTACTTTAGCACGTTATCGATTGCGTTGCATCTAAGTCGTTCGCCAAAAAAAAAAATGCATAGTTCGAATCATTTTACGATACGATGATCAATTCTGATGCTTTGAAGCCTCGAGAGGAGCACGAGATTATTTAACGATACGTTAATGTATTTAAATAATTAATTTAATTCAAAGGCAACGTAGTGTCTTCGATTCCGTCGTTACCGTCGTTCGCTTCTACGAACTTCGTTGTTCTTCTAATTAGTCGGTCATTTTGATTCAGTTGACTTGTCAAACACACGCCGTAACTCGTTTGCGAAAAGTATATTTGGACATACGGTCTCACGTAAATCGGATCGAAAGCATGACGTTTGCGAAATATATATATATATATATATTGGTACAACTCGGCGAAGAAAGTGTAGCGTGGTTATACACCTGAGGAATGTGCTCAAAATACTGTATTAAAGAGAAAAAAAAAAAGTCTACTAAATGATCATCAACGTTTATGCAAAGAAAAAAAAAACCTACTCTTAAACAAGTGAAAAGTTATTTATTGGATTATATTGATAATCGTAATCTATTGTCCTCTTACCTAATTACCTACTTTAATATCTATCTCTATACGCCAGCATGGTTCTTTATACTCTTCTATTTGATGTTAATAACTATTCTCTATTATAACTTTTACTACGACGGACAAACCAGAAAACAAAACAAAACGAAAAAAAAATGAAAAAAAAAAACGAAATGTATTGTTAAATAGTGTTTTTAAATGTATTCGAAGCATGGTCAGCTGTAGGTGAGCCACGGATACGTAATGTCGCGTTTCACATGATGAGGACTGGTCGATTCGATTCGAAATACACACGAACATGAATCAAAAGAGAAAAAAAAAAAAGAAGAAAGTGAGAGATGAGAGAAGAGAGAAACAAAAAAAAAGAAAGAGAAGACAAAAACAGGAAGGAAGGAAGGGAAATTCGTAAAACGCGAGATGTACCACTACGAATCGTTGTTCCGGTTTCGCACAAAACCATCGTCGTCTCTCTGTCTTTTTCGCCTGACAAACCCCATTGCGGGATTAAGTTCGTTGGAAATTTCAAGCCTTTTCGTTCGTCCGACACGAACAATCTTTCGATTCTTGTCCGAGGATTCCTTGTTCTAGACAACCCTCGTCATTAAAACTTGTCTTTGTCTCGCTGCCGTGAAAAGAATCATGCGACACAGCGAGGCAGCACGGCACGGGAGTATATATTCATGTGACACGGACATTTTCTATCGCACGGTTATTATCGCAATAATTATCACGATAGAGCGAAACGAGGAAACGTGTGCTCGATAGCAATATCGGCGCGGGCCGGCCGGCGTCCGCGCTGTCGTTGTTTTTTCCACTTCTCTGCTCAACTAGCTCTTACCTGTAAGAATATCGTAGCTATCGTAACATTAAAAGTATCCTCGTCACGGTTAGTACTTTTACTTAAACGACGAGAAGAGAAAAGAAGAAGAAGAAAGAAAGAAAAGAAAAGGAAAAGCAACACCGTTCTCTCTCCGACTCTTGTATTGTGTCTTTTTGCTCAAAACTCGCGTGGATGGAAAGTAACGAGTGTAAATATCGAGGAAAATCGCGGACGAACCTCTCTGAGTAACTGTGTACGAACAGAAAAGAACGAAGAAAGAAATTTGCAATGATAGTCGCTCAAAAAATTGGTGCCATAAGCAATATGGACAATATATTATTTATTGTGTTAGATGACGTACGCGCTAACTACAGCTGGCCGAGTGATGACAGGCTCCATTTTAAGGAGTCCGCGGATGAAACGTCACGTTGCCGTCTCTCGCGAGCGAAGATTTTTTACTTTCGACCTAACTGAGAACAGTTGAGAAACTGCTTTCGCTGATTCTCTGTAGATCACTTCCATTTGAAAGAGAATCCTTCTCCGATCGCGCTTTCACGCTGCTTGACGTTCTCCACGCTACGCCATCAGCTCGTGAGGAACGGCGACGTGACATTCCACACACGAATTTACCACACACACATACACACACACAGAGTTCAGTCAATTTGAAGCAATGTGGCACTGAGTCGCCAACGAAAAAACGATCGAACATCGATCCGAAAGGCCTATCCGAAACTGACTTTCCTCCCCTTTCTGAGGGGGCAGAAAAGACCCCGTTGGAGGCTCGAAAACCCCCCTCGACGCACGCGACTCGGCCACATTGGTCTTCGGCCAAGGAACATATGGCACAAACATCCGACGGCTGATCCTTCGAATCTCGACACGCGCCGCCGTGACTCTCGTCGATCCTTTAAACTACCATTCTTCGTGTTCGTCCAGTTACGCACGGCCTCGTGAAAATTTCGCATCGATCACTGTGTTAGCGTATGTACCTCTCTTTAGTCTGTCGGCAGCCACGATGTGTAACCGCTTGCTCTTTCCGTCGTTTTTCAACGAAGTCTTCGACCGAGGTGCTGCCACGTCGCAATCAGTTTAGAAAGACACCGAGGAATAATGAAACGGATCCGGCGAGAGTTTGTCGGGCACGCGTGCGCGTTCGCGATTCGTCAAATCGTCAGCCGACGAGGTATCAAAGAGCTCAAGGAACCGGCGAAAGCAGTGACACGAAAAAAATTGAAGACAGGGAAGAGGATTCATCGACGGAACGGGAGAAGCTATGATATGAAGCAAAGCGAACGACGATGTTATGTTCAAGGCTTAGCCGGTATGACGAGCTTCTGTGCATCAGTATTACGTTCGAAAAGCGATACTAATATATACATTGGTCTAGTGATTATACATTATATTGCGTACATGCGATTTTATTTAATATACACATAATATATATATACATATATATATGTATATATATATATATATATATACATATTGATATTGAATATAAAAGGGCGATATTATTATTATTATTATTATTACTATTATTAACTATTAATTATTATTAATTATTATATATAGATATGTGCGGATATATATACTTATATGTATATATGTATATATAAATATTTATACGTGTATAAATATATATATTTACATATATTATGCGGGCGCTGAACACGTGCAGGGAGAGTAGGAAGCGACGCGCGCGCTTCTCGATAGGTCGCGGTTTAAATCTCGATGTTGTTCGTTCGAATCGAACGAAACGAAATAAAGAGGAAGAAAAAAGGAAAGAACAGAACAAATAAATAAATGGAGGGAGAAATGGGAAGCAACAGCTCACGCTCCGGAATAGCGAGCGATGGGATTTCGCTACGCGATGAAAATGAAACACTGGGGGGGGGGGACGAGAAGATTTTTTATTATTTCTTTTTTTTTTTTCTGAAAAAGTCGTCGCTTGCTTCGATTGTTCAGTTTTTTTTTTCCAAACAGCGTGTAACGCTCCCAACAGCATCGTCGAGCCAACGCGAAAATACAAGGTTGTGAGTCGACTTCTCGCGGATCGTGATTTCGTTCAAGCCTCTGTCAAGGTGTATTTGCAACGATATTTTACCGCGAGATAGATCGTCGGATCCTTCGCGGAATCAATCAGTCAACTTTTCATCTGAAGTCAATCAATGATTCGATGATTCGCGAGTTCGCGCGACGAAGTCGGCGAGAAAATCGTTCGCGGATCCCGCTGTTTCCACGATCGATCGATCCAAGTATATATGTTACTACGAGGCGAATTCACCGAAAACCCTGGCTCACGAGTGCACGAGAGCATAATCGTGGAATAATTAAAAACAGAAAATGAGAGCGTGAAAGAGAGAGAGAGAGAGAGAGAGAGAGAAAATGTTTTAATACTACAAATGTAATGTATAACCTAACCGTTTATAAATGGATATGAATGACGAATAGTAGATATACGAGATAAATATATATATATATATATATTATTACTGCAGTGCATACATAATATATATATATATATATATATGCGACGATATATATTATATAAATGTATATATATATATACATATGGACTATTTTCTTCTATTGATATTGTGAGTGATTGCTGCGTGTGTTATTTCCATCATTACGTCGCGAGACGCTCCGCGACCGGCGACCAGACGCGAAACGAACTGTTTTTAGTCAATATTAACGCTGTTGCTAATTTAGCGGTTGATAGACGAATCGATGTGACCGTAGAGTTAAATGGAAGTTTCGTTTGAATGTAGTCTCACGCCTGCGGAGAGAAGAACGTAGCTAATCGTTATTCGTGCATCTATTCGAGAAACTTTCGTACGAGGGACATAAAATGTTATATGGTGTATCGTAGATGATAGGATCTCTCATATAGTGTAAAATCTTGTTTGATGTTGCCACTTACTACCGCCGTTCCCAGTTGTAAAAATTGGTATGAATATCGTCCTTTCGTGTAGCAGACTAAACATACGTATCCCTAAGGAAGAGAAATATAAAAATTCCTACGGAAGAAGCAGCGATCGTATTACTTTCGTTTGCATTCTTTGTCAATTGTTTTTAAATTTACTCCAACATGTTCCATTCTGCCTTTCACTTACTTCAGTTAAATTAAATCTGTTTCTTTGATTTCTACGAATTTAATTTTTCATCGTTCTCATCTGAATTGTTTACTTTTAACTCAAATTCGTATGCAGTTACTAAAATTTCAGTATTTTTTTTGAGCTATTTTGTTAATTCATTGGCTAATTAAGTGAATGTCTCGTGAAACTCAGTTTTTGTAATACAAACGAAACACACTTCGCACTGCTATTAAAGATATCGATATTTTCAAGTTTCGAGGCAGTTTGTAATAAGTAGTAATAAATAACTAAGTGGTAGCGAATCGAGCCAGCTTCCTCTCGATTGTAACCGATGCGATAATCCGCACCCTGTCGCGTGCGCGGAGCGTCTTGCGCGAGCTATCCCAACACCGAGCTATACCGAAAGCAAGCGAACTAGACGAAAGAGATTTAACAAGAAAAAAAGAAGAAAACGTGGAGAAAAAAAAAAGAATAAAAAATATGTATGATGTGTAAAGCCAAGTGCCTTGTGTTCTGGTAACTAATCGTTGACTTTTAACTACGATATTAGAGGAAGCGAGGGAACGAGAGAAAGTAAACGGAACGAGAGAGGAGAGGCAGAAGAAAAGAGAACGGGAGAACGACATCGAAGGTTCTTCATATCGAGAGAAAAGAAAAAAGAAGCGAAGCTTTTGTGCTCTTCCACAGGAGAGAGACATTACTTTTCCCCTTCTTCTTTTCACGTGTATTTAGACGATCGTTGCTTGAATCTGTAACATGTACATGTGCTTGCCGAATAATCGATAATTAGATTCTCATCGATCTCGTTGCAGATCTAACGACTTGCAAATATTATATTTTACAAATAAACATATGAATTCTCACGGCGATTTTAACACTATAACGATCGGCTGTTTTTTTGGTAATAATTTTCATCAGTGGCTGGCGAGGTTCCATCAAATATTACAAAATTTCAGTTCTTCTCCGTGTGTATGAAGAAACAATCGCTGTCTATAAATCCATAGAAGGTAAAAAGATAAAAGTACCAAGTAACAGATAAATAAATAAACATGTATTTACACTTGTAATAATCGCTGGAAAGAAAAAGAAAAAGAAACCACGTGACTCCGTAGCAACGTCCACCGATCGTTATAGTATTAATAATAGAAAGAAAAGACAATTTTCGAGATACAAATCGGTATTGTTTCATAGTACAAAGATGCACAGTATTTCGAAGATGAAATAGAAGTATGTAATATTTGGATAATCGAATAATCGAATAAGCGCACAATCGTCCGCGTGTTGCAGTGACGTTTCTCTTGACGACACCTGTTTTCCATTGTTTCGCGATTGTCTTTTGACGCGAATTTTAATACTCCTGACGGTTCGTAACGATGTGCCAAAGCACGGTGATAAATCTGTCGTCGTGCATCTGATTCTAGTTTTACGTTTCTTCCGTCTGATTATGTATAACGAAGAGAGAAACGTTCATCTTGAATTGCTCATTCTCTCTCTCTCTCTCTCTACTGCCTGAAAAAGATTGATCTCAAGTATTGTACGAATAATGCAATCGGTCGTTAACTCTGCAACGTATCTATCTGTCTATCGTTCTACGTTTAAATTTGAACAGATGTAGAGAGAGACGCGATAATGGTGCATTATGAAATTAACTCGAGAAAATGAGTTAATAGTATGTTTCACGTAAGGAATTATTTGGTACTTGATGTTTCACGATAGAGAGGAAAAACGTGCCTTTTCAATTTAACAGTTACAAGGATTTCCGTTGAACATTTGATTAATTTTCACGAAACCCTTAAGGAAAGAGATACAAAAATAGAAAATATATATATTTCCAATTATTTAATATTTTTTCCATTCATTTAGAATCGACGCTAGCGCAATCAATTTTTTTTCTAATATCTTCTTCATAGTGGGAGAGTCGAAAAATTCTCCGAGTCAATTCATCCTGCACCAAATGGTATCTCCATAAGAATCACTACCCTCTCTTACTATCTCTGTATAAAATTTGCTTCGAACCATCACGAGACGCTCGAGGTTTCATCGACGCAAGTTCAGAAACTTCGATTGGCTCTCTCGATTAGTTAAAAATCTCCCTAAAAAAAAAAAGAAAAAAGAAGAAAAAAGAAAGAAAGAAAGAATCAAAGAATCTATGCTCTTACGTTGCGTCTACTAACCGGCGAGCGTTTTCACGAAAGTTGGCCAGAAGCGAGGCGAGCGTCCGGCATCGTGCCGTGTTGAAAGCTGATTTCGCGAACGAAGGTAGAGTGAAAGCTCGGCGCGACTTGTCGAGCTGCGTTGTTAGGCTTAGCGAGAGACAGAATCACTTCTACCGCGGTGCACTCTGGGCCCATCCCACGTCCCGAAATCCCTCTCCCCCCCGCCACCCTCGAAATTAGCGAAGAAAGTAAAGAAGAGAAAGGGAAGCAAACGAGACAGATAAATGAGTGAAAAGGGGACAATTCTCATTTTGTAGCGGGAATCGTTTGGTGTTGCGATAGACGACGAAAGTGCTGGTGCAAAAAAAAAAAAGAAAAAAAAACGGAATCACGAGTGTTGTGATCGTCGCGTGTATGTGCGTATGTATGTATATGTGTACGGTGTGTGCTGTGTGTGAAAAGCGCGAGGAGAAACTGAAGGGAAAGAGAGGAACCGGAGAAGAAAAACGCAGCAAGTGTTCTGATTGCACGTGCATCTGTCTGCAAAAAGTATTTCTGCACGCCGTTTAACTGCTCAATTTGGCCCGGATCTATCGAATTTCCGTCATTTTCGTGCAACGTCGCGAGAATAAAATAATAAAAAAAAAACTCCAACGAGGAGGGTAGCAAGGATGCGTGCAGATTTTCGTACTTTTCGTAGTTGTCGTGCGTTACGTTCTTCGTTTCTTTTTCCGGCGATTCTACTTACTTCTCGATGTAATGCTCTTTTCAACTGTCGACGAGGATAACTATGTCTAAAAGGAATTGATGTACATAGTAGATCTCGGTAGATAGCAAAAGTGTCGTGGCCGAGGGAGTTCTGCATTCGTGACGCGCTCGAGCGTATCCTTTGCGTAATAATTCTCTCCCCGCGATGACGGAGAAATCGTTTCCCCCTACGATGTTAAATGTAAAACGTAACGAGGGGGATGAACTGTCGTAGAGAGCGAGAAAGCGATTCGCAGAAAGCGTTATGTGGCGATTGGCTGCCTCATGGATGCATCGAATCGGATGGAGAAACCCCTTTATGCAGACAATCCTCTGTTAGTTAGTCCTTAAATACGCGCGTGTCGTGTCCCTCCGTGTGAATGAGACGTACGGAAAGTATTATAACTAGTAAGGAGCCGAAGTGACTGCGCCTCTCTTCGCCACCTGTGACCCCTGCACTCTCCCCGTCTTTCTCATGTTTTAAATCGTTCTTTTAAATAGACACGAACTGTCTGTGGTGTAGTGACCCTAACTCGTAGAGAAAGCGGACACGAGGCACGAGGTGCTTTTTATTGGTCGTATATACGGAAATATGTGATTTACACAGTTTTCTATGCTGCGAAGGAAAGATTTCTCTGATATTATCGGTGAATCGAATTCAATCAAGTGCCAATAAAGAGATTTCTTTTTCCACGCGTATGTTCCACAACGTCACCTCTCGTATCCGCTTGTCGCGTAGTGCGTCGATCTTGCGAAGACGTTTTCCTCTTGAAACTCTCGTAGACACTGGCTTACTTGTCGAGCTTCGACACCGAGGAGGAGAAGAGATTTTGTAAAACACGAACGCGACACATTGGAGAAAGTTTCGAGACTTTATGAAACGATTAGTCATCAGTCGCTTCGCGCAGTCTTTGAAATTCACGTGTTTCAAAAATGAACTACGATTTTACTCGAATACAATGAAGCGTTTTGTCATCGACTTGCGTTTTTTCGAATGAAATTCAAAATAGCAAGAGCGAAAACTTAGTTAGCTGAAGTTAGAATGATATTTATGGTTAAGAGTTCAAGCATCGTTCTAGGAACAACAGAGCATTGTGTCTTCAGCGATAATTTCCGTAACTGCGTTGGAGCTGACTTACGAAATGTTTCAAGAACAATCACTGCAAGTAAATCAACTAACGTTGGCGATTATTGATCAAAATTCGCGGGGAATGACTTGTTTCTTTAGAACGCATTGTGATGTATAGAATTGTAACGCTGATACTTAGATTTACGATAGGAAATCTTTATTTGATATGATATTTCGTGAAATATCAAAAAAAAAAAAAAGAAAAAAAAAGAGAAGGTTATTACAATCAAATTGTAGTAGGATGTTTAACTTTTTCTCTATGTCAGCCGTAAAGTATAAACATTTATACATACGATAATATTTCTACGCATACGAAGAGTGAAACTTCAAAAAGTTAATAAGTAGATGATTTTATTAAAAAAAAAAAAGAAAAGTTTGTCCATTTGATTCGTAAAATCTTGAAAAGATTAGTGACAAGCATCGACGATGAACATTTCAAGTTTTTAAATTCACATTTCACCGAGCGACCGTAATAATAGAGAGAGATTATAATTAACAACACGCTTAGCTGTATAATCAAAATATTCATTTCGACGATCATCAAAACTCGTACAAAGAACGTTTCGAAATTTCTTTCGCCGATACCTCGCCAAAGTTTTCTACGAGAATGCGTTATTTACACTCTGCGAACAAAAAAAAAAAAAAAAAAGAAAGATCAAAGGCAGCGGGCAAATCCAAAACGAAACTTGTGTGAAAATAATCGATCGTGTCAGAGATCGCGTGACCAGAGCGAGAATCGAAACGCTTAACAATAAATACCGTGCCAAATGTCGTCGTTGTAGTCGAAAGCTCAGCCGGTGTTTTCAATCAAACGAATGACGAAAAAGAACGAGAGAAAGATAGATGAAAAAAGACACTGCTGCGGCGAGATTAACAAAAATCCTCCTGGCGTGTCGTTGAATCCTCCGTTCCTCCCGATAAGTTGCGTCGTGGTTGAACCTCGACGATTCTCGTTCCTCTTCCACTCGTCTCTACGTGCTGCGCTGTAGTACTGTGTTTAGCGAGAAAATGGGGTGAATCGTAGCCGGGAAAATCGGCGAACGTGTAGTATGCAATAATATTCTATATAAAGAGTCTGGATTTTATATGTGTCGCGAGCAAACGATGGTGTGCGAGAAATAATGCACGATGTTCTTTCAATCCTCTCGATCCAATCCCCTTCAACCGCCCTGCGATATTCCTCACGGGTCGCGCGACTCGTACGCATTAGGCAACTGGTGTTTCATCCATTTTCATATTGTTCGAAATGGCAAGTTTGCTTGCAAAATCCTTGCGACTAATTTAATTAGAACGGCTTACCGATCGATCGAAGAAAGAACGTCATTCGTCTGTTTCTGATCGAACGATCTCTTCGTTTTGCTTTCGGTTGCCTAACGCGATCGAAACGCGGCGTCGCAATGCGGGATGCAGACTGCGCTCGAGACTCGATAATAATCAAAAGCCGCGAGAAATCAAAAATTGGAGAGATCAAATTTGACAATCAAAATGGGAAACGATACGAAGGCGAAGGGAATCGATCGGAGAAACGATCGACAGATTGTAGCAAGGAAGCGATCGTTCCAGTACACGTTGCTGACTGTCGATGATTACAAGACTCTCGAGTGCAATAGTCCATGAGGAGAGACAGCGCCGGACTACGTCGAATCGAGGAGTGTCTGTTTTTTTTTTTTTCGATTTTCGACGCGTCCTCGCTGCTAGCTACTATTTATGCAAAGAATATATATTATACAGTATGTACAGTAACCATGGCTGAAGCTCCAAAATCAAAATGCACAGACTTAGAATATACGAGGGTTAATTGTCGGGACTCGAAATTAATCGTCGCCCGACTCGAAACGCTCGTCAGATAATTTTGTTCGTATTTTTAAGCGACGTTGTAAAGCGAAAGCATCGATCAAGGCTTGACATCGACACAGGCGGGGAAACATGCGATTTTTTTTCTTTTTTTTTTTAATAATCCGGGGATTCGAATTTAAGTTTCACTGGTGAAGCGCCGAGTGGATTCGAACGATATTAATTGCAAAGATTCGTAGCAATCATCGTTGTGGTTTTCGCTTTGCGAAAGTTCATCGAATCGTTCGCGCTTGACGGAAACGTGATATCAGTGTAATAAAATTCGATCGGCACGTTGGTACAAACAATAGGACTGGACGTTCTTTTTTGTATTTATTTGTCTCGTGTACTCACTTCTCGTCGGTGTTCTTCGGCGCGTGTACATAGCAAGCACGTTTATCGATGTTATCCGTTCGTATCCGTGTAACGAGAGAGAATCAGCAGAGAACGTTCTGTCAGAGCTTTCACTTTGATCTTTTCACCGCGTTGTCACATTTTTGTAATTAGAGGGAACTCATGGCAGATGAGACAACGTAAACAAGTCCAGCCCTATTTTTTGTTTTTTTTTTTTTTCTAGACCAGGGAACTCTCAAATCAAATTCGTCAAATTTCATGCAAACGATTTTAAACAACGTGGACTTCTGCAATTCAGAAAGATCCGAGAGACGTTTCAAAACTCATCTAGTTGAGAATCGCTGGATCCTAGACTTCGCAGATTCGAAACGAGCTTCGAGATCGATCAATCGTCTATTTTAACTTTGTACGTTCGAGCGAAATTTCTATGAGAAAAAAAGCGAATTTAAAAAAAAAAAGAAAGTGGGAGACATGCACTCGAAGGATTAGCGTCGACGGAGATGAAGGCTGAGAAAGGGGAGATCAAAAGCGAAGAGTGTGAGAGAGCGAGAGAATGAGAGAGTGAGAGAGAGAGAGAGAGAGAGCTAGACGTCTGACATATCAAAAGACAGAATTCTTCTTGACAAGAAACCACACAGCAATACCTTTCCGCTCAATAATGGATATAACGATGTTTCGAGGAATATTTCAAGTGTTTGACACCATTTACAGAGACGGTAGGTGAGCGTAGTATATTCCGGCGAAATTTAAAACAAATTCGAAGAATGAAAGGACACCCTCTCGTCCCTTTCTTCAACCTCGTGAGTGCTACTTTGTGCACATAAACGAATTACCGAACCTCGTTACCGCGTGTCGATTCTAAAGTTTCTAAATGCGACATCATTCGAGCTACGTCATTACGTTTATATATACCAGCGTGAGTAGCCAGCGTCTTCGCGCGGATTTCCCCGGGAAATCGTCAAAAGTGCTGAACGAAAGAATCGAGCGGAAAAAGTGAAAGTGGGGAGGAAAAGGAGCCACGAGCACGCTGAATTGCGAGCAGTTATCGTTGCTCAACGGTCCGCGTAGTCGTAGCTCCTTTTTCGATAACGAGAACAAGAACGAGAGAAAGAGAGTGAAAATATCGCGCTATCGTCTTTTTGTATCGTAACGGAAACGGGTGTTCGCTGGGAAAAGTGAAAAAAATTTCGAAAACGCGCGAACTGAAAGATCGAGTCGAAGCGGTCGTGGTTGAAGCTTCCATTGCAGAACGGAATAGAAATCGGCGGAAGAAGCGAGAGTTTTACCTAAGTATCGATACACGAATATGTTAGATAATATAATACACGTGTAAATGTTTATATGTCCCGTTAACAAAAGCGATCGAAGACAATGTGAGAGAGAGAGAGAGAGAGAGAGAGAGGAGAGAAAAAAATAAAGCGTCCGATGTTCAGAGCACGAGAGGCAGTGATTCGTTTGTAAAGATTAAAAGAAGAAGAAAAAAAGACACCGATAGACATCGCGAGAAATCGTATAAAACTGAGCGAGATATAGAAAGAGTGAAGAGTAACAAAAATACTTCCATCTGCTCCGCGCCTGCCGAAATGGTACGACGAAAGAGATAGTAAATTCGTAAAAAAAAGAGAGAGCGAGGATACGTACAACAGTACAAGATAGACAAAGTAAAAAAAAAAAAAAGAGAGAGAGAGAAACGTTTGTAAGATAATCGACTAAGTCCTGAGAAGTTTTACTTTAAAATAGTAGTACGACGAGGACGATGTAAATGTATGAAAGGTCTACTTAATCCCTTGATCCTCTGCCCGTTCCTGTACCCTTTCAGAGATATTTCCTGTCCCTTCCTCCTTTCGCAGAATCCTTCCTCGGCATCCTTTTCCTCCCTCTCGACGAGTGTAAAAAAAAATATCATGTAAAATTAACACACCGATTAATATAAATATAAATATAAATATTATAAATAAATGAATAAATATAAATATATATAAATAAATGAATAAATAAATGAATAAATAAATAAATATATATATATATATAAATATATGTATGTATACATGTGTGTATGCGTGTATCTATATATGTATACATATCTGCACGTATGTATACACATATATATACATTCTAACAAATGATTGATTGTGAGTCATTTAAATAATTGTTATATGTATTTTCTATATATTATGACAACTAATACAATGATATATATATTGAGATGACATTACGGTACTATTAACTAAGTGTAGTTAAAGAAAATTAGGTGGGCGGACGCTCGCGTTACAAGAAAGAGATAGGAAAAGGTTGGATTACTCTAGTCCAATATTTCTATAAATCTCGCTAAATGAAGAAAAAAAAAAAACAAAAGAAACAAACAAACAAACAAAAAAGATAAAAAAAACAGTAAAAACGGCGGAGAAGGCGGGCCAACGCGCACGCGACGCGAAATATTTAAAAAACAGACAAAAACTAGAAAAAAAAAAAGAAAACGATAGGAACGAGACACTCGAAGCGGATTCCTTACACCACACGGCTACTCTGGAGGAAGTATATCTTTTCATCCTGATCAATCACCGGAAGTACGAGCAAGAAGCAAGCAAGAGAAAAATGCGATAATAAAAAGATGATACCACGTCGTCGTGGTGCCACTTCGAGTGTGTTCGTTGCGTATTGCAAAAAAAAAAGCTGAAAAAGAAAAAAAAATAACACTGAGTGAAGAAATCAATGTGGAATTTGCAACAAAAAAAAAAAAAAAAAAATGTATTTTCTCACTCCCACTGCGAGGTGTATGTTCATCGCTACATCTTATTTGGAACGAAAACCTAAATATTATATTATTATATAAAATCACTATATAATTGTAACGAAAATTGTTTTTCAAACGATGTGGTATTTTTATTGTAGATATTATTATATAACAAATAAAATCATGATTCATTGTATTCGCTGATTTTTCACTTCTACGAGCATCCAAAATAACTTGAAATAATTTATTTTATAAAATTTATAAGCTTCTTTTTATAAAAACGAAAATGCACTACTTTATTTACAATTTCTTGTAAGTAAACTTTTTTTATTTACAATAGTGTAACACAATACAATATCATAGATAGATACCAATATTGAACTTAAGGCTATAGGTCATTCATAATGCTACTAAACTCAAGACTAAAATTAATAAATATAGCCGCACACTTAAATATATTTTTTTAAAAAATTTCGAACCTTGTACTTATATAAATGTTCGTTCAACAAATAACGTATTGGGGATTGTCGCACGAAAGAGTATGCGGATCAAATACTAAGTTAGCTTCACAGTAATAACCCATCGGAATTGCTTTCGCGTGTTCGCAATGATAAAATTTCTTACAATTAAAAGGATCCCTGAAATATCCTGTACTCGTGCAAAGGGGAAGCAGTGGTGGAGGTTTAGTTGTAAAAGAATTAATTGCTGGATCTTCGGGTGGTTCTTGCTTCATTTTCTTTAACTCATTTAACTCTATCTGGTACACTTGCACATATTTCTCATTTAACTTAGTGAATGACAAAGTACATAACGTGAAGATGACTATCAAAGTACTGAAGAGATTCATCTAAAAAAACAAGTATGTAGTAAATTTTTAGCTTATGAACATTTTAATTTATATAGAAAGATTATGTTTGAAAGACTATATACGCATGCAAGTTTTATTAAAAGAAATCGTTAATTAATTGAATATTTCTATGAAAAACAAATTTAAAAAATAAACAGAATATGGAGAAAAATAAAATTTATAACATGAATCGAAATTTACCATTATTATTGTATAGTAAATATACTCAAAATACTAATTTTAATAGAAATCACGGAACTTGAGAGATTTCAATGATTTCCAAATATCATTTGTGGTAATTAAATCGATTAGAATTCTCACATGACACTATCAGCCACGTTTCACTAACTGTCGTTTATTGCATGACTAGGTCATGCTTATATGCATACTTACATATACATACGACAGTTGAAATAATTACGCAAACCTATCCCACTGATGTAAATAATACAGAGAAATGTTTAATACTTCGATGCTGACGCTGGTGATGATCGAATGTGTTCTTTCATTTCTTGGTATCGTGAGATTTAAAAGTAACGTTGACCGTGACCACTTCATTCTAAAGCGAGGTAAAGTTTCTCGTAATTTACGTAATGTATCTATTTCATTAATCATTTAAAATATGCTTATAACATGACTTATAATGACAAAATAATTACACAACTAAAATTGCTGAATTACAGAACATTTTGATGATTGATTCATAAGAAAAACATTTAACAACAATCAAAAATATAAAATGTAATGAACATATATATCTTCTTAATGCTTTCGAGATAAAAATATGATTGCACAGTATAATGTAAATGTATGAACGTGTACAAAATTCACTGAATACATTTAAAATGATAACGTAAAAATTCAAAGTGTCAGGAAATACGTTCTTTTATTAACATTACATATTTTATTGTTTTACATTCTTTACTTAAATATCTAAATATTTGTTCGTATATCTGTAAATCACGTAAATTTTGATACATCTGGAAATTGCGCAACGTAAGAATACTTTCTTTCTGGTTCGATTGCTTTCGTTTTATTTGTTTTCACGGGCAACAAAACATTTAGTATACTTGTTGTTAATTCTATAGGCCTTAATGATCCAAAGAAATCTGTGACTGGTACTTTATCAGGATCTCTTCTAAATAAATCTTTCCTTACTCCTACCGTTGACAAGCAATAATGCTTCGGACATACTTTGAGCTAGAAAAATAAATGCATTAGTTCATGCAGCAAATACAACTTTAATTTAAAAAAATTTCTTTATGTATAACTTACAAATTCCCCCAGAGTTTTGGAACTAGAAGGTTCTACTTTTTCTAGGAAATCCAACGCATAATAAGTATATCTATCTATAATGTAAACACCAATAGCAGGATCCAAGTGATGCTGTAAACAAAACAAGAGATAATATTCCATTTAAAAAAATATTGATGATAAAATATAACATCTGTTACTCACAGAAAGTGAATCTTCCCCCACTAGACTAGAAGCAACTGCTAGAATGTTTGGAGAATAAAACTTCTCATACATTGAACTTGCTTGGCAAGTATCAACAATAAATAAAATTTCATGGTATCTTCTCTTCTGCCACATTTGTTCTAACGCATCTCCAAGTTCTTTACTAGTAATTTCTTCAGAATCTTGGAATTTCAAAAATCCATTTCCACCATGACCAGTAAGATAAATCAAAATATTAGACCCTTCGTCTGTCAACAGCTTCTTTGATCTTGGTGTCTCTGGTGCTAATCGTCCAGTCAATAATCTGACAAAATTCTCTACCGTAACTTCATAACCTCTGTAATCTACTTCTACATCGTCTCCATAGACGTTAATATGTTGCTTAATGTTATTAAATACAGTAGCTGGTCTAGGATTCCTTGGATTGCACGCCATGTCGTCTGCTATCATCAAAATAATTTGAGAATCCGGTATACCCAGGCGTTTAACGCTTCTATAAATTGACAACACGTTTGCTACATGTCGATAATTAAACCAAAATCGTGAAGTATCGACCAACACTGCCCAATTATTTGAATGACCCGTCTTAGCGAAATTGTCCGGTATCTGCAAAGGTTAGGTTTTTGTGCATGATAATGACAAGACATTTAAAAAATATTAAATTACAATACAAACCTCCCAAGCACAACTTAAGTGAAAAATACAAAAAGTAATAATGAAATTTAAATACATTTTGATAAAATTATGTATCACATGAATTTGTATAAAATTTACTATTGCTTCCTACGTGCAATGACAATTTGCAACAGTCGAATTTCTAAGCATAAAATAAAATGTTAATCATTTTTCTTCACTTTTTGCCATTATTATCGAGTACTTAATCTTTTCATCACAATAACCTTTAATATTGTTTACAAACTGTGCTAACGAACATAACCTTCAAAATGCATATTATCATTGACTAAAGATAGAAAAGGTGAGACATGAAATGAGGCTTTGTGTCACACAGTCTGAAATACCGACTAGGAAAAAATCATTGGATTTTTAGCGCACTCTACGCTTTAACGGGTAACGTCGGTATTTTAGGTCACGGGCCACGAAACTTCGTAAGGTGCTTGGTCTATTCATATATATTGTCTGTGACGAAACATAGGACCCTCAAGACGATGGATACAAAAAAGCATTGGTTGGCCGATCTATCCTAATTGACTAGGATATGATACCAATGACTAACCGTAAGTCAATGTGCAAACAGTTCAAGAAGGTGTAATGTTATCTGCCAGATGTCTATGGAATTGAAAAAGCAGGTGCTGCCTCCGTGTGAGCAAAGTATAATCATACTAGAACGTTTGAGAATTTGAAGTGACAGTAGAAATTTGTGAAATACGAACGGAATTTAATGTTTTGTCAAACTAAACATCGACCTCAAATAAGACTCGGATGTATCTACTCTTCTTAATGAATGAAATCAGCAGACAAACAAATCTTCTGCCACATCAGCGAAGAGAACTGTCGTTCGAATGAATCATCCACTAACGTAAATTTAATTTTTTTCTATTTTTAATAATTGTGCATTGCTTGTATTACTTCTCATCTATGATGTAAAATGTTATATTATTTATTGATAAACAACACATCATCTATGTGTATCTTCCACTACATTAACTGATAATAATATTATTAAAGAGAAAGAAAAGAAGGTGAATTGAAGGGAATAGCGAAACAATTTTCAGTAGATACTGATTGCCACGTTATAATAATTTATTTAAACATTTATACACCTATGATGTTCCACAGTCTTGAAAGTAGTTGCTAACCGATATATATATATATATATATATGTATATGTATGTAAGTATATACATCCACATACACACATACAGACACATACGTATATACACATATACGCACGGTATATGTATACATAGATAAATCATTCTCGTAAATACATATAATATGTATACATTATATAAATTCATTTATTTACTCGTCTCGTTTATTTCAATCCACCTCTAGATAAAGCATTCTCGAAACTTAAAGAATTAATCGATGATTAATTATTAGGCTATCCTAAATAATTTATATGTGTAGAACTTTACGAGTGCAGTTTCGACGTTCTATTATACTCTTTACAGTGATTACTGTCGATTATTTTAGGTATACAAGAGTGCACGAGTTCTATCTTCGAAACATTTTCACTCCCGGCGTCGCGTTTCCTCATTTTTCTACGTCCGGCTGATCGACAACTTCGTAAGTTTTTTCAATTATCTTCAAATTACGAGTGAAAGCTAAGAAACACTAAATTTCATTTACACGCTTCCTATTTTTATCACCTATCGGTCTATCTTGGCTTAATTATACAAATACTATGTGGATGGTGTTGTGATAGCTGGACGATCAACTTAAGGTATTAATCGCAAAAATATCGATATAAATTAAAGTTACATATTGTTTTAGAAGTTGCAGCTATACTAATTCCTTTTGTCGTGTTCGTTTTTTCTCGTTTTATTAATTTCAAGTATGAGTTCCCAAGCTTCGAGTTTTAAAAGAAAAAGTATTCAATTATTCTGTTTCTTGTTTCGCTCATAGAAAGAGATATTTCTTCTTTTTCTTCTCTTTCTTTTTCTACTAAAGATCGAATATATCGGTATTTTTCGGTTACATTATATCACAAGTTTAATACCGCATGTAATACAACGTTATAGGTTTCGAATTTTCCTACAGTCACTGAATTCATCACAATTATTTAAAATTATAAATCGTAACGTGAGAATAGAAATCTTTTGTGTTTTATTATTTAGAAAGCGTCAAAAGTGACAAAATACGTGAGAAATTAAACTTGGACTTTCATGAACATAGATACATTATATGTATATCGTATACTTCCTAAACTAGATATGACAATAAATAATTATTCTTTACAAAACAATTTTTCTGTTCCCTTTTTTTGTACATTTTCAATACTGTATTTCAAGTTTAGAGTATCCCATTGCATATCTCACAATTGAAAGAGAACAGATGTGAATTTTGTTTATAATAAACTTCTAGTAAAGCTACTTATACAAATATTCATTTGCCGTTTGTATGAAATTCACACCGCAAATAGTTTAGGAAATATATGACGAAATCATTTTCTCTTTGAAATTATAATCGCGGCGTCAATCTCAATTATATATTCGTTATATAGAAATGTCTGTGCCTGAGCTTATGCAAATGATGTTTATCGTTAATCTTGGCCAGTGCACAGAGTTATTGCGAAACGATGGCAGACTTTTCAACGATATGCGATAAGCGAAATGGCAACATTTTTAAATCAGGCTTGGCAATAAATTAATTAAAAGCACAGTCTTGACGCATGCTAACTAAAATTTAATCGACAATAATTATAATATTGCTCCGTATTTTGTTACTAAATAAATTAAACGTAGCAACGAATCAAATATATATAGAATTTATTACAAACGTTTACTTTAAACTAAAGTTCCATAATAATAGTATTTAGCGAAAATAAATAAAATATGTGTGTGTCTGTGTGTGTGTGTGTGTGTGTGTGTGTGTTGAATTTTCAACAATTGCAGCGTGTAAAATATAACGACGACAAGCATAAAATTATATTACTCGAACATGTCAATTAATAATAACAACAAATGATCACGTTGATTTCTTTACGATAGTTCAACGGAAACGTTTAACATCGATACACGATAGCAGACAAAATTGAAAAGATTAAGGAAAATTACAAAATTTCGATTTAAGATCAACTCGAAGATGCCATCGATACACCAAAGATCGAATTATCATCGATGAGTTTCTTCTGTCTTCCTCCTCCGCGGATACATCGTCCTCAAATTAGTCGAAAGAGAAACAGTAGGTGTGAATGATCATCTGTTAGGTTGCCTTTATTGTCCCTTGCTTGACATCACTGCATATAATATACTGTTTTTCTTTCGTTTCGTTGGCATTTGAATCAGCATGTGGAGAAAAATCGCGAACAAGCTTTCGAACGCACGCGACTTACTCGATAGCTCGTTTTAAATCGACATCGAAAGAACAAATTACGACAGATATCAACGTGACGTGTAATTTTTTGGTTCGTACTACTGTTAGAATAATCTAAATCTACTAGAATAATTTATATTAAATTTATATATATATAATATTTATACGTTATGTATAATACAGGAACTATATTATCGCATACAATTGCATTTCCATCTAAAAACGATTTCATCGTTCACAGGTAATAGACATCGCTTGTTTAAAGCCAAATGTCACCAATGTCTCATTCGCGTTTCTTTCTTTCGTTCGTCGTATCGATGCATCGTTACGATCTTTCCATTTCTTCTAGAATTTGCACCTTGCTTCTAGCGACGATGGACAGATCTCGTCGGATAAGACGTACATATATATTCCGGTTCGCGTAGCCTCGAAATAGACGAACAAAGTATGCGAGACAATGGCTGGATAGAAATGTCCAGTACCGGATTGCACGAGTACTCGCGTAAACGTCGAAATTAGAGTGAATTTATTGCCATTCGGGTCCTGCAATAGCATCGCACGCGTCACCAATGCAAAAACAATGTCATTCAGCTCATATCTTTATATTCATATCCGTAGGTCCTTGCCTTTGCTATGTTCAATGCGTATCGCGTAAATTCTGATATTGATGTTGTTCAGTAATGATCCTATATTTTCTGCTGTCGTTGAAAAGTTTCTTCGGTTCGTGTTTTAACTGAATTATTTCATATTTGGCGTTATAAGTACGTGTGATTTACTTCAAGAAGACGTTGTTTGCTCTTGGCAAGACTGTCGTTAGATTTTAGTGTACTATGCCTTTGAAGAAACATCGTGAGAAGACGTGTTTCTATCATTAATAATTAAAGAGGACTTGATCAACACGAAATTAATTTTCTATCGTACTTGTCTTTCTTGAAACGCTGAAAATCTCTCTTCGTAGCCGGTGAAATGCAATTCCAACAATTGAATGAGATAAAATCTACTCTTCACTTCAGTAATGATTACTTTTAGATTATATACGAACTTTATATAAAATTGAAATTATATACAATTGCTAATACAAATTGCAAACATCGATAGTACACTAAAATTTTTTGAAACTTGCACTTTAACATCTGACATCTGCGAATGAATATGTTTTCTTTAATACAGAAGAATGCAACTCTTTTTCAGACGAATTAAAATTTCTTATTTCCGAAACAGAATGATATTAAAGAAAAAAAAAAAAAAGAAAAAAAAAAAAAGGAGGAGAAAAGAAATAGCGACCAATCGAGTTGCCGAAGGGAGCACGTTTCCTTGTAAGAGTATCCGAGAAATAATTGTCTCTCCTTTTAAGCGACAATTGGCGTTATTGCAAAGTAATTCCAATCTTGTATTTTTACGATGCGGGGCGTCGCGACGTTTCCCCGTTTCGTGGAACACTTTTGCGCCTGTTAGGAACGTTAATCGTTTCGCGGGGATGGCAGAGCCACGGAGAAGTTTGCATTCCGCAAAATCAGTCCCCGTGGGACGGAGTTTCGTCGAGCAAAGAATCGAATAAAATAACAATTACAGTCCTCAAAAAGAGGAAGGTGATAATACGAAACGCTTCAAACGTTTTCATCGAATAGTCATTCCTTTCGCAAGCGGAATGGTAAAATTCTACTTGCACGAAATTTTATAATCCATTTTCGTGAAACAACAACGATATTTTTACATAAAAGTTGCACACATTTTTAAATAGGAACAAATAACATACGAAACGTTAACAAAATTAAAAAATATTAAATTTTAATGCACGATATTAATTTCTATCAGAAAAGAATAAAAAGTTCTTCAACGGTTTTCCCTTTCTTTGACAAGTTAAAAATCCTTCGTCTCTCGTTCAGCGTTTAACTTTGTCTGAAGAGCCTCAAATCCAAATCCATTGAATTTGAACTGTGCTCGCATTTCCCAAGGAAATTATACGAGCTCCTGTAACAGCGTATTAAAAATTTAACAAGCTACACTTTCGTCATTCCTTTTAAATTGTCTTAATTCGTGGATCTTTTCTCTGCTCGATCTTCCTATTAGAATCGCATATGTGTGCAGTAGACGATAACTAACCAGATCGTGACGATGAAAAATGATACACACCTAGAACGTTAACAACGTAGGACTGAAAAGCAGAAAAGAAAAAAATGCGAGATACGTGACTGTGACCAATAAAACACTCACGAATAAGCGGATCTGTTAACGCAGGTCGTAAAACTAACATAAATTAAATACGAATATTATGGGGATATCTACTGGCGCCAGACTGGAGGCATTGAAACTACGATTGGAAATACTGCCGTCTGATATCGAAGATATCAACTGTCTAATATTGCACAGATATTTAAGAACGCATAACTTAAACTGGCGACTCTGTCGAAACGCCACTTTCGAGACCAAAGTGCTTACCGATCGACATGGATAAAATTCTTGATGCACTAGCGATAGCAAGAGTGAAACGATATCGACATGAAATTCTAGTTATTTGAGAATTGCCTGATACGAATGATATCACAACAATATATAGGTTGAACTGTCGAACGAAAGTTGATTTAATGGAAAACACTGATTAAAGTATTAATGGGTTAATTCCGATTGGAGTTTGTCTCCGTTCATATTTTTCGTGCAGTATCGAATATTTTTCAATGTTGACAACTCGCACGATATTATTCTTCTATCTGATCCTGAAAAGAAAAGAAGAAAACATAAAACTGATGATAATTCTGTAGAAAGTAACTCTCACATACCGAGCTAAATACCGTTTCCTCTCACTGAAAGGTTCAAGCTCAATTTAAAAATGATGGAATTTTCGAGTAATTAAACATCTGTCACATCGAAATAAGAATATTCTTTCTTCTGGAAAATTTCTCGCACTTTCAGTTTAGATAAAAAAAAAAAAAAAGATGAAAAAGAAACCATAGATCGTAAATTCCGCGAATAAATAATCATAGAAATATTTAGGATAAGTAAATAAAATAATATCGTCATAGTTCATGAGGAAATATTTCCGCCCGTTTTCTTCTTCCATGATCATAGTCTCGCCAATAAAACATCCATTAACACGTCGCGTACGGCTGTAATTTTACAAATTGCCGCTCAGTTCCGTGAGCATGATTAAAATTTACATTTTACTCTCCGTTCCCTCTCGTGTCCCTTTTTTGAAAATCTTTTCTTTTTTTCCTCGCTCCGCCGTTCTATTCTATTAATTCCTGCAACAGATGAATATTCATGCATACAGTTCCACGTTCCAAACACCGGTTTTCTATATTTTCTTCCTTCCTCTTCAAGGACGCAATTTCACTGAAAATTTCCGCGCAACTTTTCCAATACAGGCGCCGTGCAAACTACTACTTGGCGAGTTTTATCACGGACGAATATCTTCTGAATAAACGTCGCCGATATGCAACGCCTGCGATTTCCTTATTGCAGTTAGTTTAGATGCCTGAGGATTTTATTCTCAGCCACTTGTCTTCGTACTCGAAGCTTTGAACACAACACATTTTACACACTACAACGTGACAGCGATTTCCTGTTTCAATTTTATCCTCTTGCCTTATGATTTGTTGGTCGTATTTTTGTCAAGCTGGCGTCGATGACTCGTTGTTGAAACGCTGTTGTCATTATATACAATAATTCCAATTGAAAAATTCCCGATCGATCTTCTCGTGAAAACTTCCCTCGTAAAATTCTTTTGCTCGTTCATGAAATTAGAATTCGAATTAAACGTCGCTCGAGATACGATCAATTTGTTAAACCGGAATCGTAGTTTGAAATTTGATAAAACGATACTATTGTTGACAGATTGATACTCTGTCGCGACGTGTAGCCATGCACGATGTGCCAACGAAGAAGCAACATTCCAGTAAGATGTAATTAACTTGAACAACGTCGTGTGAATTGAAATATATAAAAATGAACTGGCGAGTTTCGACATGGATATGAAACGACTGTAACTGTGAATACTGCGGATATTTATGCAAATTCACATTTTTATGAACAGAGCTAAACGAATAAAAAAAAAAAAAAATTAAACCTATGAAAAAATTTTTACATCTCTGAGTTTTCAATAAATTCATAAAAATCCGCAGTCTAGTAATTAATTCGAAAGCGAACGTCGCTTAAGTCGTCATACTTTTTAATTATAATAGTTCTGTGTCCTGTGTTCTTTGGGTAAAACGATCTTCGTTGTAGCAAGCACATGAATTTGAAAGTGTGAAAGTTTTTTTTTTCGGAAAGACAGTGAATAATTATACAGCGTGTCGACGTATTTAACACTTTCGCGATTATTTTAACCAAATGGGATGAGAAAATCGTGAAAAAGAATGTCAGGAGCCAGTACGATTATACGGCTGCGATTGAGTTTGATTATTATTACCTTAGTGATACATGTAACAAGACAACTTATCACTGAATGAAGATCGGTAATTAGTAAATCGGTTATTCTTTAATAAGACACTTTTCTAATGTTACGAAATAACGTATGTAACATAACGTAAACGTACATAATTCTGTCAAACGGCAATTGCAGCTACAAACGTACGTGATCGAAGATAAATTGTAATTAGTATTAACGATAAAACATTACAAGCTTGTGTTTCACGTACTTGACGCGTATCGTTACTAACACTGCAATAAATACAGACGACGTATATCAAAATTCACGTTACACTATGCATCCTGTTAAAGTAAGAGAATAGTAAAGCTGGTGTTATGTTTGTTGAAGTTTAACACGATTCTCCAATCAGACTTCGTTTATTCATATTATTTCGAACAATAAATTAATTAACATTATAATAAATTAATACAAAAAGAACACTGTGGTACATACGTCGATTAAAACTGATGACCGAATAAAAATAACGCTAAAAAGACAGAAGAAAGAAAGCAGACGACGAAACAATACTTACAGCAATTTACAACTTCGCTTATATCTCATACGCTATCTACGTATACTATTGATACTTGTCGATCGTAGCTACTTGATATGCCAAATCGTACTCTTGGGAAACGTCGGGAATACACTTTATTTTTATATAGGAAGTTCCTCCGAGATAATCTTCTCGCGAAAATTTGCAATTCTTTTTTCTTCGAACTCGAACGACCAATAAGGACTATCATACTCGAGACGCGAAACAATCGATTTCCTGCTAAACTCGTAAGTTCAGTTGCTCACGGAAGTATTCAAACGCCTGTAAGAACACTTTATGAATATATCACGTGAGTTGCGTAAAACATTTTATCAAGACTGTGATGAGACTCGACGGTTGTTGGCAAAGTTTGAAACAAATCTAAAAATGTATCGTAGAAGTTGCGAGATATTTCATGGATGTGACAAAAGTGTTTAAACAACCAATTATCCTACATTAACATGTCTTAGGATGGTAGACATTTATTAAATACATCTTTGTAATATCAATTTTCGGGTTGATTTCAAATTTTTACGTCATCATGCTCGTTGTAATTACAGAATTAATAAAATTTAAATCTATCTAAATAAAATCTTAATAAAATATAACTCTTATACAACGCACATCATATACACGCAAAGAAGTTCTTCCGTGGTGAATGTTTGAATAATTTCGCGAAGATACAAACCTGGCTGTGAATGGCTCCCGACTGATAAGAAATTCGCGCGCTTCGATCACGAAAGTGTTAAATTGGTCTCGTGTTCGCCAGCTTTCCGCTTCCTTTCCAGTGAAAATGAAAAAAAAAAAAAAAATGAAAAAAAAAAACAGAAAAAGAAACAAGAAGAAGCTTGTCGTCCTGTTTCGCGAACGAACCTGCGAAACCTCGAGATCCTCCCAAAAACGGAGAAAAGAATACTGATCTGCCCTTAATCTACGGTTATCCGCCGCGAGATGTTCACCATGTTCAGCGTCGTGAACGTCAGCACGATTTACGCGTGTACGCTCGTGCACGACCTCCAGGAGGTCAGGACATGTCTGGTTCGCGTCGTTCCTCGAGTTCTCCGGAAGTTTCACACGGTGAATCTCGCGCGACATTTCCTCCAATACGATCTGGATCGGATCTAGCGAATTGAACGCGGTACTCGTCCGCATTTTTCACGCGTTGAATTTTTATCCCTCGACCGATTTCACTTGATCGGATCGTTCGCAGATCGCACGAATATTCGATCGCCCACGCAGGTTCGCGAACGAACGAACTTTATTTTGTCATTCCACGATCGTCCGCGACAAATGGATCGATTCCCTCTGATTCGCGAGACTCGCGAATGGACAAATATTATTCTTCGCGTTCAATTTCATTCGTCGTCCGCGTGGATCGTTCGCAGATCCGCGAATGGACGAATTTCTACCTTGGTTACTTCATCGATACTCGTCCGCGTAAACTCGCGTAAATGAATGAATCTATTTACTCTACAATCGCGCGGTCGTCCTCGTAGTGGATCCGCGAATTAGTGGATCAATTTTTTTTTATCTCTCTATTGCCCCTCGATCGTCTATAAATCCACGAATGGATCGAAAGGGGCGAGGTTCTTTTTTTTTCTTTTTTTTTCTTTTTTCTTGTTCTTTTCTGCGACGCGTTTCACCTATCCGCGTGGTTCCTTCGAGCGAGCACCCACGGAGAGAAATCTACGACTGGCGTCGTGTTGGCGAGCAGGATCGACCGATCGATCGATCGATCGCGCGCTACGACAACGCCAACGAACGATGCGTCTGCCCGTTGTACGAGAGTGACTCCTCGAATCTCGTGTCCTCGTCCGCCAGGTCGACGCCGTAGTTGCTCGAGGTGTTGTCCTCCTCTGCAACAAAGAGCCAAAAGCAAAAAAGGGTGGTTATTAAATTAACGTCCGCCTCCGGATGTACAGCGCGTCGCTTCCGGGCACGCCACGTCGATCTCGAGATTATCTCGGCCATCGTCCACGGAACCCGCCGCGAAACCGATCCTATCTTTCGATCGACGATCGCGAATAACACTGGCTTATATACAGCGGCATACGGCGACTCGAAAACGACTTCGCGAGCTTTTTCTTCGACCGGCTGTGACTTTTTCTTTTCCTCTTTCACATCGTGGGCGATAACGAATGGTTGCTTCGACTTTGCACACGTTGAACCGATTACTCTGATTTTGCACGTTGTTCTCTTCCATTTCTTTTTCTTTCATGTACGTCGGTTAGTTATTATCGAACGCGTTGATCGATCGAGCAACACGTGACGAGGTACTGAAATGCATATGACACGCGAGATTTATTTCGCCGCGGCTCTCTTTCTATGTGACTCGACGCGGTAAAAAGAACGTGATTAATTGTTGAGCTATTGTATATATCAAATTATATAAAATTTGCTACAATTAAATATTTAATAATTGTGTAGAATCCACTACAATCGATATAATTTAATAATTTACTGTTGAAGAGTTGTATATACTTTGGATTAAAAGTCGTCAATTTTTAAAACAATAGGAAGTAAATCCTTCAGAATCACCAATTTTACTTGGTAAACAATCAATAGATCATTCTGAATAGATTGAAATGTTCTGTTTTTTTACTTTCTGATAAAATACATAAAAATGAAATTGAAAAAAAACTAATCATTTTATGTTACATAAATCACAAGTCCACGACAGAGAACGATTTATCAAATGATGTCAGAATAAACAGGAAACGAGTTCTGTTTAACCAGTACAACAACCAATTTCATTTCACGCTTCAATTCGCCGCACATTTTTGAAAAAAAATACCGCGGTGTCATTATAAATCAACATAACACAACATAAATAACAAGTATCGTGTTTTTATACGACTTTTGACTTGAACCACTTTCATAATCACATAGAATGCGACACCACCAACAAAATAACAACTTCACAATTGAACGTAGAAAAGCGAATAATATATGGTATAATAAATTGCAGATCAATAGCTGCAAACGAGGCACGTTATTCATCATCGGTGTTATTCGTATCGTTTTATAAACATGTCGACAGCTTTAATGCGTGTCATAAAGTTAAATTTATCTGCGTCCAGCTTGACGTTGGCTCAAACGTTAACACCGTTACTTTATGGTTTGCTAGGTAAAGACAATGCCAATTATTCAAAAGCTTCTGTTCACGGACGTATTACGTGTCTCTCCTATAATTTGCGTAACAGTGAATTTGCGTCATTGTATCGTTTCCCGATGCAATTACAATACACTCACGAGCGTTTGCAGTATGAAAGAAACTCACGTTCAACCGTGTCCATTATAGTTCAGAGAAAGGAATCTGCTCTGCCCGTTTTTGTCCACGGAGACTACCATTGATAATAATAAACGCGTGAAAAAATATCCAATCTGATATGACGCTAATAAAATTGTTGCATTATTATTACAATTATTATTATTGTTACTTCATGTCATTTTCGTGCGTAATCTTATATCAATTTGTTTTATCGAGTAACGACATAACAGATAATATTAGGTATAACAGATAATATAGGAAGTTTTGTTATTGCGAGTGATTTTTTGAACTGGTCTAGCTTACAATTATGTTGCAAGACAGGTTGCAGAACGATAGAGAAAATTTTTACACTGGTTAACAAGCTTTACCATTTTATGAAATGATTTTCTCCAAGTGCCATGGGTCTGAGAATTAAATATTTAATAAAGCATCGAGTCCTTAGTAATTTTAACTTTGTGCATGTTACTGATAGAACGTCATAAAACGATTTGTCCAGTTCTATCGGTTAAACAATTAAAAGACTGCGCTTTACTGTGCACCGATACAGTTCCAAGAAAAATGGAATAATAACATAGATCAAATAAAGTAACGAAAAAATAAGAGTGATAAAGTTTCCTGAGCATTTTCCTGTTTCACTTGAGCTCACTATGCAATCGATCTATGTTGTTACGTATTTTATTGCAATTTTGCAATACCAATAAATCATTACAATACAATAAGGATATCATTGATGCAGAAAAATATTCATAATTGCCACATAAATCTGTTAGCGTGTTAACGTTAATGGTTAACGATTCTTTCTAAGAAGATCTCTTAATCAGAAGAGCCAAGTGCACTCCGATTTATTTATGGTAGGGACTCATATCTAAGGACGAGTAGAACTAATAAGTGATATTGAACAGTCCACGCATCCGGCGACGGCTGGCTCACACGTGCAGCTATCGGTTGTCATGGGACTTTTACACAAGTGTGAATAGTTAGGGGAACAGCTTGACATTGCGTTGCCTAAAAAATAGGGAGGTTGTTCTTCAAGAATCTAGCCAGACAAAGTCTAGAAAGACAACGATGTCTTTTGATGAAAAAATCGTGAGAGACGGTACTTACCCCAGAATCTTGGCAGAATAACTATCTGTGAAGCGTGTAATTTTCCTAACAAGTGATTTTATCCTGCAAAATCGATGTTTTGATCTTGTTGCTAGCGATTTGACTTTAAGAACGGAGTACAAGTTTCGATTAGACTATCGATACTTTCGTATCGGTAATAATTGAAGAAGGCAATATGCAGAGCATTCTACGAGTTCAATAAAATTCTGACCGCGTTTGGAAAATCGTGGGTCGCACTTGAGATAAAAGTTGGAATAATTCAGGATGCTAGACGCTGATGCGTGAACTCTACCGTTTATGCCCCACATGCAACAGGTTTCTACGTCTACACAAACGTTTATACGTACACGCATCGACGAAAGCATTTTATCGATCGAGAGAAACGAAAGAGCTCACACCTTGAATGTCGCGTTCTTCAGAATTATTAAAAAAAAAAAAAAAAACAAAAGTCAGAGGAAGTAATTGGTCGAAATTATTTATTTTAATTTTCACTTGGATACTTAGAATTGAGGAAACTGAAGGAAACTCAGCGAAATCTTTGATAAATACATTGAAAGTTATTATCGTCTGTACTATCTTCTCATAAATTTTCGAGTGTCGTCTTTTCCTATTTCTCCAAAACAGAAACTAACACTCCAAAATCTTACTAAAATCAGAAAATATCTTTTCCATCGATCAGTCCAAATTTTAAAGGTCTGTTTTCACCATTTCGCGAGAACTCGGTCATCGTACGTCCACGAAGGAAAAAAACAAAAAAAAAAAAAAAGAAAACAAAAGAGGCACTTGTCGAAAATTCGTATCGAAGTTCGTCGAGCTGCACTGATTTCCCGGATGACGTGGTGACAACAAGCATGTGGGAAGAGGAATGCACGCACGCATGAGGCGATCGCAAGCGGAACTCTAGAATTCCACCACGGCTGGCTATCCTCTAGGTTTTCGCGATTGACTATGTTCAACGGGCAAGACAAGCTAGCGTGTAGGCGCGTATATTCTCAGAGGCGACTCGAACAAGGCGAATTCCACGCTGGATTACGACGATCGCTTGCTTGCTCTCGCAGACGGCTCTCGTGAATGGCCCACGCCTCCGAGAGAAATAGATAAATGACCAGACGCGTATTCCGCTTTATCACGGCATGGGAAACGCGGCCCCCACGACATCGGCGATCCCTCTGCTAAATGCGAAACGAAATCAGAGTGGAAGTGTCGACCGCCACGGTATTGGCGCGTTCCGCTTGCTCTACATGAAAAACCAGTTAACGTTCTGAATTTTTAGTCTCTCCCTCCTACTTTTCACTGTTCTTCTTTCTCTTCTTTCTTTTCGTTTTCCTTTTCTCTTTGTTCTTGAAGGTGTTCAACAGATTCGAGACGAACGAGAATTACAATTTACAGCATTGTTGGACAATATTGAATCTATGCAAATAATACTGACAATGTGCTAGCAACTACATAAAAGTGGACTGTGAATAGTTTAGTCATAAGGGCAAGATTCAGTAGTTGGTCATCTATGCTCCTTCTCCTTCCACTTGACGATGATAACCAAACATATATAAAGACATGCTTTAGAGACATTCTTGTAAATCATTATAGAGACATTCTATATCATTAATAGCATTCTAAATCATTCTACATTATATTCAAGAGCATTGTAAATCATTCTATATCATTCTGTTTCGTACACGACCACGACTGCAAGGGAATAAACTCTTCTAAATTGTAAGCGTGTTGACTCCATTACACGGAATCCGACAGCATCTAAAGAAATTTTTTTTCTTTATTGTTAGACGTATTCTGAAACTTTTAACCGATCGATTAGAATATAATAGCGTGATCCGAATGTATTTTAGGAGACAAATTTCTTCTCTCTCAGTGGAATTGGTGACTCGCCTCGAATGTGTCAACGCACGAGAGACATAAACGATACAAGAAATAGGGGGTGGGGGGGAATCACAGGCGCAATAAGGGAACAAAAGAGGAATTATTCAAGTTTGTCTTCAGTTCTTAGCATTAACTTTGAGTCGTCTCGCTTCTCCAATTATAAAAGTGCGAAATAATCGGATGTTCTTCGAGTTTATTTGATCGTAGTCTAGAAACCGTTAAATTCACGAGTCAGGAAGGGTGGAAGATCTAAAAGCATCGCTATAAAATAAGCATGGTAAATGCATCGCGTATCGCGATCGCGTGTCTGGCTATGAACGAGGTATGTACGTATGTGTATCGAGCCTCGCTACTCGGGAACACGGAGGTGGAATACAGTTCGAACAGACAGGATCCAGCCGGCAGTGTTCATTGACGAGCAAGCTAGTATCATCTACGTAATCGCGTGTCGAGGACTCACCGATATAGAAAGGAGAGGTGTCGTAGGCGTTGCAGGGGCCGGCGTGTCGCGTCTCGAGGACGAAGCCGGTAACGCAGGCGTCCTTGACGATGTGACACCAGCTTGGATAGGTGATATTGTTGGTGGCGCACAACATAGTCGCCGATGGATCTCGATCACGGTGTGTTCGGTTCCGGACGCGCTCCCGCTTCCGGGGACAACGATACGTGCAGGTAACGCATCGCGGCCGACCTGACTTCATCTCCGACAGACACGTCTGCCCCTCGCGGCAACGGATCGTTGTACAATCTGCGTTCTCTGTAAAACAGAAAGACGAATCATCGTGAGAGCCTGCGAGAAACAAATTGTGACGCGATCCACGGTTTTCTTTTTTTTTTTTTTTTTTTCTTTTTTTTTAATCAAATAAAACGAGCACAGTCTGCGCACCCTGTGAAATTAGAAAAAGAACTCCAATACAGTCTGTGTTCTTCGTACAATAGCAAAAGGAATTATAGGTTGGAGTATAATTTTGTATAAAATAGAAAAGACAAATAGTGGAACAATGTTCTCTATAAAATAATAACGTAAAATAACTGGTTCAAAGTTAATGAAGTGAGAGACAATGTAAAATCTACGTTCTTTAAACGGTAATAAAAAAACAATTGGTATAATATATATTTTTTCACACAACGAATCGTATTAAAGTGTACGGTTTTCTATAGAATAATAAAATAAAAACTTTTTAATCAAATAAAACGAGTACGGTCTGTGCACCATGTGAAATTAGAAAAAGGACTCTAATACAGTATGTGTTCTTTGTACAATAGCAAAAGGAATTATAGTTTACAGTATAATTTTGTATAAGATGGAAAAGACAAATAGTGGAACAATGTTCTCTATAAAATAATAACTCTCTATAAAATAATATCTCTATAAAATAATAACTCTATAATAACTTTTCTATAAAATAATAAAGAGACAATGTAAAAATCTACGTTCTTCAAACGGTAATAAAAAAATTGGTATAATCTACATTTTTTTACACAACGAATCGCATTAAAGTGTACGATTTCTATAAAATAATAAAATAAAAAGTCTGCTTTCGTTGAAATAGCTATTATACAATCGTTATGTAATCTTCGTTCTCTATGTAACAAAAAAAAAAGAAAAAAAAGAAAGAATCATGGTAAAATTCGGCGTTCTATCATATATAGAATGATAAAACGAATCGTGGTGTAGTCTACGTTGTAGGGGGGAAAAAAAACGTGTTACACTGTCAACGAACGAATGGAAATTTTTTCGAGTGATTAATATCGACGGGTTTTGTCTCGAGTCCGTTTTACGAGTAGAACGGTATTCCTTTTGCTCTTTGACGGTCGTTTAGACGAAGATTGTAGATATGACGCATTCTGATGAGTCTGGCGACTTATATGTGTTTTGCGAAGGTGTTCGCGAAGGATTAAGTCTGCTGGAGAATCGTTTTGGTTTGGATAACTGTTTCTCCTTTTCTTTTTTCATCTCGATGAATGATGACGCAACTCGAATGAAAAAGCGTGTAATGGAATTGAATTAAGGACCTCCTTTGCTCTGCCTATTCGGTCACATAGAAACGTTGATTTATTCGTTATTAACTCTTGCTTCAGTTCCAAAAATTCCTCAAACGACTGAACGACAAATGCGTTCATTTTCAATAAAATTGACCTCAATTCGAATACGTTAAATCCAACATTTGAGCACATTGTAAAAAAATATATTAGAAAATAACTTTTCGAACGGGGATTAACAACAGGAATTTTTAATTTTAAATGTTTCAACATATAGCATGACATTGAATTGAATTTGATATTCTGTCAAAGTCCAACTTCCATATATAAACTCCTCGAGATGTAAAATGGGATCGTCTGGGAAACACAAGTTCACGATCGTTCCTTGTACCAAAGCCTTGAGAGCTCAAACGGATTGACCTCATCGCGGAAGATCGAGTGGCAGTCAAAGTCACGGATGTGGATTGATTTTCGCGAACTCGTGGAGTCATCACCGGCGAACGTGCACGTTACATAACAACGAATGGCACTGAAAACCGACTGGCTAGTAGTAGAACCGCTGGTGACGAGGCAGAAACGAGAGACAGGTTCAATCGTCGAATTAGACGCGCTCTATCTTCGTCCGCTCGGTAGATTCGTGCTCGGCGACTCGTTCGCAGACACGATTACTGCAATAATATGTCGTTACACCTACTTGGGTCAATGGCCCACTTCTCACGGAGGGATCGTGTATAATGTATTGCTCATTTTTCATCCTGCCAGCCGTCAACGCGTACGCGACCCGACGAAACGTTATGCAATTCGTGCATCGACCATCTACCTTCGGATAAATAACCACTCGTTGGTCAACTGACACGATTGACACATGAACATTTACAATTTGCGTGTTTTCTGTGTAGACGTGGCTGAACACTGTAGCGTCCAATCCCTTTTCGTCGCGATGAAAAATTTAATTTTTATCTGCGACAACGGAATTTTAAATATGTTCTCCCTCTTTTTTTTTTTTCAATCTCGACAGCTTAAAGTGCTTTGTAGATATTATCATCAAATGTCTTTACTGTATGTATTAATTTTATCATTCGGCCTCTAAAGTGTATATGATATAGTTTTATCATAAATTAAATTTTAAACACGCAGAAATCTAGAAACCTAAAAAAAAGTATTTAAAATTAACTCTGTTAAATCTCGAATGTTTTAAAATATTTTACACAAATCTTCCATCCATTCTCTCATATCTCTACAAAGTTATCAAAGATCAGTTCCACCAAGTTGTTTCAACAACTCCGAAAGCTAGTTACTCAAAAAACTCAAAATTTATGCAAATTCATGAATCAGTGATCAAAATTAACTTAACTAATGAAAAAAGTTATTTGATCAACTTGCTTATATCTAGAATATAGTCCTCGGTGATTTTAAATGTAACGTCAAAACTAAAATACTAACACAACAAATCCAAGTCCAATTCTATAGCGAGACGATAGTCTCCACACAAACACACGCCCGCGCGCATGTCGATCTGACAGGAACCACAGATGAATATCAATTATTCCGGAGCATCGTATGAGTTATATATTTGTTTGTCTGCCGGACGTCTGACGTACAAAATGGCGGACGTACATTCTTTGTCTAGTCTAGGGTTCCTAGTGCACACGTGTAAGCCACGACCGGGGCAATCATCGTATCACAGGCGTGTGTGGTTGTAGTCTGTGTTGGCCGTACCACGTGGCTGTACTAGATTAATATTAAGTGATTCACGCTCCGTAATGCGATCCTTGTTGTTAGACACGATGCTTAGGCTACGTGTGTAACTTTTATATGAAAGTCTACTCGATGCTGCGATCTCATTGCTGGTTACACACTGGCTAGCGTTACATTGTTATACGTTGGGAGACATCTGCTTAGCGGGAGCAATTGAATTTATTAAGACACATTACGCAAATTGTAGTACGGAGAGCATTATACTAATGAGAATACAACGCTGCATCTTTATTAGAAAAATATATGGGAACGCGTGTATGGGACATGTCGAAAGCAGTCACTCCACTCTCTACGATTGTGAGGAGCGAAACTCTTTACAACATTTTCTTATCGTCCTTTTATAACTAGGTGTATGGTATTATCGTTCTATTACTACCAGATATCATCTTCTTTTTCTTTTAGATATTTTTACATTAGATACAGCTGTTACAGATGAATGATCCACCAATCTAATTATTATCAGTTTTTTTTTAACATACTTGATCTTTTTCCAATTCGATCAAATGTTCTTACAATACAATCGTGTCTGAAACATCTACATTATCATCAATACAGGTAATTATGGAAGTTTGTTTAAATAAGAAAAATCGTCTTGTGCAATTTTTCGCGATACACGAACATCTACTTGCAAAGTAACGATTCTACCAAACTGTGAGAGCTTGCCAATCAAGAGGACTGATTGACGGCACGAAAGTATGTACTTCTCAAAATCAAATACTACATTTTACCTGTCGCTTCGTAATACATTTGCACGGTAGAGATATCAAGGTGATCATGTCGGTTCGCGCAACGTTTCCGTACTTCAATCAGCACCTACATTGTGCCAATGCTACGCCAGGTTGAATGACCAATGACCCTCGCGCAAGACATGTTGCATAACATTGCATTCTGTTCCCCAGTCGTTACATATTAATGACGATACAGTGCCTCGTTGCCTTTGACATTTAAGGCGAATCATTCACGTGCGTAATTGCGTAAGAACAGTGGCGCGATCGTGGATAAACAAGCGAAACGAATGTTTATCGAGACGATTCAGCACGATTGTTTCCATTTGAAAGTGCAGATTAATACGCGCGATTCGCGGAAGCAGACGATTCCCGCGAATCTATAAATTCACGCGGAAATCGAGGTATTCGCACGAAAATTATTTATCTGTGCATGAATTAAACTTCAAGCTCGTCAGAATAGTGGATTCCAGATTTTCGAATTTTACGACTGCAATTTCCAAAAATATGCACGGCCACAGTCCTATTTTATCTGTTTGCAAAAGTCTTCGTGATATGTAATTCTGTATTGCTAAAAAAAAAAAAAATTGAAAATTTCTTAAGAAATTACCTTCGAAGAGAAATCACATCGCAATAAAGCTGAAAAGTAACCCAACGACTGAGAAGAAAAGATACTAATAGCAATAGTAATAATCTCAGGGAAAAATATTGATAAACGATAGATCTCTACGAATAGATAAGAGTATCAATTGACATCGACGTTTAATTTTCACGTCTTCACGCGGTTTCTCGTCAATTGTATCGTATATTCAAACCGTTGTCCAAGGAACAAATATGTCACTTGGAACGCCTCGATAGAGCTGTAAATTTGTAAAAGACCAACGACATCTTCGACGAATACGAGGCTGTTTGCAAATCCGCGATACAACATGCTTATGATTTATGACTCATGTATGTGACAAGGGTCAACGCAAGAAGGAATGCACACGGCAAGCCATTACGTATACGTGTAAGTATCATGGCTCGCGAATGGGCCATAATATGTTCGTGAGGCACGTGCTGGTTAAAGAGAATTACACTTCGCCTTTTAAGCATTATATTGTCTTATTCGTGTAATACTTCGTATAATACGTGGCATATTTCGACGTGAAATCGCTGATAACCTTTGAAATAAAAATCGTTGACGATAAGCAATTAATTACACCGTGGAAGCAGCCGAAACACACTTCGAGTAATCATCAGATAATGTGTCATCGTAATTTTAAACGAAACGGGTTGCGAAAAGCAGCGGAATATTTATTAAATCTGCCAGGATCGCCAAGATTCCTGATCCAATTAATCTCAAGAAAGATTTTTAGTTGTAAAACAGCAATAACGTTACGTTAAAGTTATTTCAATAAAACACACGTGAATATATTTATATTTTCGAAGAATATTCTTTGCTCTTTGAAGAATGAAACAAATTTAATATTTCCCAAAAATTATTATTATGCAAATTAAATAGATCGGTCCGAAGGTTTCTTTTGCGATGATTATTCGAATTAGTTCGAGAGTTTCCTATACAACTAGATCCCTTATTTTTAATACCAAGAATTTGCGTGCAAAAATTTTGACCGCGAGATACATTCGAAAAAATCGTCCCCGTACTTTCGTATTAAATTCCAGAGCCTCTGTAAGGCAACGAAATGCCAGACAATCGTTGCGTTTCGAATACTTAACACGATCGTGTGTTTATTAACCGTTGTACGAGTTCTCTCAGACGCAGCGCATCGAAGTTATTTGAATTACAATGCCGATGTTAATCCGGATTTCCTTAATGTTTCTCGGCTTGGTGTTTGCCTAGCAGACTAAAAATAGCATGGGACCGTGGTAAATGTTAATCGCGGCGGTAAAAAGACGGTGGGATGAATGAAGGAAAAGAGAAAAAAAGAAAGAAGGGAAGGGGAAAAGGAACGGGAAGGAAACGAGAAGGTGAAATGAGAAGCAGACACCAGATGAATGAACCGTTTAATGGGCGGTTAAGTCAAAGTGTAATGTAATAACCGCGCGGCAAACAAATTCTTTTCGGCGAAATTTATTTGTTTTCCTTCCATAAATTGAACGTAATTTATGGTGATGCATTTTACACGCCCACGCCAGCCACGATGATTTAAAACAGTACACTTGTCCGAGAGTTAAAATCGTATCCCGCTAGACATTCCAACGGGAAGAATGTCCGCGGCTTTAAACTCTTCGCAACCTAAATTCTTCTTTGCAGTTCACAAAACTGTCCCCTGCTATTTACACTTTTATGCGAACTTTCTGTTGAAAGGAGCGAGTCGATGGACAGACGTTGATTTCGTACTGAAGTTATTCGATTCGGGAGCATTGGAGGGAATAAGTAGATTCAGTAGACCACAGTCAGACGGCAAAGTCTATCTCGCTTGAAGCACGGGAGATTTTTATTGAACGATTAATTTTATGGGCCGATTGCCTGTTAAATCATAGTTATAATCAGACAATATTCAATATATTAAATTTACTTCAAACTGAATTGTATTATTATTAAATTTATCATTCTGCGACGAGAGATCACACCGTGTCACATGATTTTACGCGATTACAGAAACTAGAAATAAAACGATCGATTTCGTGCGCTTTGGCGCAGCCCACCGAGACACAGCGCGTCAAAAGTAATTAATGGAAACGTGGTTATTGATGATGCGAAGGAAACACGAGGGTAGCTCGAAGCGTATCCTTTTCGGAACTCGTTCTACCAGTCGTAACAAAGTAACGGATAGAACCGTTGCTTCGGATTCGTGGCTAGTTCTCTCTTAGGGAGATATAATTAATTAGCAATGGCTAATTAAATGGATATGTCAGCAGGAACCAGTTTTCAGCCTCGTAATTAACGATCCGGCACAGGATCGTTCGTCCTTGTTTCGTTACAATTTTATATCTACTTTGACCGATAATTAGCAATTTGCAACAGGTCGGCAACTCTCGAAAAGGAACGTTCTCCAGTTTCTAACGCACGGTCATTTCATTTCGCGAAACTTAATTTTGAACTCTTCTCCCAAAGTCGAATTTTATTCGTAATACACTTTAATTAATCAGCTAGCTTAGTGTTGCTATTTTAAAGATCTGTCTAAACTGTGTCGTGCAGAATGAAGAGTATACGTGTCATCCCTTGATTCATCAACCAATTTCATACCGACTCTATCTTCACTACAATCCCACGATACCCCGAAAGTGATATCAATGAAACGATACTAAAATTCACAACATCCATCATATAAACAACACTGAAAATCTCCAGAAGGCGAGACGTTGCAATCGTTGTTTCATTTAATTCAAATATTATACAATAACCTTTCCAACTAAATGCTTCTCTCTCTCTCTCTCTCTTTCTCTCTTTTCTTCGACATCCGCGCAAACGGACAGTTTCCCCGCGAAATTTGGCCGAGACAGTCGAAAACAGCGTCTCGATGCGCTATTAATGTATGGAGGAGCTATTAACGGCGAGCAAAAAAAAAGAAATAAGCAAATTACTTAACGCCTGTGCTGGCGCGAGAAGATGGTATCGTGTGTACGAGAGATCCGAGAATATCAAAGAATCCGGAGATTGGAGGGATCCGGAGAAGGGGTGGAAAGAAGAGGAAAAGAGAGAGAGAGAGAGACTGGGAAAAGCTCACCACGTATTACCATGTGCATATTTACAGACACGTGCACTTTCGCGCCTCGGATCCTCGAGAAAGACGATTATTTACATCGCGACACCTCCTTGCTAAGCCGGCTGGGGTTTATTTACTTATTTACTTCCTTGTCCCTCGTTGTGTACCGTATCTTCTTCCTCTCGCGGCTGTCTGTGCCTCTCTCGCCGTTTCTTCTTTCTTTCCTCCCTCTCCCGCCCCCCTGCGCCAACCTTTCTTTCTTTCTTTCTTTCTTTCTCCTTTCTTCTTTTTTTTCCCCCGCCTCTTCTCTTCCTCGTCGCCCTCGCGATCGAAGGGAAGTTTTTGCGGTTCGCCGGAGACCACCGTCAACTCGAGCGTTAAAATTTCTGAATACCACCGAAACGGGAAAACAGAAACAGAAAAGTCGACGCTACGTCGCGCCGCCGGTTTTTAGGGTCCACGCTCTCGTGTTTTGTTCGACGAGGACGATGGAATTTTACGAGGGAGCACGATGTTTGGGGAACGCTTGGCTAGAGCGAGGCGTGTAGTTCTGAAAATGTTTCCGAAGACGTTGAATTTTTTTTAATTCTTGATCAACTGATTTGCTTCGATCTGAAATCTGTGAACTGATTGTCATGAATAAATCATCAACAGTCGTGAAATAATATATACTACAACAAACATTTATTTGACTGCCATCGAACTGAAATTGACTTTTCGGTTTTTAATTGGCTCTAACGAACTGAACTGTGACACGACGAGCTAAATTTAATATCGAAGAAGCATCGAGGAAACTAATCAGAATGTTTCGATATTTCTTGCTACGAATGCGAGAAGCAAAGTCACCGACGAGTTTGAAACATGTTTCTGAACACGTTTCAAACTCGGCAGGAACGAGATCCTTATCGCTTAATTTAACAGGTAGTTATTTGCTTCTAAAAGTGCAACCTTCCACGCTGTATAATCATTCTTTTTGTTTTCAATCTTTCTGTTTTACAATACGAAAACCAGCAAAGGTCGAATTGCAGCCAACGAGTTGTGAACGAATGTGTTCTCTGAATTTTCACAGAGACGCCCGATTGAAAATTAAATTACAGATATTGAAACTCGGAGGCGAAGGTTGCGCCGTTTTACTACGAGCTAATACGCATTCTGTTCATAAAGTGAGATTAACATGTCGTTCGACGCAACACGTACATATGTAAAGCGCTTTTCTACGCGTTCTGCCAGCTAAGTGTTAACCCACGTCGGGTCGGACGTTAACACATTCAGGATGAGACGTTTTCTCGCGAAGTTTACCGTAGAATAGATAATTCCAGTGAGAAATACACTGAAACGATAATTACAATTAATCCTCGATCGATCGAACTCTTGCTGATTTCACACTATTGTTCAAATGTATTTGTTAAGAGTTAGTCAATCTTTGAGTAATGGAATTGTTGATTCGATCAATTTCATATTGATCAAATGTACTTATTAAAATGTTAGAGATTTATTTATTCAACCAATTTATTCATGGTCGATCTTTGATTAACGAAATTGTCGTTGATTCAATTCATTTGTCTAAGCACGAATTCCTAATATTTGCACGGGAATTGTATGTCACGGGAAGAATTGACGAGTTGTGAATTCGATGACGTTTATTTATCACACTGAAACAAACATTAAAATACGATATTTTATATTCTACTAATTTTTTTCTATCCACGATTTCTCGTCCACGCAATAACAGCTCACGTTCGGACAAGCAGATTCAGGCGAAAATGTACGTAAATTTCATTTAGACCGTAGATCCCCCAAACCCGATATTCGAATCTTCAACTTGAAGTTGAGATTCCCGAGAAAACAGAACGAACAAACCAAAACAAGTTTCTCGCCATCGCGTGCAAAATTGCGCGCCCAAACGATTAACGGTTCGTTAACGTTACACAAAGATACGACAATAAAATCCAGGCCACCATCCCCTTCTCCCCCTCCCTCTTCGGTTGGAAAGAGACAAATTCGGCCAGTATTCCCGCCTCGACACACCAGGCGACGTATCGGTCCCGCGTGCCACGGCGTATACAGTTATCCGATCGGAATATTCAGGAACCGCGAGCCTTCTCTCCCGCAGCCTCGGTCGTCAATGCGTCCTCCTCCCGCTCCGAGTTTGCCGGCGTTGATCCGGCGAATTTCGCGGCGGTCACCACCTCGGTCGAATGCAGCTCGCATCGGCCCGTTAACCACGGCCGATATGTTAAACGCAGTCACGGGCGGACACACTGGCGCACGCTTTGCATACGGGCAAAGGTTCTTTTCGCCGGTTGTTTACAGTATTGAGCAGGCGGGCGAGCAGCACGAGGACGAAGTCGAAGAGAGTGGAAGGTCGAAGAGAAAGGGCGCGGCAAAGGGGGGCAAACTTTGCGAGTCGGAGTCGGAGTCGAAGTCGAGTCGAGTCGAGTCGAGTCGAGTCGAGTCGAGTCGAGTCGAGCAGGGTAAGACGCGTGGACAAAGGAGGAGGCTCGCGTCTCAGAAGCGGAATATTCGAGCGGAGGCATGCCTCCAGTGAATGTCGATGTCGAGACGCAGACGCGCGGACGTTGCGAGGAAGGAACGAACGAACGAACGAACTGGCTTGGTGCATGATGGCTGGAAGGGAAAGAGATTGGTACGAAGGGAAGAAGGAGACAGCCGGATTCGGCTGGTGGATCCGGAGATGCCGGAGAGCAAAGGAGAGAGGGCCACAGAGAGAGAGAGAGAGAGAGAGAGAGAGAGAGTCCAGCGAAAAAAGAAGAGCTACGCCACGCCGCTCGCCGGTGACCAGACACCACGCCGCACCGTGCACGGTGTTACTGACGAGGAAAGGCTGAGCAACGCGCCTCCAACCTTGCCGGCCAGAGAAAAACATCTTTCGACTTTCGAAAAGGGCTGCGACGAAGCGATCTCGCGTCACCGGGGGCCTTTGACTTTTTAGCGGGGTTCCTTTTCGAAGGGAACCGGGCCCCGTGTGTGCTCGTCTGTTTAAAAAAAAAAAAGGACTCTACAGATTAGGAACAGAATTATTATCGCGCAATCCGCGGCCCTCGTCGATATAGTCAGATTGTAATTTATCTTTGGAGTGTGTATAAATCCGTCGCGTTATTACAAGGACACAACGTGGTCCTTGAAGATCCAGATCCATATTCTTTCTTTCTTTCTAGTATTCTTAAACATCGCGCAAAGATCTTTACTTAAGTATCTACTACTGCGACAGTTTGTCATTTTCAACACGATGCAGTTTCTTCGTACAGAGATCCAGATTGATATTTCACGACTGGAAATTCACGGGGGTGGGTCACGACACATCGTTCGCACATCGAACGGTCCTCCGTAGGATCTTGCGCGCGGAATCTCGGATAAACGTTCGCCCCTCTCTCTCTTTTCACGTGAGTGGCCCCTCGTTCCATCGACTGTTCCTCTTTCTCCTCTTCTTCGGCTTTATCTTCTTGTTTCTCCTCGTCTAACCGTCTCCCTATACTCCTCTTCCTCCTTCTTCCCTCCCTGCATATGCAGGACTCCCTTCTGGTTCCATGGTCGTCGACGTTCTCTTTCACTCTATCCGCGTGTATCCTACTCCCTGTCCGTCGTCGGCGCACGTCCCTCCCTCTCTCCTCTCACTCTTTCTCTCTCTCTCTCTCTCTCTCTTTCTCTCGCCTTCTCTCGCTGTCTCTCTTTCCCTCCCGCAGCGTCGACCAGTCGAAAAAGACGGTACGTATGGCATACCTCGTGCAGAGTCGTGCCACGAGGCCTTCTTCGTGCGAGGTACTCAACCTTCTTTGCATCTACCGGTCGCCTCTCTTGCCTTCCTCTTAGACGGATAAACGTCTGACCTCGTGCGACCCACCTGTTCCCCTGAAGTAGAGAGGCGAGTCCCCGTCGGACACGAAGGAGAAATAGGAAGAGCAGCGACGACGACGACGACGACGACGGCGGCGGCGGCGGCGGCGGCGGCGGCAACCAACGGCAGCGTGCAAAAAGGAGCGAAGGAGTAGGAAGAAACGGGAGGTTGAACCGCAGCAGGCAAGGCGGAATCCTTCTAAAACCTGATAGAATCGCGAAACGAACGATCCGCGGTCCCGCACGGTTGTGTGTGCGTGCACCGTCGTCGTGCACCCACAGATAGCAGTCGCCTTTGATCTCCAACATGCTGGGATCACGGAAGTCGTTCCGAGAATAAAAGATGAAGTTCAACCGGTAGAACGCTACCGGGGGCATCAAAGGTACCCCGCTGTCGAGTTTCTCTTTAGCCGGAACTGCTGTAAGAATTTGTTGCAGGGGGGGGGAGGAGGAGGAGGAGGGATGGCCTCTCTTGTAGAAGGCGCCAGAAAATAGAAGGGAACTCTTTTCTTCCAGTCGTCTGCTGAAACTTCTTCTCCTCGTTTTTCTTTCACTTGTTTTTCTTTTTTTCCTCCTCCTCCTCCTCTTCTTCTTCTCTCTGCGCGCTTGTTCTTTCATTCCTTTCCCCTTTTCTTCTTGATTCTTTTGCCTGCTCGTTGTTTTGATCGCCTCCACGGAGCACCGGGGATCCGCTCGACGCGATTCGTCGGCGGATCGTAGGCCGTCGCGAATAAAATTTCGCCTTCGGTCTTCAAATCGCGATGGAAATAGTTTGTTGTTTCGCGGGTTCCCGATTTAGATGGGCCGTAACGTTGCCGGCGACGGAATCCGCGGCCCGACTCTCGTCGAGAAACCCCTCGATGTAGAAGGGAGCTACGCGCGGCGGAGAGCGCGAATTATCGAGCCGTGGAATGAAAATAAGTCTACGCGCGCACACAGTTTGTTATTTCAGAGGCTGTCTAGCTTTTGCGTAATTTGTGGATCGAACACCGCGGGCGTTTTCTTCGTCCTGCCCCCGTTCCTCGTTCTCTCTTCGTCGCCTTCTCCGACAGTCTTGAAAATAGGCACGTACACAAAGGTCTGGAGTTTCTCCGACCGTCTCCTCTCGGCCATTGTTGCATACGTCTAGCTGATGTTTCACGGCGATTTTTCGACTACGTGTTTGACGCAACCGGTGTATTTCGAGTGTACGGGAAGTGCAGCAGGATTATTTCTGGCGTATAGATTCACGTAGTCTGCTTCTTTTGTAATTATTAGACGAACACGAATTATCGACATATCACGCTGTAAGATTATTTGATCAAGATGAATTTTCGTGCAGTTTGTACGTGATGCAACTTTCTTATGCAAATATATGTACATTCAACGGCGAAGTTCGAAAGAGAAATCATTCGATCAAAACAGTCTTCTTTAAATAAAATAATTATTCAACAAAGTCAGATGAAAATTTGCGAAGAAATTATTTTGTTCAAACAGACAATTTTCCGTTCGTGTTTCCGATCAATTTTCATGTATAAAACAGACGAATTACAGAACGAACAATCCTACGTAAATTTTAAAGTACTAATAAATTCGATATTTTTCTAAAATGTTTTTAGATGATAATCCGCAGGTTTTACTGTTATCTGAAGATTTTAACGACGGAATGTGGTATTACTCCAGCTATAAAGCCGCGCCATATGCTTGCAGATTAGAAAAAGCGTGCGTTTCTAACTACAGAGTGGCGTTTCGCGCGATCGAAAGTACCGTTTTCGTTCGCAGATGAAAATAAATATACTTCGAAGTACGGCAGCATCCGACGAGTTCTTTAAAATCGTTATGCAACTGATTTAGATCGAACGCTAGCGCATCGCGATTCGAAGGATTCTCTCCGTTTTCCAAGAATTTACCGTCACGAAAATAAGAAACTTCTCGATTCAAGATACGTTTGTTTTTTGTGTTCCCACTTTCCACCCACGGCGCGATTAGTCACGGCCGAAATGTTAGTCAGAACGATCGTTTTCTAAAAAAGAAATCCGCGAAGCGTGTTACGTCACGGATTAAATCTTCTCGTGTAATTCCGCTTACTCACGTTCGCGGAACATTGCAATCAACCATTTCGACATTCCTCTCTCCTGCCTGTCAATCAAATTTTGGGAAAATTAAGAACAGAATTTTCGAAGGTGGTCCTCTCTTCCTCGAGGTATCGGTCTTCATCAAGGATGCTCTTCGAAATAACACGTATTATGTTGCTGAAAATTTCGACGAAAAGTATTCGTTTTTACAAACGTTCATTTTGGAAAATTGATTTTAGAGAGCTAATTTATAGAATTATAAAATTTCCACGAGTTATGAGTTAAGAGTTACCCGTTGTACGAAAATAATTATAAAGTTCCAAAAGTAAATTTTCAACAGTTGTACCCTTGACGTACAATCTGTAATTTCAAATTGTCAATTCAACGATAAATTGTTCCATATGAACATCTACATTGCCGGAACGATTATTCCTCAATCATTCGTCGCGTTCACGGCGAGCTTCGTCCAATCTTCGAACGAACATTTTTACAAAATATGATAAACGTAATATCTTCCTACGTATATTTATCACTAGCTCGTTTTCAAAAATTTACAACTGACAACGCGAAAGGTAACGAGACATATGTGCGAATATTCCCTCGTATTCATTCACAAAAACATAAAATTCCGACTCGTAAACTACCCCTCCAAATATCTCGTAAAACTACAAACTACAAACTCTATCCGCCAAACTGTCCCATGCTCGAGCCGCGTCACGTCGTGCAAACTTAGTACGCCCGTTTCACCGGGCTATCAATCATCCCTTTGAGAATCATCGTCATTTTTCACGCGAAATTCCACGAGATGGGGGGGAACGGTGCCAAGAATTGTGGCAATAAAATTCTACTAGATTTTCGACGGGGCACCCGGTGGTAGTGAACGCTGATCGATGCACGCCGAATTCCTCGAGTCGCCAGTTATTTTTAGTCGAAGCAGCGAGCGGTGGAAGGGGCCCGGTAAGTATCGTAAACGTAAAAGACCGCGTGTCCCGGCTTCCAAACATGCACGCGCGTTGCGTGGGCGCTCCCCGGCCGCATGCGTGCGTGCGTGCGTGCGTGCGTGCGTGCGTGCATACGGTGAACGACCGGAGGGCAAGGACGCCACAAGGACACGCCCTTACACACGTCCGCGCGCCTCCACGCGCGCGCTCACGTGCACGTGCACGCGTGTCAACCCTTTTCCGCGCGACGACCGCCGTCGCCGATGTTCCTTCTTCTTCTTCTTCTTCTTCTTTCTTTCTTTTTCTTCCTTCTCCTTCTTCGTCTTTTACTCCTCTTTTCCCTCTTTCTTTTTTCTTTCTCTTTCCACCAATGCTTCCTTCTGCGCTTCTATTATACCGCGATAAACTATGCACGCGTGGCTACTAGTTTTGTGTACGTGCCGCTTCCGCCGCCGGAAGGACTAACGTGCGACCGGCGAGCCAACCGGAAGCCGGGGCGTAATTAGCTTGAGCCGAGCGAAGAAGTCGGTTTGACGGTTTTCTTTTTCTTCCTATTCTTCTTCTTCTTCTTTGCGTTCGTTCGATTCGATCAAACGCCCATTCTACGAGACATGAATGTATCGTCTCCTCTTCGAGTGAATTTACGCGACAATTCGCGATGGGCCCGTTCGATGAGTTTTCACTCGAGGAATTATTTCGGGACTTGAAGAAGAATTTTGAACTCGAAGAGGTAGGAGTTGAATTTTGGTGACACGGAGGAAACTGACAAATCGAGGGAGTAGAATTCTGAAATATGTTATTGCATGTCGCCGATTAACTCCATTGAAGACCAAGCACACGATTTCATTGAGATTTGTCGACGTCTTAAAGTTTCGTGTAATTTTGCGAGTGCAATGAACGGTGACAGAAGAAAAGAAATTGCAAACGAAACAACAAAATTTAAAGATTTGCAATGAAACAGATCCCTTTTCTACGCAGAGCTATTCCAAACTGTAGCATTCTAATATTTAAAAAAAAAAAAATTGACAATCTATGGAATAGTGGCACAATTTATGAAACTTATTTCCATCAAACTCGCTCGATACAGGTTTTTTTTCTGTCGTGGCGCAACGCGTTGCATGGAAAAGCACGCTGACGAGAATATTCCGGTCTTCGACTGTAAAGGGATAGTATTACAGGAAAAAGACGCCGCTGACGCGTCCTCGGCATTCCAAGCGTCGTAAATCAACGACGAAACCGCGGATTATCCTCCAACGGCCTCGAGTTATACACTCGTTACATGCGCTCAACCACCTCCCCCTTCCTCCTCGTTTCTCTTCACGCGCTGATTCTCTTAACGAGTTTTTGATTCAATGTTTATACATTATCGTAACACGTTGCACGCGTGCTGCCGACAAACGACGTTCCTAAACGAGAGAGCGATCAGCTTCGAGGGAATACACCGCCGCGAGATCTATAAAATTTCCCCCGATCGAAACCGTGTGTGTGTGTGTGTGTGTGTGTGTGTGTGTGTGTTTTTCAAGAAAATTTTTTTGACGAAACTTTGAATGAAATCTTAACTACAATAATAGATGAATTTAACTACAATGAGAAATGAATTAACGCGACTGCTCGAAAGTTTGGATCTGTCTTTGCTTTTCGGAGCGAAACAAGCTTCTTCGTACATTTCGATCTTTAAATATGATCGATTGAAGAATTTCAGTGGTACAGGAAAATAATATTGAAGATTTCTTTCGAAATGTCAAATTCTTCAGCAGGAATCTATCTACGTTCTAACAAAGAAATAAAGAAACTGTATTTTAATAAAATATCAAATAACCGACTAGCCAAATTAATTATTTACCAAACTAATTATTTATTTTGCCTAGTTCCTTATATTTATATTATATAATTAAATATAATTTATATAAATTTTATTACTAATTTAATCATTATATCATTTTTAAAATAATTAAAAAATTTTTTTTCTAATAATTATATATATATACAAATTTTAAAATAATTTAATTTTTAAATATTTAATAATAAATTATAAAATTTTTTTCATTATTAATTAATACTAAAATCATCATTTCAAAAATAATTTTTATATATTATATATTAAATTTAAAGTTTGCATTCAGATCACATTGCAATTTATCATCTTTTTATTGTCAAAGATTTTCGATCACTCCAAAAGCGAAGGGTCGAGTCTCGAGCTGAAAGTAGCACCAAACGATCGATCTTCCAACTATAATTTCCCGAATGTCGCGTCAAGTTGATGAAAGTTCGAGAAACCTGCACGACCTGGCACCCGAGACACTTTTGCAGGCACACGATTAGCTGGTGAAACGATTGGAACGGATCGCGTGACGTTTCTGAAGGGATGGTGACGCCATGTTGGGGAGGGAAAGGTGGGGGGGGGAAGAGTGGCAAATCGCTGATCTTACTTACTTAAAAAGTTACAGGCTTTATTACGACTTCTTCGAAGGAATATGCAGAAAACGATACATTCCCCTCCCTTCTTCTTCATGTCCCTCTCGTCCCTCCCTCCCTCCTCCCTGTTCCACCTTTTTCCCTCCACTTTGACTTTCCTGCTCGCTCGCACTGTGTCTGTACTCCTTCTTTTTATAATTTTTTTTTCTCTTTTCTTTTTTTTCGTTTTTTTTTTTTTTTTTTTGTTTTTTCTTACAGGCAGGCAGATCGCGTCTCGGTCGATGAACTTCCTGGAACGATCTTGCGATTGCCTCCTGATGTTTCGCTCTTTCTTCTTTTCCCTCCTTTTTCTTTTTCCTCTTCCTTTTTACCTTTGCGCTTTCTCTCTCTCCTTTTCTTCTCGAATCCATGCGATGCCGGACACACTCGAGTTGAGAAGCACCGGCGAAAAATCCTGTGCCGCGACACGGGAGGCGAGGCGCGTGTTCCACGCCTCGAAAAACTCCAAGACGATAATACGCCGCCCTCGTTGCGCCTCGCGAAAGTATTTCACGCATCTCGCGAGCGTTATTGCAAAATTTTATCAGTCCCAATGGGATCAGACTATCGCGATTACATCGACAACGTTTTCGCAGTTTTTCACACACGCTGCAAGTTCGCAATCGTCGCGGGGCCAACTCGTTCGTTGATTAATTTGTTTTCGTAACTCCTCGTGCAAATTGCTACGTAAATGGTCTTCAAATTTCTCATCCGCTGCTCACACGTGCGCTGAATTGGAAAATATAGCAGGGCTTATAAAACACTTCGATGCAGAAATGGACTTTCGTTGCTTTCGGGAATATCGTTCTCTTCGAGCATCGAACGCCCTAATGGTTAGTATTAATGTTAATCGAATACACGCTCGCGTTATATGGACCGGTTATTGAACATCTCGTCGCGATGGTCGATAATTGCCGATGATAAAGAGAATCTATATGGAGCGCACGCGTGCAAGGGAGCGTGAAAAAATCTCCGACCTCGACTGAAACGCGAATGCTCCCTCGATATTTGCACGATGTTCCGACCGATTAGCACGTTTTTTCTTTTTCTCTCTCTCTCTCTCTCTCTCTCTCTCTCTCGTCAAACTAAGAAACACATTTTTCTCGAATGACTAATGCTTAGACCTGCGAATCGACTGAATTCCTCGCAGAAACCAACGACAAAACATCCCGCTTCTGTTTCTTCTTGGTTAGTTTTTCGCGTCGATCATCACCGAGAGCGACAATAACGAAATCAATTACCGGACGGAGAAAAAGCAGTTGGCCAGGGATGAAGACAATGAAAACGAGGCCGGAGGAGGTACGAAGCAATTCGCAGAATACGTACACGGTCAGAATCTGTTATCCCTGGAAGAAGGATAATGTAACGGTTGAAAGATCAAGCGACTAGGAACGAGGCGGGAAAGAACGCGATAGGAAGGGAACAATAAAACAGGAATTTATCTTCGGAGAAGGAAGATCTCACTCTTCGTTCTCGGAACGAAGCCTTATAAAACTATAGACAGCAGTAAAGCTGAGAGGAAAGAATACCTACATAGCTGAATGATCGTAATGACGAGAAGAAGTAAGTATAATTCGCTGACATTCGCTGAGCGAATGTAACGAGCCACCGATTCTAAAAGAGATCTGTCTCAGCTCGAAATTCCGCGCGCGACGAATAATGAATACTCAGCTGCACACGACGAGCAATAAACTAAGAAACGATCGTGAAGTATTATTAGCAACTGTGAAGAAGGAAACTGTTATTGGTACACTGTCACTCGAGACTAGAATGAGTTTACATCCTATAATTATCGTGCAAGCTCGTATCAGTTTATAATGACACAGTCAAATTGATTTTTGCGTGATTATTAAACTTTATGGAACTATGTTGTTCGACAGCCTCTACGTGCTCGGCAAGTTTTCCAGTTTTTTTGAATCATTTTTCCATCGTTAAATATATTTTAAACTTACTGGTAGAACTGACATTGATTGATTGTTTATTGAGAAGACTTGTGGTCTACAAAGTCCATCTATTATAAATTCAATCAAATTGCGATTAGTCTTGAAATAAAATATCCTAGAACAGAAATCGAGAATTTTTGCAACAGTGCAATGACATACGTCTTATTTCAGTAATATCGGCATGAAATGAAAAAAATTTAAAGAACCACTGTCTTTTACAAATTTCTGTTTTACAAAAGAAAGACAACACCATCGACAGACGATACGTGTAAATCGTCAGGGCATTTTCACGCGCTTGATATTTTAATGGTATCTCGATCATCGTTTTGCATCCTATTGAAACGAGAAGGAGAATGCAGAGAATATCGCTAGCAGGCAACTTTGGTAGAAAAAAAAAAAAAAAAAAAGGAGGCGACTCCGTCCATGTACGCTTGCACAGACGCAGAATTTTATTATTCCCGGCAAAGTCTTGTTTGGACATAACTTCGCTCGGTGACTTTATGGCACCTGTCAGAAGAGTTCGGCGCTGTGCAAACCAGACAACAATAAGGTACATTCCGATGCAAAGCACCGGTGGTCTGGCTACTCGCCTGCTCACCAATGAACTGAACTTTTCCCTCTCCCCCTGTTTTGTTCCGTTCCTTCGTCACCGTCCTTCACCCTTTCTTGCTCGAACTCTTTTACATGCACGATTTCATGCCGCTTCTTTTTTTCTTTTCTTTTTCTTCTCTTTTCTTTTCTCCTGCAGCGGCCCGCAGCAATAAAGAGACGACGTCCGCGTACGCTTCTAGCCGGAGAAATATTATTCCGACTTTTCGAGAACGAAACTATTAATTAACTTTCATTATTTCGTGGACGTAAATCATCAACTCTTCCAACGAGAATTTAAATTATCACTGTATAATTTATCGTGTAATAAACGATTCAAATTACGCGTCTCATTTACGAATCAATTGTGGCCTGTAGTGCGAAATTATCGATTGATCTTCTCTCTTTCACATCTGCTATAAATCTAAAATTTTACATACGTGGATAAAATTTTATGAATGAATAATGATTCAAAGTGTTTTGCAAATAATCAAATAAGTGGATGAAAATATAAATTATTTATACAATATTTTTAAATATATATTATTATCTGGAATAACCATATTTTTTGAAATATTTCTCATGTCTAACTAAATGCTTACTTGCCTTCCAAATAAGAATCCGAATTAAAATACCTACGATTATACGTCCACTTTCTCGTGTCATCAGCGACGAAAGCAACGTCTCTATAAAAAAAGTACATTGTGACGTCGCCATTCAATTTGGACCGTTGATTTCAGTTTCCATTTAGAAAAAAGAAATTCCCATTCACCAGTTGCATCGGGTCACATAAAAGCCAGCCTGCGGTTTACACTCGCGTTTTCCTACGTTTAATCACTCTTTCACGTGAGAAGCAACAGGTAGTGCCTGTTCGAAAAAAAGCGCAAAACGCATTCGAGCTCCCTCGCGGAGCGGATTCATCCTCTAACGTAAATCTCACGCTAGCTAGAAAGTAAACTTCGAGAAAGAAAATTGTAACAATAAAACGAAGGGGAGGAGAAAATCAACAATTTATACGTATTGTACAAAATACGCGAACATCGTTCGATTCTTTCAAAATTTAATTGATATTCGTTGATGTAAATGTTATTAGTAAATATTATAATAATATTTGTGTAAATACACATGATTGTAATAATTAAAATATCATAAAGAAAATAGACAAATATATTCATTTATATTTTTATCTCAACGAAACACATTGGAAAGCGATCATCAGATGTTACTGAATTTTCTAGAATAATTTTTAAACGAGAAAAATTTCACGGTCGAAATATGTAAATATCTTTCAAATTAGGAAAAGAATCTCACGCGAGATTCTCAGATACAGAACAACATATTACGAAAATGAAATCCAACGTTACATTTCGTATTTTGTCGTGGTTCCCGGAACAATTAAAGTGTTGATCAGTAAAAACCAGCCGCTTGTTTCTCCCAACCGCAATACCGAAAACTTCGAAACCCATCATTCCGGAGAAGTTTCCCCACCCAAACTCAAAAATATCGATCAACAACCAGCCCTTTCCCTCTGTTCAAAACAACAATTAGACCCCTCCCTTTCGAGTCACCGCGATATTTACGATTTCTCCACGAGGCTTCTCTTCCCTGGGCACTGAAAAACCGACAAAAAAAAAAAAAAGAAAGAAACAGACCGCGACGAGACGAAGAGAAGAAACGACAAACACGTAGAGGCTAGAGTGACGTCGAAGCGAGAGAAGGAAGGAGAGAACGCGAGCGATGGAAACAACGGTGAGCGCGTCCGCGATGTTACAAGGATGTGAGGTAGAAAGGACCAAGTGGTGGCCAGCGGAACAACAACAACAAAGTGGCGGAGGAACCGAAGGGCTGAAGAAAGAAAGAAAGAAGAACGACTAAGCGAAGATAAAGAAAGATAGGGTAGGTGAAAGAAGTAAAAAGGAGACTCACGTTTGCAGTGGCCCTTATAGGCGACGGGAATGGCGCGACCTGCGCGGCAGGCGGCAAGTCGCAGGTGGCAGGCACTCTTGTAGGTGTTTCCGTCGGCCCCGCAAACGGGGCGTGCGGCGGCTCGCTGTTGCGGGGGCGGCTGGGGGCACCTGCGAGCGCACCTCACGCAGTGCGGGCTCAGATTCTGGTCCAGCAGGCAGCTCCGGCCTTGGCCGCACCGGACCCGTGCGCACGAACCTGCTCGACACTTTACACGTTATTACGCACAGTCTTAAACCGCCCCCGTGATAGATGCGTCGCCTTCCCGTCGCTTGTTTTGTTTTCCCGCGTCGTTTCGCCGCGCACGCGCGAACCAACCGCGCGTGCGCGCGCACACGACCACTGACCACCCCGCGCGTTTTGTTTTCTTCGCAGCCGGGACTCGCCAGTTTTCCCCGAGTCAGTCGGCGCAGATGTCGAAGATGGAATGAGAATCGACGAGGATAACAAGTAAAACGCGCGGAGATCGACTCGGGGTCTGGCGAGATGATTGAACTTTTGTTGAAAGAAACTGCCGAAGTGGTCAATACGTTCTAAATTATTTCACAATTGTTGCGTTTACAGAGTTGAATGATTCTGGGGAAATGTTTCGAGGTAACGCGCGATCGTTGCAATTGAACAGCATCGAGAATGCCATTTTTAATTCTGCCGTGGTCACTTGTCGAGTTTGAAAAGAAAACTCCAACTCGCTTGGCGATTAAATCAACGAGTCAAGATGAAATGTACTACAATGAAAAAAATTTATACTGTGTCAACAAATTCTTACAAATTCTCTTTTCAAGAGGTAGCTAATAACTTTCAAATAATGTGAAAGAACCGTGTCATTTAATTTCTGCACGTATTTATTTGTAGCTATTAGTTATACAAAGTGATAGCAAATACTTTTACAGAATGTGAAATCCTGAATGGTTTTCGATGGCTGTTCAATTGCAAAGGGGCGATGATAATGATTCTATCTCTTTCATACATACTCACTTTGGCAGTGGCCGTTATAGGCAACCGCTAGCTCGTGGCTTCCTTTCTTGCAAGCGCGTTTCTTCAGTCTGCACAAATTTTTATAGCTTTTGCCGTCCGTCCCGCAAACCGGACCACCGCCCCTCGGCGCCTTGCACTCCGGGCTGCACACGCACCTTGGTCTCCCTCTGCGTACCACGCACTTCTTCCCTTCCTCGCACCTTACCTCCGCGCAGCTTTCTATCAACAAAGGCACACGAGTTTGAATTCATACTTTCACGAGAGACAACGTCGAAAAGCGGCGTAATTAATTTCCATCAAAATACTCCACAAACGTCATAAAAGATACAGAGTGATTAGAAATATATACAATTCATGTTTAATAATAATAGTAGATTCTACAAAGATTCTGCATAATAATTATTTAATTAGCTTCGATCGAATTATTTAATCAGTTTCTGTGTTTCAAGAAGAGTACGAGATTGAAGATAAATGTGAAACAGATATTCACTTACCTCTGCAAGGACGGCACTGCACACCTCCTCCGAGCACCCGCCAAAAAAAGAGACTTCCGCTGTCGAGGTCCTCCTCGGAGTACGCGGTCGCGGCCGCTGCGTTCGAGGCGCAGCAATCCTCCTTCGTCACTCCTTGCGACAATAATTCCTTACACCGTCCGTTGCTGATGGAAGACCAACATATGCCCCCTGCAACGTGTTCGGGAAACAAGAATGATTGCGTGAGTAACGAAGCGAATCGAACAACAAACTCATTATCGATGAATTGCGAAGGAGTGCATCAATCACGAGTGGACAATTTTAATATTTGATCTGCTGTGACTCACTACACAGTCGATTAATGTTACGACCAGTTTTCGAATTTGTCATTGCCTTTCGAATAATTAAAAAATTTAAATGTAATAATTGTAACTGTAAAATAATTATAAAAAGTGTGATATATGAATAGATGGCGAATATTCGTGGAAATTCAAAAGAGCGGAACTTGATTGAAGATTTGTTCCATCTACTGAATGCTACGAGTTAGATGATTTCCATACATTTTTCATAAACATTTGTAATCTAATCGTTACGTGAATTACGCCACTCCAGTGCAGTTTAACCAAATATCTACGAGATTATCATACCACTAACCCAAGGAATCATGGAGCTTTTTTCGAACAATTCGACGAAATAAATAGAATTTCGAGATAAACAAGAGGAGCAGAAATAGCATTGGCGGAACGGAACTATGAAAATTCCAGGCGAGAATATGACGAAACGACGAGAACGAGAGACAAGATTTTTTCCCCCCTCGTTTCATAGCGCGCCTAATCACGGCCATAGCTATGCTAGGTGCGCAACACGCCGGTCTCGCGGTTCGCGCGTCTCTTTCTTAATGAAAGACAGCCGGCTCGCGTTAGTATTCCTGGAACGTCGCATTAATGAGACGCGTTCACGGGGAAAATTCCTTCGGCGAGTTTTAATTAACGCCGTGTACGGCGGGGCGCGACGCGCCACTTTTGGAAAAAAAGTGGAACAAGGCCCGGCGCGAAATCGAACAGGCGGGGATCACCATTCGTTAGAAAGGACGTGTCATAAAGTTGCGAAAGAGACACGTACGCTCGTACGAGGATAGGAGGTTGGATCGCCACGTGTGAACGGCGTGTATCCACCGACACACCGAGCAGCGATATGAAGAAGAACGAGGGAACAAGAACGTCGATGGATCGACTTTGATTTTCTCAGAAAAATGACGCTGATGTTTCTCAGCTGTGGAGAAGCGATTGCGAGCCGCGGTGAATTAAATGTGGGATAAGAATGTGCGAATGTGCATCGCGAGTATGCGCGATTGGAAATTACGTAGCGGTCTGGGGAATGTGGAGATACGAAGACGTTCTGGATTCACTGATTAATGTACAACACTGTTATTTATAATGCCTGATTGTATTTGAAACAATGAGATCACGATCTAACGGAGCTACATTAGGTAGCTTTGTTGATAATTAAGTTAATCGATATTTGAACCAAACTGAACTTTCATTGGTCAGATGCGTGATTGATATTGATATAGATACTCGCCTCGTGGCTTTATCTGTTGAATAAAGTTAGATGTGGATACTTTGAGATAGATTTCTAAAAATAATTTTATTGCAATAGTTGTTATTTTTCTTCCATCAGGGTGGCTATCACTATTTATTGTTTTCAAAATTTCTATTTCTTTTTCGAAGATTGTTGAATCCTTGAATCCTTGACGAAAAGTAACTGTCTTGTTTGCCAGTTATAACAGATGCAAGGTACATCAATGTAAATCGTGAGAATCATTGGCCATAAATATTCATTCAAAAAGTTTATACTACGTATCAGAAGAGTTTTACGATTCCCACGATTTTACATTTCAAATCAATTCTCAACCTCTCGATCACACGTATCTCTATCGTACGTTTAATCGTTCCTTTTAATAATGTTGTAAAAGTACAGTAAACTTATGAATAATAGAAAACAACATCTACAGTCTATATCTTTCAATTTCACGATACTGCGACAAGGCAACAAGTATAGTTATTTTTAACACAAATCTCGCTGAAAATATTAATCAAATTTTCTACTGTATTCTAGCCAAATGAAAGCGGAATCAAAATATCAAACAAACTACAAATAACAGCAGTATAAAAGTATTTTTTAATTCAAGTAAAAAATACTCATCTTTGTTCTCAATTAATCTAGAGCTTGATCGTCATCTTGAAGCTTTCAATTTATCTAAAGCGTCGTATTTGTACAGAGACGAATTTATATCAAACAGTTCTCAGAGATAAAATAATCTTTTATTCACTTAAGAAGTTAACACTTAAAATTCACAATGAGTGAAATGCACAGTGATACGCTAAATCACGATAAATAAAATTCCCGCGAGGAATTACGAATCGGGGTTATTCAGTGTTGAAAAATTCACTGAAATATCATTGACACGCCAGACAGACAAACTCCAAACGGTCTGCGGCTGCATGTCCGAGGAAGAGCTGGAAAGTTAAGTATTTTTCTACACTACGAACTCATAAAGAAAACGTTCAGCGTGAACTCCGTGTGCAAGTACTTTGGCTTGTATGATCAGCACACAGACGAGACTCGTCCAATTCCTGGCTACAAGTTAGGAATAGTCGACATTGTTTGCCGAACTCTCCATCGACTAGGGTAAAATTCCTCGAAGGCGAAGAGTTGGCGGCTATGCTAACGTCTACGCCACAATGAGCCTCCCAACCCGACGTACTAATTACTTCCACTTTCGATTGTGTGTATTTAAATAGTGCTCGCACGCGTTGCATTCGAAGCACATCCGTTTTCTTGCTCTTGAAAGTATCATCAACGGTGGCTGGGATCGCCTTGCAACAGCGAATGAAATCTTTCGATCGTCTCTTCTCCATCGGAGATTCACGACTAAGCGAATAATGAAAATTTTGTCTGGAAAACTAGCAATTATTTTCATTTAAGTTCATCCATCACGATGCATTTACAACAATATAGAAAAGACAGATAGAGAACGTAGAAATGAATATTGAATATAATTCTACGTGGACGTGGAATTGATTTTTAGAAATAGAAACAACTATAACAGAAGATTGGAAGAATATGATGTACACTCTTTCTAAAATTGTAGATCGCAGAATGCTTCTCGTGGTCGTATTTCTGTTAAAATTAAAAAAAAAGGGTACGATTTCACCGCGGGATCGTCGCAGCGCGAAAGATTTCAATATCAGTTCCAACGAACGCCTCTTCCCCGACGTTGCTACATCGTTCCTACTATCTTTCAAAAGGAAGCTTCGTTCGCTCGGGTACATACCAAACAACCGTTACTCTCTCGTAAACTTAAATTACCAAATTAACATGTATTGTGAGCGGCAACCTGGAGGCACTTAATCCGCCATAATTCTGAAATACGACGAGGAATTTCCATACGGGGACGATCGTTGAAAAGAATGCCAGTTGCATCGCGACCTGGGTGCTTACGTGTCCCGAGGAATATATACATATACATATATGTCAATTACCCTAACTTCGCCAGAGCTCCCCGTTAACGAACAGAATGCGAAACGAACAATGCTGATATATAAAGGGCGCGTTAACAGACTCAAAGTACACACTCGTGCGAGAAATCGTAATTGTGTGCTTTCGTGCAGTAGCTTCGTGGATCAACAGATCGGTAATGCGATCTGTTTCTTGCCTCCTCGCCTTTCTCGTCGCGTTCATCTTCTTTTTTTTTTTTTTTTTTTTTTTCCCGTTGCGGCCGCAGCATCGAGTCAGACGTCGGTAACAAAGGCGGCGTGTTTAAAACGCGCGTTTATAAAGCGATTATGGCCGGCAAGAGGTATGCAACAATAAACGTCATTGAACGGTTATAAACGGGATGTCCGATGTGGATTAGTTAATAACGTCGAGTTACGATTTACGCGGGCAGGACGTTAGAATAAAATAATTTCCAAGTGTGGCTCGTCGTTGCGACAAGCGCGCCACCGATCCAGAATATGCGCGCAGATCCTTCGATCCTTCCTCAATGGGGGATATCGTTTCTTCCTTTTATCCTCTTTCGATGACGGTGATTGGAAACGGACGGCGAGGCAACCGCGCGAGACGCTTATTTAAAACTCGTAATTTATGCACGTCCGATCATTGCGCGCTCCGTAATACGCAGTTCGATATTTATTAGCTGCGATCAGGTTTTTCTTGCGACGCAGGCGATACCGGCTGATCGTGCGCGTCATTAGTTTTCTTCAGAACGGAAATTTCCTGGGGAACATTCTCGACTTAAACGCTCGACTTTCGAGGCTCAAGAGTCACATTTTTGATCTTTGGCCCTCGAGTGCCTTGCCGACACGTTGTTTCGCGAATATCAGGAATTTGACAAGAGTATTCGAAATTTACAAGATAGTTAGCAGTGCAAGTATTACACGATGGAAGACTTATATTTGAAATACTTAGTTTTCAGAATATTTAATGGAGTTATTAAACTAGACTGTTATTTGTACTACTGACGTGAAAATTAACATATATCGTGTACTAGTGCAACTCCTACATATATTCATTTTCATATATATTTTCAGATTTTTGCGACACCCTTAAAGTGTATAAAAATCTACTCATTACCCTCAAGACGCTTCCTGTTATTTCAAACTTCAATATCTCACACAGACAGATCTCCCAATAAAATTGTTAACGCGTCTAGACGAATTATCGCGACGTGCTAGCCTTGTCCATTTTTGTAAAGTGTCTCAACAAGTACGTACGTAGTTGATATTTTCGTAAATTACCGCGTCTAGAAAATCCCACGCGGCCCTCGGGAACACCGCGGTGAATCGCACTGATACTGCAAACAGCGTTCCCGAGAACAGAGGGGAGAAAAATACAACTTCCGGTACGCGCGTGGCGTTTCGCGGGCCAGAGGCCGCAAAGAGGCAGAGAAAGGGTGAGAGAGAGAGAGAGAGAGAGAGCTGGTGCACTCGGTTGTGCGGTTTTGCGTGGCGGCGTAAAAAGACCGAGACACGCCGCGGCAACCAGAACCCGAGACGTCCCTCAGAGACAATGGAACACCTCGGGCACCAATTAATCACCGCGCGATAATGCAATTGGAAACAGCCGGTACCCCGTCTTTTCGCAAGCTTGGCCAGCGTCTGGCAACGAATTGCCCCGACTACTCTCGTGCCTTTTTGCTCCGAGCTCCCCTCCCCCTCGTGTGTCCTTCGTCCTTTCTCTTTTCACCGTTGCTCCCTTCCCCCTCCTTTCCGTTGTTCTTTTTTTCTTCTCGTGCCAGTATGACTCCGATTTGACAGAAAGACGGGGAAGGGACGGCTCGCAATTTGTAGCACAAGTGAAACGAGACTGAAGAATCGTGTCGAGGATCACAGTGTCGTTAAAGGTCTGAACGTTCGATCGATAATTTCATTTAATTATACGTGTGGCAGGTTCGATTGGCAGGATTTTTAATGTTGGTACATTAAAACGTTTTATTAGCGACAATCATTTTAGGAGAAACTGGATGCGAGATTCACTTTGAGAAATCTTGGAGATGTAAATGTAATGTAGAATTTTACAACTGATGAATTTTATACACTTGGAATACTGTTACCTACGTTACAGAAAGTATTCGATCGCTTGCCGGGGAGGAGAACTTTTACGTATCACATAAAACATTTTAAAATTTCATTCAGACTTCAACGATAAATGACTGTTGTGATTATGCTGAACAAAATATAAATTCACGTATATTTTTAAATTTTCTTCAAACTTGACCATATCCTTCATCGTAACAGTCTCGCTACTGTGTCAACGAAATTACGCATAACGCGTTCATAAAAATTCGAATATCTTTACAAGCAACTTTGAAATCCTCGAACTTTCATCTCGTTCAGACTGTTCATGATCGCACCTCGTACTACGATTAATTGTTCACAGATGTACCGATATATTCTCCGTTTCTCAGCTTCCTCGTGTCTCAGACTGTTGGTCGACTGTTTCTTTCGAAAGGGATGGAGGAAAAACCGGAGCAACGACGATGGACGACGACTGAGCGAAGTTTATTCGCTTTTCTCGGCAGAGTGAATCGGCTCGTTCGCGAGTACGATCGTTTACCACATGTCAGACGCCGTGTCCCTTCTCCCTGATTCTCCCGTCCTTCGGGTCGACCGCGCGGAAAGAGCGTTTGAATCGTCTCTCCGATGATGCACGGGGACAAAGTCGCGCGACAGAATCGATTTCTGGCTCTGTGCGTCGACGGCCAATTCGGCCAAAAATAAATAACAAACCGTACGCGCGATTTTCTTGGAATTTTAGCGCCTTGAAATGTACAACTCCGTTTGCAATGTCCGTCGACCTCGAATTTCTATCACGAGTTCACGAGTTATTTGTCGAGAACGCACGCTCGTGACCGATATGTTTTAGCGAATTTATTAGCAGACAGTAAACGCTCATGCAAATTCATATTTTTATCGGGATATCTAATGGAACGGAACTCGTGTGTGACATTTTTAGATAAAGCTTATATTTATTTATGAGCTTGTAATATGCGTGTTACCAACGTACGTAGTTCTGGTTGAGTTGAATACGGAGAAAATGTTTCTCGAATCGAGAGGAATGTGCATTGCTGAAATTCTCTCGTCTGTAAATTTTTATAATTACCCGGAATACGAAAAATGCAAGAAAATGGTAAAAAGAAAAAGTCTTTGCGATGCTTTTGTTTCTGTGAAAAATTGAAAAGTATAGAATATTCAATGTAAAAGTTTCTTTTCTGTCCATCCTCTAAATATTATACAACGAGCGGCAATCATCGCGTGTTGCAAATATTTTGTGCACCTTCGTACGTTTAAATTTCTCAGATGCACAAAGTTTTACGATCTGATCATTAACGAACCTTGACGTAAATAAAAAAAAAGTCCTCTGACAGTGATTTCTTCATTTGTGTCGGTAACTGATCATCATCAGTAAATTTAGCCACCGTTTATTCACGTCCAGTGGATTTACAAGCACCGGGAACAGAGCGATTAAATGCTAATCCTCCCACGTAATTGCAGAGGTAAATTTTCAATAATGTCTATACGTATCCACGAAGGTGCTTGAATAATTTTAGAAAAGCAGTACCTCTTGAAAATTGACTTTTCCTCCGTGCAACTTCTTCCGTCTGTTTTTTTTTTTTTTTTAATTTCTTCCATTTTTCCTATTTTTCTGATTTGAAAAGGTTTAAAAGTTTAGGACAAATCTTGGAGCTCTGAACCATTTCTTTATGCTAAGGAAATTTTGATCTTTCTAACGTCTTTTTCGATTTTTTCAAACTTTGAATTTACGATACAATGTCTGCCACAATTTTAATTGAAACTTCAAACATCAGTCGTTGCTGTTTTTTCAAATTGCAAATATGCGTATCCTGGGTGCAGGATTGAGCAATTTGGAAGCGTAATGCGAAAGAGACACGATGAGAGTGATGACGTTATGAAAGTTGACGATTGATTGAAGGGTGATCTTACATGAAATGCTACGCTCTTTCGTTGCATCGTCACCGTGATTCGATACTAAGTTTTCTGGCGAGCGACTTTCGCTTATATATACACATATATATGTATATATATAATATATTTTTCTTTTTTTTTTACCGCACGAAATTCGAGATTCCCGAGCCTTAAAGCACGCATCGGAGTTAAATTACAATGTTTAATTGTATAAAACTACCGAGTGTATTGAATTCTGTTCACTCTCCGCATGTCTTCTTTCGTTTCATTTCAACGTTTAAATTCGATGCTTAAAATCGTCGGAAATCGTCAATGTCTGAAGTGTAGAATACATAAGAGGAACTTCGACGAATAAAACGATGCGTTTGACACTTCGGATAAAGCAACTACTCATATTATCACGATATAATTTGAAATTGCACGAAACAAATACGTATTATCATTGCGATGCGTTTGAATTTCAATCAGAATTCTTCTCCTTGTTAATTTTATACAAATTCAGTAGTAAATCATTGCGCGTTAAAAGCAGAGAAAAACTTCCATACTTTCTTCTTTCGATTAACCTGAACATTGAAAAATATACTCGACGACAGCTGTTATAAAATATTACTGCACAAATATTGCACTGGTGATCGTTTCTCGATTTATTACTCAGAAGATAACTCTGGTCAGAGCCAAAAATATGTTGCTACGTTAAACACGCATGTGTTTTCCAAACACAGACGAGCAGTATCCTTTTCTTTTTTCTTTTTTTTTTTTTTTGCACTTTGCAGAAGTGGAAGAAGAAAAGATACGAGCAAAACATCGTCTAACTAAATCCCGTTACAGACAAGAATCGGCTGATAGAAGCATGACGTTCTGTTGCTAACTAAAATAGCTGCAGAACCTTTCGAACCCAGCACAGTTTTCGTTCGAATGGTTCGTGTTACGCCTGCGAATAAAAATAGTTTTATAATCAAGCGTGGAGCGAACAGCCCCGCGTCCTAGAAATTACTGAAAAGAAATTTCGGAGTTTAGTCTGGTGAGAGATATATATAACAGACCATGTCGAAGAAATTTCGCACGAATTTTGAGAGGTTAATCAATTAACATTAAGAAGCTTGAAATGTTATTTTGTAAAACGAACAATTAAGAACGCTATCCTTTGAACGGAAAACCTGGCTTTTAAATTTAAAAAAGAATTCATTTCTGTGCAGTGAGGTTACTTCACAAAGAGAAAAAACAAAGAATGGCAGAAATTCGTACGTTCTTCAAAAAATTCTTTCGCTTTCACGTTGAACGAAATTTTGCTCAACCTCCGTCTTTCCAGAATTCCAAAAATTCCTGTATTCCCCCAAAAATGCGTGTCGAATGTAATTCGCTATTCCGATTACCCTTTCTTTCAACGCTCGAGAAAGACCGAGAAAACTTGGAGGAGAGGAAAGAAGACAGGAGGCCTGTAACGATCAAAAAATTAATTAGAAACGAGTCGAGTCACGGGTTGACGGGGGATCGAGATCAAAGGCCAAGCGGTCTGAGAAGATTCTCAGACGAGACCCACCACCTCCGTTTCGTGGGCTCGCCTTTTGCCACTGACCTCCCTTAACGTCGCGCGAAATGCCTTCTCCTATCGCACAGACGAAAATCAAGCAGCGCGCCTATTTTTATTTCGGTCAAAGAACGACCGAGATGCCTTTGCACGATCCGGCACGGCCTTCATCGAGGCGCGCTGCTTCTCGATGCCCGTCTTCTTTCTTTCTCTCTTGCCTTTCAAGAGAAGAAAGCAGAAGAGAGAGAGAGAGAAAGAGATTTTTATCGGACGAAGCAAATTATTCGAACGTTAAGAGTACCATGAAATAATGTGGAATAATAAAATGATAATAAAGATAATTGACGAAGATACACATACGTGGAAACGCATAAAACGAGTATCGTAGCGTTTAAATTTAGTTTATTACAGCAAGTTAGTGCGTTTCTACGCAAAGCCGACAGCCAAGTATTGTATTTAGCGTCTTAATTATTGGACGTTCTGTTACGGCGTATAAATAATATCGCCAAGCATTGAGATTCAATTAAGATACCGGTGTTTCTACCTTTCGTGAAAATTTCGTGAAAGTTCACCGTTTCGTGAAATTTTCATAATACTTTCGTTAAAAATAATCGACAGGTGATAAATTGGAGAGACTTTGTGGGAATTGTGGCAGTGTATCAAAGCTTGAATTGTTGAAGGAGCTAAATCGGTGAGTAAAAATAATAATCAGAAAATTAGAAACTTGTCGAGTAACAATTTAATAATTTCAACAACTATATATACGTCCTTCGTGCATGGAGATGTCTGATAAAAAGTGTAAGATATTTTCGTGACACGCGGAAGAAAAATGGAGAAAAATTCAATGATCGTGTCTGTGGTCACCGCAAATCGATGTTGTATCACAATATCGTAGTGTACTATTTTTCGCGACAGAAATTACTTGCGATGATTCTTGTTACTCGGTGAGCCTTATTGCTCGTGTATATCTAACTTACATAATAATCGATACGAATCGCATATTCCTGATCTCTTGACCACTACCAAGCGCAAACCGCTTTGATACAGTAGCACTGGGAAACGTTTATTGTCTTCGCGTGTTACGTACGTTGCAAACATAAACCGCGCACGCCGATTAAATTTGTTCAAAATTTCTTGACACGTAAAATATCAGATGTCTTTCTTCTTGCTCGTTCTAAAAGAAGAAATATTTATAGAAACTTTGTGTACCTTCAACTCGAGTCATCCTGAAAATTCTAATTTACCAATTAACCGAAAGTCTCAGAAAGAAATAAAGATCAAAGAAAAGAATAAACAATGAAAAAAAATTCATTTTCTGCTAAATTTAAAAAAAAAACTTATTCGAATTTAAGTTATAAATTGAAAAAGAAATTGAGAACAAATGACGAAAGGTACAAAATGTTCGAGAAGCTTTAGCGCATTATATCGATCCCCGCAGATAGTCGATAATTCATTATCAGAACGGTTGAACATCGAATCTGTCTTAATCCTTCTAAATCATCGTCCATTGCTGTATCTACTATCTCAGTACTCGCGGCCATTATTTCATTGCCTGTTCTACAGAGAGACCGTAGAACGGATCTCTCCTTAATCCCTTTCCCAACCTAAAACCAATTTTCTACTCAAACGAAAATTAAATTAAAATCACTCGACTGATAGTCGATCATAGAAATTAATCCTTCTCAACTTCTCTTGATCCTCCCCTGTCGAATCTGAAGTTAGCTATTTTTTTTTTTTTTTCACTAACACATCGCTATCAATCCTATCACGTTCTCTCCATCGTTTTCGACCAATTGTATTTTTTGTAATTATTGTTGCACAATTTGTGATAATATCGTATATCAATTATGCGTATGAGTGTCCTCTTACATGAAACGTTACAAATCTTCTTCGTTCGCCAAGACTGAAGTGTATAAAAATTTTCGGCACAAAATATGGCCATTCCTTCGTGGAAGTTGGGTGCCATTTTTATCAGAGGCGTCCTCCCTCAACTATTGATATTCGTTTTAGTCATCTTTCTAAATTTATTTGTTTCAAACAAGTGATTAGATTAGAATTCGATCGATGCAGACGAGAGTCTGTATGTTCTGGAATAAATATTATTAAACTGATAGATACTGTTAGACTGTTCAAAATATTCCAACATATTTAAATCCTACCACTGTCTGACACGCGTGTCTGTCACACTATAAAATTCCCGAATAAAATATTTCGAAATTTACTGTCCAATCTCTTACAATAGGGGTTGGTCAAACTATCTTCAATCTTCCAAATAAAGTATTCAAAGGACTGTAAACAAAACTACCTCTCATCCAATTTCCTAAATCCTAAAAATCTCACGTTTCCTGATCAAACAGAAGCTTCCAGAAACGAAAATATCGCCGTACGAGAAACACCCTGATCTCCGTGAATAGCCGTGCGTCTTACCATTCGATTACGCGACACTGTCGTGCGTCGTGAATCCATTATAATTCTCGGTGGCCGTCAAACGTCACGGATTACGATCGGTCGTCGGATGGCGGAACCGCCTGCTTGTTACGGAGCGAAAAGGAAAGTCTGGCAGCATTAATTCTCCGCAACCGCGCGGCGGCGGTGTCTAGACCGCGCGACACAGCCACCGTTTGGCCCAGTTACGCCCTTCTTCTTCCTCTCCCTAGCCTTTCTCTCCTCTCTCTCTCTCTCTCTCTCTCCCTGTTTCTCTGTTCCCCTTTGGTTAGTTTCCCCCGCGACGTCGTCGTCGTCGTCTTCGTCGTCGTCGTCCTTCCCTTCGCGTAATGCACACACGAACGTCGTCGGCTCTGCCCATTCCCTCCGTTTGTTCGCCCTCCCCTCTCGCGGTTCGCCAGCAAAGCGCACCTCGAGCCACCGGGTTCCGAGAGTTTGTTATTTGCGAGCTTGGCCCAGATGAACGGGAACTTTGAGCCAAGTTCTTCTTTTCACTCCCGAGTCCTTCCGCTTCTCTCTCTTCGCTGCTTACGTCAGCCAGACCTGAACCTAGCGGGCCGGCTGACAGAGCAGGCAGACCCGGCCGCGCAGCGAGAGTGAGAAACAGAGATTGGCACCTCCGAGGGTATTTTTCGCGGCGAACCCGTCGTCATCGTTGCCGGGTCAACGCTGACTTTTCAGACTCTCAGTCTTTCTGTCCCGCTTTTTTTTTTTTTGTCAGAACTGAAACAACTCCGAGTCGAGTGGCTTTGACGAAATGGAGACACACACACACACACAGCCCAGGCGCAGGATTATTCTCTTTTTTTTCATGCTGACTCGGGGAACCATGGCGTCCCAGACGGTATCCGCCGATGGCCTTTCATGTTACTTCTCGGCTTTGTTCGCTGCGTTTGGATCTCGTCTGCTAGGTTCTCATCTGGCTGGTGTAAATGGCACTACATACTTGGCTTCTGCGATTCCGCGGCTGGTTTGGGAAATCTTGAGGTTATTTCGAGCGTTGGCGTTTGGACAGTTAATTTACTCGTTAGCTTATTTTACTTAATCCTTTGTATTGTCTGTTAATGTCGTTTCTCTCGTATTTTCTCCATCATCGAAATTGAAAATGCAACAATGCGCAAGTTGATTCGCTAGACTGAGAAAAGTGGAATTCGCAGAGAACATTTTCAAATCACTTTGAGCGTAGGTTTAAATTAAAGAGAACCTTTGTGCAACTTTATCAGAAATTGTTCTATTCGATTTGCTCAGAAAATCTTTTGTCAAATTTTGTAATATCGCAACTACTTTTGTAATATTAAATGTTACAAGATATTCTCTCGCATTTTCTCTTTAAACGAAGATTTTGGAAGAAGCTGGACTAAACCGAAAGAAGGAAGATCGTTCGTAGAGAAAATCTTGAGATAATTTCGAGTTTCGCTACTTAAATTCTTTACTCATCAGAGAAGTACCTTACTGATGAAGATCATTCTGTTTAACGAAAGAACACAATTTATTTGCAATCTTTTGTATTACCGCTCGCTGTCGTTCTCTTCCTCGCTGAATGATCGAAGTTGTAAACGTCTTTAAATAAAAATAGATCTCTTTGTAACGTTACGTGGGCACGATTTGCTAGACTGAAAGAATGGGAATTCTTTGCTAGAGTTCGTAGAAAAGCAACTCTAAATTTAAAGTACTTTATCTCTCGCAATTAGCCTGTTGATGAACGACGGCCGACGTTCACCAGGTTAATGGTAATATCGTAACCTCCTTCTCAAATGTTACGTTGCTTTTCTGGTAGGCTTCGGAGAACCGAAGGACTTAAATTTAACTGAACTAATTGAATTTCTCACGGTTACGTGTACGTGGCCGTTATTAAAATGAAATTTCGCGGAAGCGAAGTTCAACAGGAGCGAAAATATAATCGTATAAATGAAAATTTCGAAGAATCGTTCGGAGAGTCTCCAAAATTTTCGTAACTTGGCCCCTTCGACCTTTTAGACAGAAATTGTAGTGGTTGGACGTTTGATCGAAATATTTCGACGTAGAACGTTTGCCAAGGTCAAGTTTCTCATTATCACCGTATTGGTATTTATCACGGGTGCGAAACGGTGGCTTTAAGTCGCTTAAAGCCGATGGCGTCGAGCGAACTTAAGGTCTGCGAGCAGCACTGAAACTCGAAATTCATAGCTAAAGATTCTCTCTCTTTTTCTCTCTCTTTTTTTTCGTTTTTCTTTGTAAAAAGTCTCCAATTTGAGAACCTTGAAACGAATCGAAAAGTCGCGAACAAGTGAATTTGAAAATTGTGAATCATTTATTCAATTATTTGGTGACAAAAAGACAATTATTCTCGTTAATATACACGAGTTAACGAAAACCATAAAATCTACCAACAAAATTTCACTTTATACTTCGAAATACTCGCGAGTCAACTTTTCCTTGTGTACATTTATCATCGCAGTTACTGTACAAACTCCAGTCACTATAGAAAAACATTTCCACGTAACGAAATCGCCGCGCGAATGCTTTTACCCCCTCGTACACACAGAGGCTCGCGCAAACATCCTCAACGTAATTATTAATTCAAAACAATCGTCAACAGAAACGATCGTGCTCGATCGTGCAACGAACAGAGTAATATCCATCCTTCGAACAACAATCTCCAATCTTGATCCAAGATCTCCGTGCTCTCCGTATCCCGACTGGACACTTATCAACCATCTGCCACCTGTATATCCTGTAATTTTGTGACTGCAAATAAAACCGACTCGCGCAGGAATGAAACCCACAGTATCTACCCCCCTCTCCTGTCCCTCGTTTCTCATAGCACGATGAACGAGGAAGAGGAGATTTTCGCAAAGTGGAAAGATTCGGTCGGTTGAGCAGGGCGTGCTGCTTGTCAGACGGTTTTATCGTGAAACAGGAGGATAATGCGATCGAGCCGGGAAAAATCGCGGAAGACTTATGGGTCTAGACTCGACGGTTTCTAGGCTGTGGGCCTCTGGGCACTGGCAAGCCCCCACGTCGGCATGCGAGATACAAGCTGCCGATTAAACTTCCTATCCGGCACCCTGTGTGTATGTACTATTCCGTTGCTCTCGTACAGCTCTGCCATCAGAAACTGGAGATTTTCACAACGGTAGCCTTCGGCGTGTCTCTGCTACCGATCGTAGGGAACGGTCATCAAATACCCCCCTCGAATTCCAAAGTGTTAAGCAGCCATAATGTTTCGAAATGTTTTCCTTCGTGATGAAAGAGGAGAGCAATGTCTGTGGAGATCGTTTGAATTTTTCTTAAGGAAAAAAATGTTTTTTTTTTTTGGAGGAGGAGGAGAGAGGAGAATGCAAGGAAAGTTTCGGTCGTAAAGTTGATACAAATAGGATTCTTTGGCATGTTTTTGTGTTCAAAGCGAGTACGAGAAAGATTGACGAATGATAATTCGCGATAATTAATTTTACGAAGGGCACAGATATGAGTGGAAAGTGAAAATTTCTCATTAACTGAATGTTCGTGAGATGATCCAGATGGCAAAATGAAATATAAAGTTTGCAAAACTGCAAAAGTCATTTTTATATCTAGATAATATCAATTACTCTCAAGTTTGATCCTATATTATGGCAAATTATACGTTCCATTGTGAAGATAATTGAGTAAAACTAAAATGAACTTTCACTCGCAATCTACAGATTCTTGAAAACTAGCATTTCAATTACGAGATACCAATTGATTCCACACTTTCACTATTATTCTATCAAACATTTAATTTAAATGAAGTTTTTAACAGACAGTTTTTATTTCACTTGGATTTGAAAATGAATGGATTAAAATTTAAAGTCGACGCGCTATGACAATATTTGTATGCGCAGCATATTCTAAATTTCAAGTATTCAACCATTAAAAAGAATCTTTTTAACTTGCAGTGTAGCATCTACTGCCACTATCCTGTAAATATCTAATTGCAGAGGTCTGTCGTTTCGCTATTGAAATAAACAAATAAATTCAGAAGATTTGCTCTTCAAGCAACAAATCCTAAATTCCAATTCCATAAAAAAAAAAAAAAAAAAATTCTCAGAACGTTAAGAGCGTGTTCGTCGACCCAAAAATAAAAAGAGGGAACTATAACGGGGCGATGTTGTGCGAAAGTCTCACGGAAACGCGAATTTTTCACGGCCGTGCTTTTCCAATTCGTAATTTCACGTGTGCACGCACGGCAGGAACCCGCGTGTCTCATTGTTCCCCCCTGGACTCGTTCGCACGTTTAGCTCTTCCCATTATGCGAGATAACGCCGGAAACCGGTTATCTCGGTTCCGATCGCGGCCCGCCGATCATTATGCTTTTCAGGAAGCGCGACTTTCCCAAATGCGGTTGACGAACGGTCGCCGGATACACAAGGTGCCACGAGAGTTTTGTCGGCCGTCGCTTTTAATGCCGTTACGTCGGACAAAGGAGATATCCCGGCGCGGGTATCTCGATAGCTGCGGAATGCACTCACCAAAGACAGATTGTTCGAAAGCCTGGCTTTCTATTCTCTCGTGAACCCTATCGTTACGAATGCATCTGTTTTTGCACGAAGAAACGAGACGGAAAACCAGCCGGGACACGATGTTTTCTCTCGTTTACCTAGGAACTGCAGGAACGATCGTTTTACGGACGTGTGTTTCGATTCAAGGGATTTAATTGCAATTCACAATTGCGGTTTTCACTTTGTCAGATAGTTTGAAATTCCCTTGTGCTTCTACTTTTGTTCCTACGGATTCCATTTCCGTTTTGCAACATTCTCGCTCTTTAGTGCGTTGAAAGATTCACCGAGTATTAAAAAATTTATTGTATACTTTGTGTATGTGTTGCTGATATTTTAAAAAAAAAATGGGACATTTTTCTCACGAAAAAGTATCGAAGAAAAAGTCAAGAACAGGTTAATCTAGTACAAAAAATCTTTAGACGCGTATAACTGTTCCTCCCGATTTCAATACTTCGATTAATTTCCTCGCTGCCGCTCACCAGTGACTTTCGTGGCATTGAAGATTTAACCCTGAATCGCTACGATAAATCGTACAACGGTGTTCCAACAAATTAAAAATATTCTCTTTAATCGGATCACCATAACATCGTATGTTCCTTTTTAACAATGTAATTGTCTGGATTATTCCAAAACTATATATATATTCTGGATTCTATGGTTTCTTTCTACGAAAGTACAAATCAAATCGCGTTGAGATAAAACGAATTTATAATTTACGAATGCGTTAGGATAATTTGGAATGGTTTAACGGCTCAATTTTATACCTGGGAAGCTATTGCCGATAACTATTTCTGTATTTTTCACACTGACATCGGGATCGTAGAACTTACATACGTGCAACATGCGAGTAAACAAGATAGCGTGCAATAAATTCCAAACGATTTAGATTCAGATAAAACTCGTGTGTACGTGTGTGTATGTGTGTGTGTTTACTGTCTTCGTTCTATTTTTTTGCGTTAATTAAAATTCACCCGGTCATTGCCGAGCCCCGCCGCTAACGGCTACATCACGGAGGAAAATCGTTTAATTAAGCGGCTGTTTCTCGTTTGATATACAAACTGATCCTGTAATTTTCCTCGAAATAACAACATTCCAGGCGAACGTGTTCCCATCGATTAACTTCTTCGGTATCCGTTGATTCGCGGCCAGGTAAATTGAACACACCGCCACCGGAAGAATTACGTTATCGTATTGAGTAATAAATTACCATTCGATCGTAGATAAATTATAGACAACGCCGTCGACCAGAGGTCATTCGTAAAACTCGAGGATCGTCGAACAAAGTGTGTTAAATCTGCGAAGATCGATCAATTTTTCTTTCCGTTCCCTAACAGCGATCCAGCCACTTTCAGTCATAGTTCATATTGTCTTGATCGTGTGCGAGAGATAAATAAATGATCGTAAATGATTGGAACAACTTGGTACGAAAAAGGGGCGACTTAATTTGAAAATTTTCACTTCTTTTCAATCTGTATCTCACTCAGAATTTAATGTACATTTCAACGAATACTGTTGATGGTACTGATGGTTCAATTTTAACGCTGCTGTTCGCTTCTCAGTGAAAACCTCCCGTGCAACACGGCGCGGCGGTACGATGAAAGGAATCAGATATAAATATTAAAATACTATCGCCTGCAATTAGTATGGTGTACGTTGTATATTTGCATATGCAAACGCAACCTTTAAAACACCACTAATTACTACTAGATGACGTTTGCGCAAAAAGTTAGAGGTACGAATATCCCGTTATTTTTCCGACGTCAACGTATCCAGCGTTTTGTCCATTGCTCCCTCTCCTTTTCCGCGCAGAAATTAATTTGATACGTCTACGATCGATCGATTTGTCTACACGTCTGATATGACTATTGATACGTTAATCGTCATTTGCAGTAAAAAATAGTTGTCCATTCCTCGACGTGTTCTTCCTTTCAATTGTTCAATTATCACTTGAAACTGAATTCCCATCATTTGTCTCCCTTTGTCAAAACCAACACCAGAAGAGTTTGAATTTAAACGTCGTGTCTCAAGGTAAATGTTTTTCTTCTTTCTTTTCTTTTTTTCTTAAACAACGACGGATGGAGATAAGAGAAACTTCGCGGAACAATTGAGAAGTTCTGCGAAATCGTGCGCGCATTAATCGACTAATTACCATCGCCTCCGCCACCGGACGGACAATCGCGTGCATGCGAACGCGAATGCTTTCAAAATGAATTTATTTTCCCGCGGCACGTTTCTCAATAGACACGCCGCTCGCGGATAGATCTTTGCCTGGCTGACACCGATTAACGGTAAAATCACAGCCAGATAATCTCAATGAGCTTCGATCTAATCTTCGGCGGACGTTCCGCTCGTCGGCGATTGCCTCGTCTCGTCGGCCGAGATTGCATCGCGTTTTTTTTTTTTTTTCTTCCACGCGTTAATAAACAAGTTTATTTATTTTACGCTGTTAATTAACCGCATTCGTACCGTATCCTCCGCTTGTAGATTATTATAATACCGATTACTATAATACTTTCGTCGCCGTGTCGAACCGATTTTTTCTTTCGCCTCTCGTCTCTCGACGATAGCCGAGCGAAACGACGCGCCAACGATTCGCACGATTAGTGTCTTTAAACGGTACCCTTAATGGACGTCGATGTTAACAGTTTGATTTCCACACGCGTCGGTTCGCTGCTCCGTTAATTTCTATCGCGATCGATTCGTTTTAATGGCTGGCCAGATTGTATTTAGATCGTGGTATCAATAATCGAGATCGAGTTCTGTGTTTGCGCGAATTAACGTTCTGAAACTGGGTCGCGAGGCGAGCGATGTCAGAGATTGAAGAATGTCAGGAAAAACTGCAGTTTAATTTGAATTAAAATCGGAGTGACCGGAGGATCTGGAGTTTATTCAGATTAGTAACGAAGTGGATACCGAATAACAAACTTCTCTGGCAAATCCATTTGCCACTCGACTGAATTAAACAAATGTTCCATCGTCTGTTACCAAAGTCTTGACAAAAAAAAAAAAAAAAAAAAAAAGAAAGAAAGAAGAAAAAAAGGTTAGTCCTCGTCGAGCAAGAGCGAGAGAATCGATAAAAATAACCGCGCTTAATTCAAATTGTCATCCTACGACCCATCGACGCCAAAAATCTCCAGTGTCAACACCACTCCGTGAAAAAAAGACGAGGCGTAAACGTAAGCGTGTGTATCCCCGTATCCTAGCCTTTTCCGGGGTGTAGCCGGTGATCCGGCCGGGGGCCCCCCGATGAAATAACACGAGAGGAGTATCGCGGGATCGGGCGACAGCAGGTGGTAAAAAGATCGGTACTCGGCGGAGCAAACGCTGCGCAGGCATTCGCGACGTGCCGCAGGGAGGCGAGTTCTTGCCGAGGCAAGACGGCCACGCGGTTAGTCATCAAGGCCCGGAGATTATTCCCGCGGACGGCGACCCGACCGGTTGACCAAAACCACAAGCTTCTCCCCCTGGGTTCGTTCGTTCGTTGTATGCTCGTCGTCGTCGTCGTCGTCGTCGTCGTCGTCGTGCTCTCCTTCTTCCCCCTTTTCCCGAGCTGTTTTGCTCGGAGACCTCTTCTCTTATTCTCTCTCTCTCTCTCTCGTCCATCCTCATTGGCGTCCTCCTCGCCTCTTGCTTTCTGTTTCACTTCTGTGTCGCTGGTGGTGCGCATTTCCCTCCGCGGTTGCCTCCGTCTCGAGTCGCCGGCGCGTCCGGTCTCGACCGAGATCGGGTAATCTTAGAAAGTCAACTGGGTATCGGGTATTGATGGCTACATTGTTTCTCGTCCCCGTTCAGACCCCGGCCCCTTCCTGGGCCACCGTCGCACGGCAGGCAGCTTTCACGCGATCCAACCCACCGCTTTTTTTACTAACCGGCCGCGCGATTTATCGTCGTTTCACGGAGGATCCACGGTCGGTCGGTTTACGCTTCGTCGTCGTCGTCGTCTGGCCCTCCGCCACTCGCTCGTCCATCGCCCGCTGCTTCGACACGCCGACTGGAGGCCGCCGCCACGTGATTTCTCCAACGCTTCGCGCTTCATCGAGCTTCCACGATTCAGGGGACGATGACTGGCCTCGTTCGTTCGTCGCAAGTAATTGTTTTGGGACGAAGAGGTGTATTTTCTTTCTCTTTTCTTTTTTTTCCTTTTTTTTTCAGAGGACTGTTCGATCTTGTTCGTCAGAGTTGTGGTTTGTATAATTCGACTGTTGCCTCTTGTAGTATATATAAAAGTTTAATGTTGCATTCGTACTTGCGACAGTGGTAACAACTGAGATGGTGATTTAATTTGATCTTTTATGAAATTAAACCGCACCATCCTAATTTTTAACCGAGTATCCCACGAAGCTATATCTCTCGTTTTGAAAACGAATACTTGTATACATTCCTATCGTTGTCGGTATTAATCAAAAGAATGAGACCGAGGTTGAAAGTTCTAGTTTTTGTAAAATGTAGAAATATAAGTGCAAAAATTCATAGAAATTTATCAAGTATATCTGAAGATTTGATCCATTTCATGCATCTCGCAAAATGCACAAACATCTGCAATTAGTTAAATCGTGATTAACCAACGTCATTCCAAAACTCGATCTCGTCGTAACGTTATAAACGTTATGTCACTCTCCGTTTCAGAATGGCTGAACTTTAAAATTCAACCTTCACCCTTTTCATTCTCCCCCTGGCCAACCTTGGCCCGCGAAACGAACTCTAGTTTCACACGAAATTTCTCCCAATGGCAAACGATCGGCCATTTCTCCGACTTGGCCAGCGATAACGCCCGATTTTATCGCGTAGGTTTTCGAGTAATCACTCTCGTTGTTGGAACTTGAAACTAACCGCACGCGCGCGCATAACTCAAGTGTTTTATCGCAACCTCATCATCACCGCAGTCTGCGCCTTCGGCCATGCATGTCGGTCTGTTTTTGCTACGCTACTCATATTAAAGACCTCCGAGTCAAAGTGCTAATCCGATACGTGTGTACACGGTGCGTAACTCACGTATACGCGTGACCGTACAGAGAAACCAGTCGCCTCGCGTACACACGTTCGAATACGTTACTCCGTTTCGCCTAACATTCGGAAAACGAGCGCTTATTGTCTTCGTACCCTTGCTCTCATTACTCGCTGTTTTCTTCACCGATCTCCAAGTAGTCTCAATCATCTTGCTGTCAGACTTCGATAACCGATCTCGGCATATTTCGTCTGTCGATTTCAATGAATTTTGAAATATCTTTCACGTTATTTGAGAATTTCACAGTTCACGTGTCTATACCTGTGACTTTCTATACAATTGTTATTCGTTTGACTTTCAATGAAAATTTCACATTGCAAATTTTGAATTTGTGTGCGATTTGTGATTTCTGGACTTTTATTAAAATGTTCATCTCGTAGATCTCGATTAAATGACCTTTCGATTGAACTTTCATGTCATTTTTGTGCCGTAGTTTTAAAGCAAACACGTAATATCCGTAATTTTCTTTTTTCTCTCTTTTATTATGAGCTGAATGTTGTGGAGATCGCGGTTGATTTATCAGACACCTGCAAAATTTCTTTAGAAGTATTTCTGAACTGGTAATAAATCGTAAAATTTGCCGACAAAGATTATTTGTTCTATGTTCGTGGTATGAGCGTACCGTATCGGACATGTAGAGAACGTCATTTGCAAATGAACATTTAACCGAATTGTAATTTCTTGAAAACATCGTACAACTCGTCGGATGCAATTTTCCAACAATATTATGCTAGATTTCATTCTATGTATCTTCATTGAAAATTATTTATCCGAAAGTTGACTAAATCAAAACCAAATTTCTCTTTGACAAAGAGAAAAAGATACTATACACTTTCGTGTATAGTATTGAAATGATCAAACAGCAATTTCGATAACGTATCATTCTGTTTACGTATGTTCCATTAACAATCAACAATTACACACTTTCGTGACATCGTGTCACAGAAGATGTGACGAAATTCATCGTATTTTATATTCTCGATTGCACGTTCGTGTCAAATATTTGACAATGTACTAAATGTAAGCAAGTGTACTACGCGGAATCTTTCTCATATTCGAATAAAAAAGAAAGAAAAAGAAGAAGAAGAAGAAGAAGAAAGGCAAAAAGCATACGTTAATTTAAAGAAAAGCAATGTTTCTTCCGAGGGAACTGTGCAAACATCGCGACGCCCACTGGCTCGTTCAAACTGCAGGTTAAAGAGCTCGCTGACCTCGCGGTGGCATAATTTTACGTAACGCCGTATTCAACGCATGATACGTCTGTTATTTTTCGCGATCGTTCGTTTCGATAACACTGTTCACAATGCAATACAACTGATTTTGGAATCGCGATTTGTTTCTCTTTAACACGCGAGCCGCACATTAACGCAGGACATATGTGTGTTCGACTAAATACTGACGACGAAAGTAAATGAAACAACATCCAGATCTGTACATTTTATATGAAACAATTTACACGAAAAATTTATTATTATATTTACAATTTATCTGAAAAATTATGACCTGGTTACAAAATTACAAACTAATTGTTTTAATAATTCTGTGCTTACATAAGAGAACGTTTTGAAGAATTTTTCTCTCTTTTTAAAGAGTAGTAATTACTCGAGTCTTCGTTATCAATATTATTAAAACACATTGTTTCCTTCAAAATTTCACTTGTCCAGGATTTCACTCCGACTCAAATAGATATACTCGAGATTTTTCTGCGAAACACGAGTATTTCCAATAATCAATACCAGCTGCGACAATTCGAAATATTAATATTTACTTCTGTCAAAGAAGAAGAAAATCATTATTTTTTTCGAAATCTCGGGGTGCTTCGAACTTTCGAACGAGAGGCCGTGCATATATAATAGTTGGCACACGATTCTCAAAAAAAAAAAAAAAAAAAAAAAATTCGCCTAGATCGCGAGATCGTGGACGAAAAGGATCTATCGCGCGCGCCGAATTACGTAAGGCAGCAGCCGATTTGACTAAAAATACCGTGCACGAGGATTATATTCCGTAAGCATCTAACGTTACAATGCTCGGTCGACGAACGCTCGCGAGGCTTGGCAGCGGGAGGCTTACGTTAGCAAATTTTCGTCGGCGTTAAACGAAACGTGTACGTTTCGACACCGACAGTTTGTGCGTTTGGCCCGGCCGCACGATCAATAAGATCGACAGCGTACACGCGAACAGCCATATTCACAATGTGCGAACGCGATCGCGTAAATGCAACGCGAAACGCCGCGCTTTCGCTCCGTCAAGTTGCCAACAATGCACGATGGACTGACATTTTCTCCTCGCTCACAATATTTCGAGTCGCTCTTTTCTTTTTGTCTGTTTCCTCTCTAATAATTTTTAGAAATAAAATTCGAGGGTTAAGACTAAGGTTGTCAAATATTATAATTGTCGAGTAACTTTCACCCTGTCGCTTCTTTTTATCAAAAGAATTTCAACGCCGTCTGTATTTTCCTTCATCTAGCGTCAAGATGCGAGCAGACTTGTTACAAAATTCGATGCGAAAAATTGATACAAAACGTGTATCCACGTTTTATTTCAGTTGACCTCGTTAGTGGAAATACAAAGACGCGTGAAACATTGACGCGTTCTAACGATTACCCGTTAGAAATGAAATATTAAGACGAAATGAAAATCCGGCGTAACGAATGGTCTATCTTTGTTCAGTTGTTACGCAACACAGTGAACTGACCACCGCACGATAATGCTTTAATTCCTATACATTTAAAGTGACGTTGCAATATTGCAAAAACCAGGTCGATGCCTGGAGCAGTTTTAACGCCAACCTATTTGTCATTTGGAGCGAAAGGAGTTAACGAGGAAACTGAATACTGCTTTGTATAACGGTTGAACAATTCTGTTCTGTGTTACTTCGCAACCCATTGGCTATTACCTTTATAGAAAAATCCAGTTGCACAATTTTGTTGAAACAAACGCGCGTAAACATTCCTGCTTTCCAATATCAAAAATACATCTGCCGAATTTTAATGAACAAGGGACAGCACTCACTCTGTGAAAATGTTAATTTCGGTAAAAAGTTTTCAATGAAACGCAGACCTTTCGCGTTTGTAAATTCCACTTCCTTAAAATTTTCTTTCTTACGAAATCAAAAGTGCTTGAATGATTGACAAATCTTCGTCGAGCGTGCGAATAATTTCCACGTATATCGTTTCAAATATACATTACACTGTCGACGATTCCATCAAGTTTCGAGCGTTCGTTTATCCTTTCATTCCAGATTTCATTTAAAAATCAATTGATTACGCTACCTTTGTACAGTCAGATATACTACAGCCATTTAATTACTCATTGGGCAGATTGACTTAAAATTATTTTCAATAAGACATGTTTCTGATAAACAGGTGAATATATTTATTTTGTCGAATTCCTTACGCTTTCACTGCGTTTGATTTGGAAACTTTTTGCCAACGGTGTACAATTTCGTCCTTTCGTCCGCATCTATCCACGTAAACTCTACGCACTTATCCGTCCAGACGCCAGCCCCCACAACAGATACCTCTAAAAATCCCTCGGACCATCTAACTCATCCCCTATAAATACAACCAACCCCCGAGCGCCGTGGTACGCTCGCCTCCTAATTCGGGGCCGTTCAATCCCCGAAACGATAATGGACACGAGGTAAAGTCAGTCGCGTCGGATCTCGAGAATCTCCCTGAGATTCCCCCATAACTGTCGCGAACGCCCCGTTGTCCCAAGGATCCGAAAAGCACCATCGTCATCGGTCGCCGACGTCTACGACTCCGTGGTCTCGGAGACGGGAGAGCCGGCGAAAAGGCCTGCCACTCCTCCCTCTCTGTGACGGGGCCAAGGAGTCCCGATCCGACGTCCCCTCGTGTCGAGACGTCGTCACGAGGGGTGGAAAGCTTCCCTCTTCTCTCTCTCACTCTCTCTTTTTTTTCTCTTTCTTTCTTTTTTCCCGAAAGCCAGCGGAGGATGTCGGTTTGTTTCGGTCGACAGGAAAATGGCGCCAGAGAAAGAGAGAGAGAGAGAAACGTAACCAGACCAGGTAGAGAAGGTAGAGAGTCCTCTCCCTTCGCGCGTAGTTCACGCTGGTCAGGCTGGCCCTACACTCTTTACTCTCTCTCTCTCTCTCTGTCTTTTTCTCTCTCTCTCTCGGTCGAGAGAGCGGCTTCGCGACTCGCCAGGCCCTTCTGGCCCCTCTATCTGCCTCTCTGGCCCTTCGTTCTTCCCTCGGCGTCTCTCTTCGAGGACCTACGCCGGTCCCTCAGCCTCCGTCGCCGTCCTTCTTTCGCCCGGTGGCATCGTCCTCGCGTCTACAACCTCTGAAGCTCCACTCCGCTGATGCAGAGCACTGACCCGCAAACTGGTTCCTCCATTACACCAGGCTTTCTCCCTCTCCCACCCTTTGCTCTCTCTCTCTCTCTCTTTTTCTCTCTTTCTCTCGTCGTCGTGCCTCTGTCTTCCAACAGCTGCCCCCCTCGACTTCTTTCTTTCCCCTTCGTCCCGCTGTTTCGTCGTCTCGGATCACTTCGATTCCCTCTAGTTTGCTCTTTCTTTCTCTCCTGCTTTTCTTTCTGTCTCCGTCTCTCTCTCTCTCTCTCTCTTTCGTTTCGCCGCGCGCCCGCTCACTGTGTCTCTTTCACTTACAATTAGCCTTCCTACGTCCGTGTCAGCTTCTGCAACCCCCTGCGGAACGATCAGCCTCGTCAAGACCGCCGGCAGATTCGGCGAGACTGCACACACCAGAGACACCGATAGCCCTACAACAACCTTCCTCTCTCCTTCGTTTCTTACATTCGGAAGAGTGCTTCTCCTACGGGGTAGTTTCGACAGTTTTTGTTTTGCTCTGTTCTTACCTCGTGGTTTTATCGATTGGTCGGAGGTGGTGAATTTTTGGTTCTTTTAACCACTTGCTGCTGGCAACTGACTGCGGACCATAACGAGTGACCGTGCACAATAATTCGTCGGTATGTTATCACTGGAGAGGGATTATTGAGAAGTAATAAATTTATTATTTGCCTTGCCTACGCTTAAAACTGAGAAGATATTACAATTTTGGGACAAAAAATTTTCGATTCTTTCTTCAGCGTTTCGACGATGGCGACTGACGAGAGTGTTTCGAGTTTGGAGAGATCGTTTGTCGAGAAGCTTTTGATAGAGTTACAATGGTATCGTAATTATTTTTTAATGAATTTGCAGACATTTGTCTTCCCTGATAGTAAACAGCATTGTGTCTGCCTCGGACAGTTTACGTATTTTTGCATATTATGCTCAGCGCATTTCTACAACTTTACGCGATACAATTAGTAGAAGTAGTAAAATCGACGTAACAGCTTGAAATTTCAAACCGACATGTCCATTAATTTGTTTAAACGAGACGATGGAAATACACGACCTGGTTATCAAGTAACAATATTGTTACTAAAGATTTAAACGCAAATGATTTTATCGACGACACACTACCCCAAAAACAAGATCGCATCCTTAAAAAATTCACATCTGAAAATTCGAATTCGAAAAATAATTACAGTATTCCAAACGTAAGAAGACAATTACGGATTTACGATAATCCTCAATTAACGTAATTCCAATCCATATTCGAATCGAACGAACCTGAATCTCTCCAAAGTAGAAAAAAAATACTTGACGTCAACCACCTAATTGTATCGCTCAGCATTCTATCTCGCTTCGTCCAAAGCTCACCCACGTTCGACTTGATCTTCCCGAAAAACTGAAAAAGATTTGATTTACCAACGCAGAGAACGTAAGAGTTGGCCGCAGACGATGTTTAACCTTCAACCGTTTCGCCGGAAAGATTCGACCATAACCGCGGCCGTTTCGCGGGCGTACGCGAGGAAAGACGATTCGCCGGAACGCGAACGGTCGAAGCTACTACGTTCGTGACCTAGTGAAGTTTTAGAGTGGCTGGCTTCGCCAGACAGGCGAGCTGCCCTGGCGCTCGTTGGTCGCGTTTTCCCCGCGGGGCAGCCGCCGCCAGACGTGGAATTAGCGCTGAATTAATTCGCACTTTATCGCCTGTCCGAAGGCGAGAGCGATCCACGCGTTTCCACGCGCCGCTCGACGTGCATCAACGTGCCACTAATTTCGCTGGCATCGCGCGGGATAATTGGCGATCGTGGCTCGCGATTGTTCGCTCCTCCTTGTGTCTCCTCTCTGCTGTCTGGCCCTCGCGATCCCACTAACGGGATGATAGATCATCGAGACGCGGCCTCCTCTTGCGCAACGCGTGATCGATAATTGTTTGAAAATTCTGTCGTCCAGCGTGGGGATCTTGCCAGCGATAGATCGAGTTGGATCCGTATCAAACGCTCGTGATTGCTCCTATTGTTTTGTTTCTTTATTATTTTTATTCGTTTATTTTATTTTTTACTATTTTTTATTACTTTTATTATTTTCACTGTTTTTTACTACTTCCTCATTTCGATTCCAGTGATCGATTCTCTCCTACTGTCAGGCAATTTTTCTCACTGCGATTCTTTTCGTAAAATATAAAGGACTCTAGGTGCCATCTAATCTTTCTGCAAATCACTTTTACGTCGGACATGTATTTCGATTGTTTGGGGTTTTGACGTGCGTAATCTTTATTATAAACTCCTTTCCTATTTCTTTGTCTCCCTAACACGAATTTTATACCGTAGTTATCGACAGTTCTAACGTTTAATCTTAGTATTGAGTTTAATTAGTTGAAGGGACGAATAGACTCATTTATCAATTAAACGTGACACGAAAAATGTAAAAATCGAACGATCGTTGAAATGGAGCAAATTTATCCTTCAATTCGTTTTCCTTTTTTTTTCTCTCTATTCGAACTAGAACAGTTTCAATGCTTCTAACGAGGACGATTAGCTCATAGCCAATGATAGGTCGTGAAATCGAACTTAATCATCTAATGCAATTAATTGGATTTGATTCGGTGCTTAATAGATCGTATTATTTGACGCGAAGCTTGCGTCATCGCGGTTACCCTCGTTTCCTTTTACTCCGCAAACACGAACCAAACAATCCATACGTATTCGCAAACAAAGATTTGCCAAATGCTGAGTCTGTCGAGCTTCTCGTTCTTCCAAGAGCTTCGTATCGAGCATTCTATATTATATTTGAACACACAAATAAGCGAAAATTATTTTCGTATCATTACCGAGAAAGACTCGAAGGTAAGCAACAAGGTTACCTTCTCTATTATCGAAGAGTTTTCAAATAAACAGATTACAGAAATGTAGAAACGCTCGAAGGCTTGTGTAAATAATAATGAATATCACAATCTAAACAAGTCTGATTTCTCTCTTTCGTGTCTGTATTTCTCGGATGGAAGAGGCATAAGTTGAGCACTGTCAATTTTGCAGGGAAATACTTGCGATATTAAAAGTGTTTCACGCGAGGACAAGAATTAAATCGAAATAAACATATCAATATTTATATCTTTGCTTTATTTGTCGTACTTACTTTAATAATTACGGGGTAAATGTTGATGCAGTCGATGAAAAATCACCGACACTTTAAACTGTTGTAACTTCGTAAAAGGGAATAAACAAACTCTAGGAAATCATCGTAAATAGGTGATTTCAATCTTCAAGATTCATTGTGTGAATTTAATTAATAACGAAAAATATTTTTTAGTATGTTAAAGACTGTACTTTGTTAGTACTTTCACAATATCGAGCCCGTTTCTCTCAAAAATGTTTTTAAACAATGATACCCCTTTGAAACATCTTTCTCGTTATTAAATTATTACAGCACAATTACTAACAATGATAAAAATAATAATAACAACATACGTAACAATTATTAAATTATTAGTCTAACACCATAATCTTGAACAATCGAACGAATAACCACGAAATGATAATTGTTCAGAACACTGACGATATTTTTATTAAACACGTGCGCGATTACTTTACTTGGTTACAGTCAGTTTTTCATACTACCTAGTAAAATAAGCACACGTTCGCTGAATTATTCTATACACTTGCATACATATGTAATTCGAAACGCTGTTCGTGATACGCGTCCAGTAAAGATAAATTGCTCGACACGGCCTAGTCGTCGCGATGTCCTTTTCAATTATGACAATTCATGCTATCGCGTAACACATCGCAAAAGTTGCCACGCGCGAGCCTACGATAATTATCGTTCGCTGATAAACCGTGCCGTTTCGTGATTTCTGCGAAGTGTAGGCTGAAGGAAAGGAGCGTGATTTCTTTCGTGGGCCAGCGATCACGACAATGCACGACAGTTGCACGATTAGCAGCCGTTTTAAATTGCCGTGCAAAGTAGACAATAATAGAACGAGAACACCGGCTTGCCGCGAGGTAAAAACGATTTACAGTCAACCTAAATATATAGTTTATTAAAAACATTATATTTTCAATATAAAGAAATTTATAACAATTATATTTGAAAATCTTTAATTTAATTTGATTTTTATATATTTTTAATTAAATTTAAATTAAATAAACTAAATTTAATTTTTATAAACTGTAAGTAATGAAAATTTACTTTTTTATATATTTTATTATAATAACTTTATTTTCTATTTTAATTATTGTATTAAGTTTGTTATTAATTTAAAATTTCTTTTAATCCTTTAAATCAATTAATTTATTTTGTTTCTTTTTTCAATTTTTATAGTAATTAATGTTTATTTAATAAAACCATTATCATTATTATTTTTATTTATAATTTCAATTATTATAATTAGAGGAGCAATAATTTTATCTTCTTATTTTATTTGTTTAATCAATTTACAGAAAATTAAAAAAAGTAAATTAAAATTATGTTATTTTATATTATATATATTTATTGTTTTATTTATATTTATATATATAAAGTTTAAGGGAGTGTAAACCTTTTGCAGTCAAGCGGCCGACGACAGTGAGAATTTGGTGAAATCTGTGTGCGTTTCGTCTTGCGTTGGTCGAGGGAAATCATACGTCGTCAATCTTAATTTTAAACGACGAACATTTTAGCAGCTTGTCGTGTGTACTATCCGCGAATATCGCGATTCAATATCAATTGACTAGCGAACATCTGTAGAGAAGTAGAGAAGAATACAGCAGAGATGTTTTGTATCATATTTTATATTTATCATGTTACCACTTTATATCGTTTACGATCATTTAAAATGAGCGTACTATAGATATTCGTTTATGCTATTTGCAGATAACACATTGAAGGAATATTTCAGTAGCTGGTTATGTACAATTTGTCTTGATTGTCAATAAAAAAATATTTATATATTTTAAAATGTACTTTAAATATTTAAATATTTCTTTTATATTTAGAATTTCACCGTTGACATGCATTTGAAATTTAAATTTACGCACGCGCGCATTCTATCCGCTACGAATCCCCGAAAGTCGAAACAGAGAATCATTAAGAATGAAAATTGCCAGACATTTCGGTGAAAATCGCGCGACTCGTTTGTTCAAGAGGTTAAGAATTGAACAACTATAGAAAATACCTATAGATCATTTCCAGACAGGTTCGAGTTTTCGTTTCAAAATATTTCGCATTCTCATAAATATTCGACGAGATCTCACAACAAAGTCTCGCCGATACGACAGACTTAGGCGCGCGAAAATAAACCGCGCGTGCAAAAATAACGCGCGTTCGTTACGAAAAGGGAAAACTGGCGAAATCGAGAGAAGAAAACCGGCGACACTCGGCGACAGGTTCGCCACGGTTCGTTTTAAACCCGATAGATAAACGATTCGTTTTGATCGATTGTTCGCCGTCTTGTTTGCGCAACGAGCGAATCGCAATGCAGCTAACAATCGAGAAACACACCCTGAATTCGAGTTACGTCAACGCCGGTTGTCATTTAGACCATTGTCACCGTCGCATAGCGTTCGCTAACGATTTACGACCGATGGAACCCAGTCTCAGATTTAGCGAATTGATCTACGCGCGACTTTGGCGGATTTGATTGTCACGGTTGTCGGCTTGTCGCCTAGTTTCAAACAGGCTGGCGATCTCTCGATTGCACTGGCTATAGAAATTTATATTTCCGCGGTCTTTACATATTATTAGCTTTACATATTATTCGCCAATGTTTCTTGTTATTTTGACTGTTACAGGCAATTTGCTATTTGCGGATCAGCTTCGTTGTTATATTTCCGAGGATGAGAATTTTCTGTATCGTCAGCAGACTGTTGATGTTTATGCATCCGAAAATTTACAGATATAATATGCAAAAACACCTACCTGTGTGAAATATTGCAAGTCGACCTTCCGTTTCTTGCATTTAACTAGACGAAGCGAGTTTTTACACTCGCGTGACTATAAAATCGAGTCAACTAAAATCCGCAACTCCGACTTTTGGCACTGATTTGATACCTATCTCTTCAAATTTAAATTCCCGCGAAATTCGTGAAATAATACGCTACTGCAAAGAGAAAACGCGCTGGATCAGTAACTCCGATACGTGTTTTTGTCCGTATGTAAATTCAAACGGGACACACAAGTGCAAGTTTCTCGAAATCGATCGAGTATTATTAACAAATGCGATTGTGTTTATTAAAAATATCGATAGCTGTACGTAGTTGACAGCGACTTTAAATAACAAAAAAAAGAAAAAAAAAGAAAAATATAGGTGTTCTTAATGTGTATATATATATATATATAGACGTACTCGGAATCGGAAGCAGTAATTTGCACTTGAGTAAAAGTCGGGTAATGATGGCCTTTCGAAAGATGAAAAATGTAGGAGCGCGAGCACAATAATCCAGTTTTCCAAAACAACGTGACATCTTTATGACAGGGAGCAGCTGCATTTTAAATACGGGCGACGCGCGAGAAATTTGGGGCGATTTTTATCGATTAATTGGCGAGTTAACGTTTGCGCGCGAACGTTCTTGAGATTAAGAACTCGAACAAGTCTTACGTGACAACAAAAGTAAGAAAATACGAGATCTACAACAAATAAATTGTTTAAACGATCAATAAACGAGTGTATTAAATTAGATGGAATTAATTGTTGAATAAACATTTAAAAAGTTGGATGCACGTTACGCGATATGAAGAGACGAATGAATAACTTCGTCTCTTTTTCTTCCTTCAAGTTTTGCCTTCTCATCGCAACCGTGCCTCAAGTATCTAGATGCAAATGCTTCGACACGATTCGAGAACCACCATCATCAAAAATAACTTTAAAACGTTCAACGTGCTTTACGGTTCAAGCGTACAATCAGTAGTTGCATTAAAAATAATTCCCTAGTCTATCTGGCATAAATATCTCATCGAACGTCTTAACTACAGGATCTTTTTAAGAATAATTTGTAGACTGTCTGACTTTTACGATTTTTACATTTTCTCTTTTTTTTTATTAGAATAGCGTCAAAGCGATTTTAAAATTAAAACCTCGCAAGTGTCACGAAAGTATAATAATATAATATCAAAGTTTACGTAACAACTTCTTAACAAGCCATCTCGTTTCTCCCTTCCTCGACACTTTAATGCGTTATTAACTGTAAATTTCCATAAATCAGTCTGAATAAAATTCATTAATTCAACCCTTATGAATTACCAATCTTTTCCACTATTTATTCTTTTTTCGTTTATATAAGAGGAATTTGCGTCAAATGAATTCGAGACTTTAGATATTACCTAAACACTTCTCAACTGAAACATCAACGACACATTACACGTTAGATTGCGGATATTCGTGCAGTTTCATATTTACATAAAGATAACCGGAGAAAGACTAGAACTTCAACAGACAATTATACTCGTTTGACAAATATATTGCAAGGACACCGTTATCGTCAGTCTTCAAATTTTTTCACCTCCAATTCTCCCCCCGCGAAACGCACGAAAGTTCGCAATCTACACGTTACAGATCTCATGCTAGACTCACCGGTTGCTGACTGGGTTTGAAGCAACAGCCCGACCAAGGAAATCAGAACGTATGTGTTACATCGGGGCGCTACGATACCCCGTCGCAGGGTCGTCATCTCACGCCTGGTTTCCCCTCGAACTACCGCCGCCTTTGCGACCACCACCTTCGGCAACTTTGGTTTCTCAACTTCCGCCTTCGCTGCCGCCAGCTCCGCGTCGCGTAGTCCTCGTGCTTCACATCTCATCTGCCACGCCGCTGTCTCTTCTCTTCCACGTCCGCTGGCGATCCTCCTTTTTCCCCAAATCTCCGTCCTCCGCGAAAATCGTTTTACCACGTATCGGCCCACCACCACCTCCACCTCTCAGGCCACCTCGTCATTTAACACACCGTTTCGCTGAAACGTTCGATCGTTTACAGAGTCTACTAGAGAGTCCCCCGAGATTCGAGTCCCGCGTCCTTTCGAACCTCGACTTTTACGAACCGGGGACACTCTGTCGCGTGCTGTCGCCTCTATCGTTATATGTCGGTTGTGCACGTTTACGTGTCTAGAAACTACTCGATGGAGAAAAAGAAAAAGAAAGAAAAAGAGAAAGGAATCTCCCTCGTCGAGATTTCTGTTTGTTTCCGACGCTTCTCGCGCGTCCCCTGCCTCGCGAGACGCGACAATTCGGTTACGGGGCGGCCCGTTCCACGTCCGAGCTGAACTATGCGCCGGTGAATCGGTGTCACGCGACTATAAAGGACGCGCACGGACGGTGCCACGCGATCAACGCCGCTCGCATTTTCGCGAGAAAGTATATACCGCGCCGACACACCGCCCGTCAACGTCCATCCAGACCGATCCCGCCTTTTTCAGTGTTTCTCTTCTCAGTTCCCACCCAATTCGTTCCCTTCTTCTCCCTCTTTTTCACTCTGTCGTGTCCGACGACAACTTCGTTCGTGAGATCAACGAAGAAACAATAACGCGATCGGGAGGGAGATTCGAGTCACAAACGGAACGCGCGACGAACACTTGCCCGTCCAGGCTCTCGATCTAACAGAGCGGCTCCTCGCGATCCGTTTCACGGTAAAGGGACACCTTTCACGGTGAAATATTTACGAAGCGCCGGGCGAGAACTTGACGCGTCCGGCGAACGAGCGAGCCAAACTGCAGGGAGAGACTGCAGGAGTCGAAAGAGGCACGCGACCGAGAGCGAGAGAGCTGTTTCGGCGGATCACGTGTCCGGCGAAGGAAACTCACTGAACATCACACCATCCACGAGGAGAAGAAGTGCGCCGCGGTCCGAAAAAGACGGGCAGAGAAGGGGGGAGGGGGAGGCGGGGAGGCGGGGGGAGGGGGTGTGTGGAAGGGTGTCTGGTGGAAGCCGAGGAATCGATTCGAAACACCTGTAGAAGAGGCGACGTGTTTCCGTTCCGTTTCGTTCCAGCGAGCGGTCTCTCCAGCCTGGAACAGCACCAACAGTGTGTTCTGTCCTGTCCTGTCACCGTGCACCACCAGCCGCGTACTTTCTCGAGCTTCGTTTTGTCTCTGTCTCTGTCTCTGTCTCTGTGTATGTGTGTGTGTGTCTCTCTCTCTCTCTCTCTCTCTCTCTCTCTGTCCTTTCGTTTTACTTCAAAAGACACGCGTCTTCCGTTTCCGAACTGAGAATCGTCTCATGATCACGTCACTCAATGATTCACCACCCGCGTGCCAACATAATCTTCTATCTTTCCCGTCTCTTCCTGTTACTCTCGTCTACTTTTTCCGCGACCGTGGCAAATCACGGTACACGTGGACACGACGAAGCGACGAACGGCGGCAAGGGCGCGAAAACACGGCCTCCTCCCCGGTGGCTTTCGTGCCGTGAACGTTTTCGCGCGGCGAACGCGAGAGCCGGCTCCTCGACCTGCCTCACTCGCGGATCCTCGTCGATCGTCCGGCAAGGAGTTAACGACCAGTGTGTACCTCACGATTGTACGAACCAACGTAACGACGACGACGACGACGACAACGACAACGGTCTACGATAGTGCTCCGCTCGTTCGTTCGTTCGTTCGTTCGTTCGCCTTCGTCTTCGTCTTCGTCTTCGTCTCGTTTCCTATAGCTCGTTCTCGTTCGTAATCGTTCGCTCGACCGTTCCGCCTCGAGTACGAGCGCGGGTAGTTTCGTGGCGCGCGGATTCGTCGGATGGAAACCAAGCGCGCACGAGGCCGCCCGGCAGACTGAGAGTAGCAGTCGACAGTCGACAGTCGGCAGGCAGCAGCGGCAGCAGCAGCAGCAGCAGCAGCAGCAGCAGCAGCTAGTAGCAGCAGCCAGCAGCAGCAGCCAGCAGCCAGCAGCAGCAGCAGTACAAGGCGGAACGTTTCCCCGTGTGCCGAGCGAAGCTCTGCAAAAGCGGTCTGCACACGCGGCCGCGCTGTGTTATGTTGTCCCCACTTCCCTTCTTGGAGCGCGCGATCGCGGCTGCGGCTGCGGCGGCGACTCGCCTATCTGCCTGTATGCCTCTATGCCTTCGCCTGCCTTGCCTCCTCTATGTCTGCCTGTATGCCTGCCTGTTTGTCCGCCTGCCTGTCTCATGCATGCATGCATGCATGCATGTTTCGCCTCCTTCTCCACCGACCAACCACCTCCTCCTCCTCCTCCTCCTCCTCCTTCTTCGTTCGTACCTACACTCCTTCTCCTTGCTCGCTCCTACTCCTCTTCCTTCTTTTCTCCTTCTCCTCGTGTACTTCTTGCATCCTCCTGCCTCCCTTCACTGCCGCCCCCCTTCATCCCGAACACTGCCTGCCTGCCTGCCTGCCTGCCTGCCTGCCTGCCTTCCTTCCTTCCTCCAAACTGCTCTATACGCCTTCCTTCTCCGCTCTCTTGCGCCTTGCCGCCGCTGCTGCTGCTCCTCCTACGCTTTTCTTCCTCTCTTACCTCTCCGTCTCTTTCTTTTTTCTATTTCTTCCCCTCCCCCACCCCCTTTTACTCGCTGCGTGTGTTTCGCCGTTTCCATTCTACGTGCGTTGCCTTTCTCCTTTCTCTGTCGTCCGTCCTTTCTTCTTCTCCTTCTGTATTCTTCTTTACTTGTCTGTATTTCTTCACCTTTTTCCTCTTCCTCTTCGTCTATGGCCATCTTCGCTTATCTTTCCTGTGCTTCTTCGCCTTTTCGCCCCTTTGTCGGGACTGGGGCTTCGCCCGTCTCACCAGCGATACCTCTCTTCCTCTCTCCTCTCTCGCTCTTCTCTGGTTTACTTCCGGTATTTGACGATCTGCACGCTCCGCGCTGGAAGGAAAGTGCGTGCACGCCGCGGGAGATTCGACTCTCCGGCCGGACGAACTGGACACGATCGGGTCCCACCGCGCGTCCAGATATTTTTTGCCCGGTTCCGCGATATTTATAGTACAGCCCCGTTTCTGTTTGTTTCGGATGCATAAATTGTGTAAGGCCTGTTTTTTCGACGCGGAGGATCCGGCGACTCCGGGTGACGGGGGACAGGGAGGGACAGAAAAGAGAGAGAGAGAGAGAGAGAGACACACACACACACACGCACACACACACAAAAAGAAAAAGCAGCCGAGAGTGTCTTCTTTGTTCCCTCGTCGAGGGTCGTTAACTCTTGTCCCTCCGATGACGGATTTTTCGGATTCTTTTTGCGTCGCGCGCGGCCAGAGGGAACGAAATTGCAAGTGCGACGAAAGACGATCCTCTCTCGCGTTCGAGCGTAAATCGAGAGTAACGAAATATATGGTTTTTGCTTCGGACTCGCCACTCTCTCGAACGTTCTTCGGAGGACAGTCGGAAAATTACGTCTCACGTTTGATCGTTCGGTTTTCGAGCCCGACGAGACGGAGGATAAAATGAAAAGGGAAAAGGAAAAAAAAACTAACCTAAACACAATTGGCTATTTCTTCGCGAGCTGATTTTCATTATCGAACTTCCGCAAATTGCATTTTGCACGCGCGTGGATAAACTCGCGAACTCTCGAGATAACAAGCGTCCCCGTAGGGAAGAAGAGAAAAGAACGCAGCACTTTAACTTATACGTTGGCGTAAACGTTTCTGAGGCTCCGTTGCTTCGAGATTCTCTCCGCGAATGACAATAGTTGGCAGCGAGGAGACAATGGAGCCGAGAATCGCCTTCGTTCCCTTCACTCGTTTCGGTTCCCATTCGCGCACAAATCGCCCATTTCGTTTTCTTGCTTCCTCGCCGTCAGCTATTTAGCAGCTTTGTAATTTTCTGAAATTCTCGAAAATTTTTCCATTGCGCCTCGTCCCCGTTTGTTTGCGAACTTTCGGTCCCTCGACTTTGGAAACTGTAATCCCAGTAACTCTACGTTATATCGGTCCAGATATTTTTCCGACGTTGACTTCTTTCACATTTTCTTTGTATTTTGGATGACTTGTTTTATCTTGTCTCGTTGCCTCTGTTGTTTCTTATTGATTCGTATCGAATGGAAATTCCGATGGTTACTCGTTTAAAAGATATTTCTAATCTGTTCAAAGATGTAGTTTAATTGAAGATTTTTTTTAATCGAGAAGAGCTGATGAATCGGTGAACTTGTTCCAATTTTTGAAGTTACCAAAACTCAATGATATTTTCGCGAAAAGTCATAAACTATTTGCTTTTATCGGAAACGGTTGGCCTACTCGTTTCTAAAGACAATTGCTTAATTGTTTGATTCGGAAATAGCACAGGACGCAAAGAAACAATCCGGTTGAAATAAAAGTAAAAATTTCACTTTTCCTCGACTTGATAACTATGATACATTCACCATATTCGTACTTATCAACATTTATCAACCGAATAATTCCACAAAATGATACGCCACAAATAAAATGCAACAAAAGTTAAAGAAGCACAGATAACTTTAGGTTTCGTTGCTAAAACTAGAGTAAAATACATCATCATTAACATCATGCAATCCTAAAAAACACACTAAAGACAAAATTTCCCCATCGCCCTCTCGTCGAGAAATAAAAAATAGAATAAAAAAAATCTTTCATTCTGAAGCAATGATCCAATCATTACATTGAAAAGCAACGAATCCCAACAGAGATTAATATTAAAAAACTTAAATCACAAGCAAACTTAAATCTCCCAAGAAACAGAAGTAACAAAGAAAAATCATCCCCCGACTGTGAACTGTGTCGCCCTTTGCAGCGAAGGGTTAACGCTTACCGAGCACCCTCGAAAACCGGCGAACACGCGGTCGCGTGAACACGAGCGACGCAAGTTTCACGAGGCAGACGGGACGCGCGGATCTTCCCGGGACTCGAATTCCTTCTACAAAGTGCGCGGTTATGTATTGTCGAACTGTTGGAAAAACGGCAGTCGAGTCGGGTAATTGGATTAACAAACAAGTGAAAACAAAGAATGCACATTTGGTGAAACGGTCTACTAAAATTGCGTGGCAAGCTAAGGCAACGAGGAAAGACTCCCGATTCGAAAACTCTGAAAATTATGAAACATTGGGATACGTATCAGGCAGTCCTTTCCCTGCCAAAAATTCACCTCGGAAGACTAAAATTCACCACTGAACATTCTTTCTCGTTCTTTCGATTCTATGTCGCGACTGTAAGGGACAGAGAAGAAGTTTTAATCAAAACTATCGTACGATGAGATGTTTTGTCAATTATTTACAACTTTTTCATAACTGAACAATTGATAAATCCATCGTCGAACGACAGTTTGAATTAAAAAAAAAAAAAAAAAAAAAGAAAAACGCGAACTTTCCTCTCGGAACGTTTTCTTCTCGATCTGTTACGGTCACAAGTCACAAACGGAGAACAGGGGAGAATCTTCAGGGTTGAATTTCACCCTTCGAGTGGAATTTCGACAGGAGAGAAAGAAACTGCGTGATACGTACCCGTGTACAATTTATACGTAATGCCTAAACTTTCATAATTTTCTGAATTTCCGAATCGAGAGGGAGGGGGGAGGGAGAGCTTCCTCTTGCCTCTCCAACGTCCCCGACAGCCACCTTCTCGGCTCGCAACTATACGTACGAACATAGTGGTTAAGGTGTACATACATCACGATCACCGGTCACCGTGGTCGTTGGTCCCGTGTAATTTTTAAGGGTGGCACGAAGAAGAAGAATTCGTGCGTGAGGGCACGCGTGCCGCGGTGGAGAACGAGCGCGACGACGCCGGTACTGGTGTTGTCGTGGTGGTGGTGGCGGTGGTGGTGGTACTGCGATTCAGTGGTCCATTGCAGAGCGTGAAGAGAAAAAGAAGAGGAGGAGGAGGAGGAAAAAAAAAGAGAGAAACGGGGTGAGAGAAAAAACGGCGTACAGCGTGACACACACGCACGAAACGGCGAACGACGATTCGAGCCGAGACGTAGAAGAGGGTCGTAACAGACGGTCGACCTTGCCTCCGTCCCGGTGGCAAAGTGCAATAGTAATTGGTGGATGCACCGGTGCTACGTCTCTCTTTTATACCGGGCGGCCACGAGAAAACGGTACCGCCCCCTTGGCCACGTGACGATACCTTTGCAGCCGGACCTACCACGCGCTTCTTGCAGCGCATCCCCTTCAAACGCTACGACCAGCACCACCCCCACCCTTCGCCACACTTGCACCCTTCCTTCCTCCACTTCCTTCCGTATTTCCTTCCTTCCTTTCTACGTTTTCTTTTTCTTTTCTCTTCTTTTCTTTTCTTTTCTTTTCTTTTCTTTTTTTTTTTTTTTTGTTTCGTTTCCCACTCTGCGCTACCTTTGTGCCGTATCGTCTTCGCATGCACCTCGTTGAGAATTTTGAGAGAGAGAGAGAGAGAGAGAGAGAAGGGAGAAGGAGGCGTAGAAGAACGAGGAAGCCAAGGGGGTGGTTTCTTTAGAAGGTGGTGAGAGGTGTTGGGAAAATGGTTGAATGGGGGGGGGGGAGTGTGTTGACGAGTGAGAGGTTGATTGAGTGCATTGAGAGGGTATTGGAATTTGTGGAACGGTGGTCAGGGGTGGTTTTATCGATGAGGGTGTGTTACAGCATGTATGGAGTGTCGTGTGAAACGTTTTGAATTATCGTTGGCACTGCAACGAGATTATGAGTATCACGATTATATTGGTCAACGAATCTCAAAGTATGTCAATCTAAATGTACACATCAACATTTAACGAGAGTTAATGATCAATAACGAGAGTTTATGATCAATAAATAGATACTTTGTCACGTATACGCTTAATAAAATAATGTTCTTAGACGAATTTCAAAAACCAAGACAAGGAATTTGTCATGTTACGCAGATACTTTGAAAAAAGAAAAAAGAAAATAGGCATTTGTTCGTTGAAAAACAAACTGAAAGCGAAATACCATCGAAATTCTGCGCAACCTGTTAACCGTTTGAAAAAAAATGTAACAACTTCTTCATTACGGGGCATGAAAGGACATAAAACGCAGCTACTTCACTTCGCAATAACAGAACTTCTTCGCTTTCGCCAAGAGAAGAGGGGAGTCGAGCATAAAACCTGGTGGCAACGGTGCTAAAACGCGAAAAGAAAGTCCGTTTCGTCGTAAAAAATTTGCGGATTATCTTTTCAAACTGCTTTCGAGGGAGCGTCGTCGGAACGCGGCTAAGAAATGTTAAAACGGAGGGACGAGATTGGTTGGAGAAGTGGACCGGCGTAAATAGAGGCAAGATAAAACGTTCGGACGATGTCACGACGATCACAAAGTTGCAGCGCGGAAGGTAAACACGGTTGAACGAACCCATCGTTTTAATGCAGTCAGCAATGAAATTCTCGCGATCCGAGCCGAATTCCCTCCGTGACGATCCGGCTTTTATGGCAGAAGAACTCGAGAAATCTCAATACGGATATACCCAGTCTCTCGTCTCTGTTCTTCTCTTTTTTCTTCTTCTCTCCTCTTTCTTTCTTTCTTTCTTTCTTATCCTCCAGCTTCAAGAAGAACTGGCTGCAAAGGAAAGCAAACGTTCCTTCTTAAGATCCTCCCCGTCTAGACGCGTTCCTCTTCTAAATTCACGAAAATACGAAAATTATCCGCCCGTCTGTTTTCCTTCCCTATTTCAAGATTGAAAGGATTGCTTCTTTCTCTTGGATATTGAAACGATAAATACAGAGTACGAGTAATCGCGTATATTAATCAGAATCCGAAGGTGTGCAAAAATAGATATCAACCATGCGAGTGATAAATGCATACAATTAATTATGCATATGGATTGAAATCAGATGTAACTGTAAATGTAAAAACATGTGGAGGAGGGTGGCAATGATGAATAAATACACGCTACGATTAATTACGGATATCAATCGAAATCAAAAATAATTGTAGATGTAGAGAAATATTCGCGATGCAAGAAAGAACACAAGCTTTGGCTCAAGCTTGTACGACAAAAAAAGTCTATGAAAAATTATCACGAATCTACGCAGCGAAAGTAAATTCCAAGAAATCGCTTCATATACTCTCGTCTTCCGATAAATTCCAACAAATATTAATCGTATCATTTAATTATAATTAGTCACATATACGTCAGCGAATTGTTAATTATTGTTCGGCTCCTGGCGAGTTAAGTGAAACGTTTAATTGACTTAGATGATTGCTCTACATCTGAAAGAGAATTGCGCCGCGATACAAGCCTCGACAAATTTCTATGGAAAATTATAAATTATTTCCAACGTTTGATAAATCGATAACCAACACGTTCGCTCCGCCAGTCAGTATCTCTCCAATAATAATACCAACGAAAACCTTCTCTCGCATCACTGACGTGACAAAATTCATCACCGACTCGATTCCTCCGTCAGCGACGTAGGTATCATACGTATAAACACGTTCGCGCGTACGTAGGAAATATTCGTTGGAGCGTCGAGTGGCGCGGCAAGCTACGAAGGGATAAAAAGCGAACGAAAGGGGAGGAAGTCGGAGGGCAGTGGATCGCGGTGCGGTTGTGGTCGATCCTGTGCCCGACTCGATAGAATCGCGACAGGTGGTGAATACCTAGATAGTCAAGCGGTGGTCACTCTGTCGATCGTCAAAGAATAGAGCGAACAAGTCAAGGTCAGCTGTGCGACCGGATGCAGCGGCCTAGTCTCGTTCTGGCAATCTCTTTCCTTTGTGCATCCTCGGCTTTTACGCCGCGCGATTCTGATACGCTTCAATGAAGCCAGTTAGCGCTCTCTCTCTCTCTCTCTCTCTCTCTCTCTCTCTTTCTCGCGCGCGCGATGGAAATCCTCTGGACTGTTTCTCTCGTTTCTCTCTAATAGTATGTATACCTTCACGCGATCAGCTTTGCCCTGTTTGCTCGCTGATTGGAAAATACTCGACGAGTAGCGCGCGATTTTTTAACCCCTGAAACCGCGCAAGTTTCTCTTCGTCTGCGAGCAGAGTAGCAGCTGAGTGTCGTTTACAAGGAAGAAAATATGATTTTAATGATTTTGTACAAGATATAAAATTACGTAACTATGAACACGTATGGTGTACCTATTCTACTTTCTTCGTAAAGTACATTTTATACATATTTATCCATTGCTCTCGTCAAACGTGATTCTACTACACTTTCTTATCACATACAAATTTCTTAATTTTCTTTCATATATATACTATCCATTACTGTTAATTCGTGGTGCTCTCGCTCTGGTTAATTTCATTTCACAAAATTATGAATTCGCAACTACACGTATATGATTTTACAAAGTAAATTCGCAAATGTGTGTGATTAAAATAAACAAAGTGTCTGTCGATGATCTCTAATTTCTCGTCTATAGTGACGATTTAATTTAATTTTATTGTGTCTATGAGATTTCATAGCTTTACATAGATGCATGCATGTTTCCCATACATAGATAATTTCACCTTTCAAATATGCGGCTACGGATACGCAACGTTACAATTATGCTCCCTGCTATTTCTTAATATTAAAGTTACATCTCCTACTTTCTACACACGTGTAAAAATGTTGCAACGTATCAAAAACTATCCGCTCGAGCGATCGTGTTTGTCCGCGAGTTTCTCGGAGGCGGTCACCACAGTCTGGATCGCGCCACAATTTTCGCCGCACCCTATATATGTGTATATATATATATATATATATATATATATATATATATATCGTGGTGCATCGATCAGTGCCACGAGCATCTCGCAGGACGTAAGGCTCGAATTACACGAACGATCGTATCCTTCGCGAGACTGTATCTTCTCCGCCAGCTTGATTCCCCAATTATTCCTGCCCTCGCCGCAGTTCGTGCGCCCTTACCGCCTTCTTTTCTCCTCTTTTTCCACTTCTTCTTTTATCCCGTCTGCTTCTTAAAAAACAGGAGAAAGTGTTGCACGCCTCGATATCGCTTCCGAGCGAAATATCACTCTCGTCTTACTTTCCTCCTTTCTCAGCACAGTGTAAATCTCAGACCGACACAGATGAAATTAATTTCGAAAAATTTTCCCAACGCTGAAACGAATCTCCTACTCTCGAGATTATATTCTTACGAACTATTATCAATTCCCTGTCAAATCTCTAAAGAAAAGCAAAAAAAAAAAAAAACACTCATACGTTCAAATAAATCTTCTTTTAAAAATTCCCAAAATCTACAACAAAAATTTCTGCAAAAAGAGCATCCTGGTGCCAATAAAGTCATTTCAATGCACGATCCTCTAATTGGTCCCCGCGGTCCGTATCATTAACCCCTGATGATTCGGTGCGCGCGGCTTAGCTGTTATTAAGGCGAAACGAAAAAGGAACGAACGGAACATCGGGATCCGTATGATCGAACACCTGTACGATCGGAGAAGCGTCCAAACGATCGACGGCCCATTATGCCACGCAAATGGCATCGCTTTGGCGCAGAGACAGGAAGCTGCTACAGAGAGCGAGCCTTCTCTCTCTCTCTCTCTCTCTCTCTCTCTCTCTCTCTCTCTCTCTATCTCTCTTTCCCGCTCGCGGTCGTCCCTCACCCTCCAGCCGAGCGTGCAGGCCGTGTGCTGCTGCACAGAGAGCATCGACTTCTCGCTCGCGCGCGACCGACGACACGAGTGAATCTAGTCTGTATATGGTCGGGCCCAGTCCGTCTGGCCGGCGTCCAGTCAATGGACGTGATTCACTGTTCGCCGACGGAATCTCAGGCAGACGGACGAACGGATGGCCGAGTGGGAGAAGAGGAGAGGAACCGAGGAAGAGATACCGCGATCGGTCGCTCGAGACCTTTGCCGAGAGAGACGGGGCTCACCCGGTGGCACCGCGCACAGGTATGGATATATGGCGGCCCAGGGATCATCGCCGGTGCGTAAATCAAAATTTTTCAAGAGGGACAACAGTGGACTCGTGAGAGTACTTCGAATCCTTTGGAAACATTTTTTTTTTTTTTCTGATAAACGTGGAAATTTTACCTGGCACTGATGAAAATTCAGGAAACGGCGAGCGTTTGAAAGTTGTAGAAGAGTACAATAGAACACGATATTTGAATTTTCGACGTAACGCAGGGAGTTTTCGATTGGACGCAAATTTTTCGAAAGTATCGAACATTTGCAAGAGTTGCTAGGATTCTTGTGACGGTAAATTTCTGTGCTCTCGATAACAAAAATAAATATTTAGATATTTAGATGTTTTCGAAAATACGAAAATCTTTTGTGTTCGTGAATGGAATTTTTATTATAATTTCCTACAAACTGTTGTTTCAAACGACTGGTATAATATTTCGATACTTTCCAACACTCGCGTTTGATCGAAAACTGTTTTACTGTCCAAAATATTTTGAAATTACTGTAATGAGATACGATTGTCATGATTGTGTTGATAAAATTTGAAACGTATCTAAAAATATACAAGTTACAAGACTTCCACGACACTTGTTGTAGATTAGCAAAAAATTAATACACACATAATAATAATGCGTAATTTTAATGCAATAAAACAAGTGTATGAGAAACTGTGCAATTTTCATATGCATCCTAGAATTTGTTTTAAATTTTGCAAACATAATCACGACACGTTATTTCGTTAGAATATCAATTTTATCAAATTTATAAATGTTTTCTACAACAGAAAATTTTATAAAATGCATCGTGCGCATAATATATTTTATATACTGTGTTCCAGATGAAAAGTTTCCTCGCAAAACAATAAAATTGCAAAACGTATGGCGCGTGGTAATACATTCGTAGAAATTCATCGTGACAAACACTTTCCCCGAGTCACACGTGAATGATCGAACATCGTCGAAACGTCTCGTTTCTAAAACGATCTTTCGTATTCGCTAGGTACGCGTCTCTCGTGTTTATTGGATTCCCTCGCCGCGTTTTTCTGCCGCGTGTTTCTTGCAATTTTTCTGACGTCGATCTCGAGAGTTCTTGAAAACTGTCTTGCGACAGTCGGGCCGGCGCTCCATTCATGCCTGCCACCGTCTCGACTAGATGCCCTATATGGCAGCCGGTCTTCTGTCAATCCACGCGAAACTGGAAAAACTCGACGGGACGACGAGAGGAGACGATGAAGCAAGAGCTCTCGCAGACGCGATTTAGGCTGTCTGGCGAATCAGGGAACGATAGAACGGCCGGCGTTGATCCAAGGTGAAACTGATTTTCGGGAGGCAACGATAGATCTGAACATATAAGGCGACGCGATCGCGTGATGAACCTGTTCAGACGCTTTTGTTTTATTAAATCCACCTCCTCTTGGGGAAGCCGTCGCGTTTTTCGTTCCACGGGAATTTTTACTCGTATATTTTTGCGAATCGAGAATCCTTGGCAAGAACGAAGAAAGAAGAATGTCGATTTCTTTTCTTCTTTTCTGATAAGTTTCGTGGGATTATTTAAACTTTAATTATTAATCAAGTTTTGTCCTGTTGTCGTGTTGAAGAAATTTGCTTGTACACACGTCAATTTTCCGCTCAAGTTTCACAGATACGGAAAGAGTTATGATGTTACAAAGATTTAGAATAAAAATGTGAAAAATTTTAGCACGAAGAACGTCCGGGATATTTGTTCGAGTTTCTTTGTTCAAGTTTACGACGTGACTTTATTCGTTTGGAAAAATTGTTAAAAATAATAAATTTTGCTTCTGATGATTGTTTGATATATGGATTATTCCAAATCCCTGTTGCGAAAATTGTTTAGCTTTAGAATTGATAATTTTTATAAATCCAGAGTAGTAAAAACAAATGTCTTTTTCTGTTATCCTTTTCGACTAGAAAGATAGTTTTTCAGAATTCGATTGCAAAGAAACCACAAAATACACAGCTACTTACGAAGAAATCAACCTACGTGTTCGAAGACCCAACCACGAATAGATGATCATTACCTGCATTATTGTGATAATTGCGAACGAGGCAATGAGTAATAATTTTGTCAATAAATGTATGGACCAGTAAAGAACCAGCCAATCGAATACCTCCGAAGATATTGATGCTGGTACAAAAAAAAAAATTGAAGTAAATACTTATTTTTGATTAAATTCGTATCGAAATATCAAACAATTGATCCTTTCTTAAAAAAATCATAATCATCGCGTGAAATATATATTAAAATATATAAATTTTATGTATTTTTTGTATTAAAAGTATTTGTTCTAGACTTTTCTAATTATTTTTACAAAAAAAAAAAAAGAATTTCCACAGTCTGACAATTATAAATTGGCGGATTTTCAAATTTAGTTAATCATGATATTAATATCAACCACGAGGCGGGGGATGCGACCTTGACGAGACAGTAGATTCGTAAAAGGCAGCACAGGCTCTCACGGTGTCGGCCCGGAAGCCGAGGAGGACCCGCGTATACCGGAAGCAGTCGCTAAAAACGCTCGACTCGCCGGCCTAGGCAACTTCCTAGACTTTATTGCCGTTGCATGAACTGGTAGCGGAGCGTTGTGTACGCTGCAGCTGCACCTTCTTTTCTCTCTCTCTCTTTTCTTACTTTTTTCCTTGTCGATCTCCACTTTACTTTTGTTGCCGCGGAGCAAGCAGTGGTGCATTCGCGCTCGAGCAATTGCGCTCGATGCATTTTGATGCCCTTCGAATGTCTTTACCACCGAGGGGAAAAGCCATGAGTATTTGCCGCGGGTTGAATTCAACGATATCTCGTTACAGGACCCGCTGGTACACCCAGACGATTCTTTTCTGTTTGGTTAAAAATCCTGGCATTCATTTGCTTCGCGTATGCGTGTACGAAGAGGTAGAATAGTTTCCTCGGGAACATTGCGGACGTGTGGATTTTCTCGAAGGGGTTTCTAACGTGTGGTGAAGGATCTACCAAGGCACGTAACGGGTTCAGAATTTAGTGCTTGCGAGAAATTTATACGAGAAAACTTAATAAATACTCGTTGCATTTTACTTTCGAAAATAAAGAAAAGAATTTTCGATCGTGTTCATGAAAACATCACTCTACATAGAAAGTCTGTAAGAACTTGGTAATACTCAGTGATAGTAATTTAATTACGAGATGCTTATTTCGTTAATCCGTCTCTCGGACAAAAACACTTCGTATTCTTTTTTTTTTTTGTATTTTACACGCAAATAAAAATAAAATATTATTCACGTTAAAGTTGCGATTCAATTTCGCTCGTCACTGCGTCACTGACAGTGAAAGTATTAAAAGGTTGAGTATCCAATGAAAGGAAAAATCACGAGACACTTCGAATTCTACCAGTCTGATATAAATCCAAAGTGAGAGAGACCAAAGAAAACAAGAAACCAGTATTAGTTGGTCCAAGTTCGTGACAATACGTAAAGCAAGCAACGACGCACAGTCGAGGAGTTCAATTTTAATTCCACGCGTGTCGAATAGGATCGGCCAGTTGTCGTATTTTGGCGCGTTCGATCGCCTTCGACAACAGCTCGACGACCGAGTACATACGCCCGCCGGTATATACTTATGCAAGTACACGGGGCCAGTGTTCACTGCACGCGGAATTGTCGGCGAATAATCGGCGAATCTGTGCCGAGACTCGTGAGCAGCCCCGGGCGAACATTATGCTACCGTACCGGCAATAGCGTTGCGTAATTACACGATCCCCGAGGGGACTACCGGGACTACTATTGTAAGCCATATGCGAATAACGTTTGAGCTCGAACCGAATCGAATAACTATATTCGACACTTCTCTATTTTTTTCTCCCTCCCTCCCCCACCCCCTCCTCCCGTTTTTCTTCTTATTTTTCCCCCTTCCGCCTTTTTCACTTGGCGTAGCTATCATTCGCGGTGAAACGCTCTGAGTCATTGGTCCCCACCAAACCAGTGGTCGTCTGACGAGTGAAATTAAATCTACTTTGGGCTTTTTCTTATTCGTGCTTGTTCCTTCTCGCGATGGTTGGGGCTTACAGCGACTCTTTTCGTCGTTATTTTTTTTTCTTTTTTTTTTAACGTAACGTGTCGTTTTATTGTTTTGTCGTTTATGCATTACGTTTTATTGCTCGTTCGTGTTTTATTCGTCATTGTTTTATTTATTTGTGAATTACAGTTGCGCGGCGTTTGTCTGTCTGACGAGTGAAAACCTCTTGGAATTATTCATTTTTTCTCGAGTAATGCACAGTATGCGTGCAGAGCGATGATTATTCCCATTCGTAATTATTATATCTTTTTGTACGATTTGTGTGACTTTCATATGGTTATGGTGGTACAAACTACTATCATCAATATTGAATTGGACACGAAACAAAAATCACTTCGTCAGTTTAGAAGGCGATCGTTGTAGAATGTTCAAGTGGACCTCTTGAAACAATTTAGATCTTCATTTTTTTCATACCTATTCTAACTTTGAAGCCGAAAAACATGAAAAGAAAAATAAATAAATTATTATTTCTACTATCTACAATCTTCTTAATAATTTTTCAATTCTCTACTCTCTTTTTTTTTTCTCTTCAATATTTCAAACATCAAAAGTCGACTCTTGAATGATGTAAATGCTCGCGTAAATTTCGAATAATTGCATATTTTTAACCGGTTACATGGGCACCACGGAATCCTCCTCGACGTTTGTTTCTTCAAAATCCGAAATGATAAATCCTCGCATCGAGTAGGTTCAGGCATCAACACAAAAGTGTTTTCGCACTCGACGAAATATCTCGAAAGTTTGTATTAATCCAGATGTACAATCTCACTACGATTATTGCAGGATAATCTCCCAATCTTCCATTTTGTGATCATTGAAATAATGAATTCTAAGTTTTAAAAAAAGAACGACAATTTAAATACACTAAAATATATATATATATATACATGAACAAAAATACATAAAATATTATTTACTTGTTATACGTAAAATAAACTATCTGTTCCTCTTTCCACAAAAGTTATTTATAATTTATCACGAAGCTCAACGACATCAATAACATTTAGCGCGACTGATACAATCTTTATATAAATTTCGTTCCTTTCACTTACGTATTTGCAAAAAAAAAAATTAATCTCGTTTAAAACAGAATGACTCCGACGCAAGCAACTGAAAGCCTGCTAAATTATATTCAGATTAACAAGATCCAGAAATCACGTCCGAACGGTCAAGTATTTCACCAGAAATTCACGATACACGTTAAGTGTGGATGTCCGAGCTGTTCGAGAGGAGAGAACCTACTCTCTCTCGCTATTATTTCAGCTCTCGATATTTTCTGGCCAGTTGCAACAATGTTGCAAGCTCGCTTCTCTGCGGAACGAACATTGTCCGACGGTGTTTGTTCCCATTCGTGAGTTTATGCCCGCACAGTGTTCTCTCTCTCTCTCTCTCTCTTTCTCTCTTTCCTCTACACACGGTCACATCAGTAAGGTTAAGAGATTTACGCTGCACACGTGCACCAACAGTATCCGCGATGCACGCTCTCGTGCATCCCGCGTAACGAGACAACAGAACTCTTTATAAGGCACGGAATGCTGTTTTAATTTTTCACCGAGCCACTCTCCTCGCCACGGGGACGCAATACTCCACGTCGTGTTAAGAATATGATATTAGAGTTAAACAACCACAACGGGTTAATATCGCGAACGCGCACGTGCGTTAACATGGAGCAACGTTACCAACCGCCAGCGTCGATCGTGGCTTTTTCCCTGAAGAATTTTTTCCCCGTAGATCAATTATTATCGCGGGGAGCACATTTTTGTAGGATGTCGAACATTTACTTGATTCTTGGCAACATTTCACTCGAAACTCACTCTTGTGAATATTTTAGAAATAAATTGTTTTACAAGTTTGCTTTCCTTGGTCATATCTTTTTTTTTTTTTTTTTTTTTTTTGTAAATATTCCTTCCTCCTAGTTTCAGAGGAAATTCTTCACTTTCAACTCCGAACTGTCTTCTGTTTCGAACCAATTTATTAAACCCGTTATGATTTATTTTACTCTCGATAGTATACATCTTTAATCAATTACTTCGCTATCGTATCCAGTGACCAGTCGTAGGAATTCGAACGATTTCTTCTAAAACACGCGGGATCGTCGATGATGCGAGACACGTAAATTTCGTTATAGATCCGTTTCCCCTTCGAACACAACGCATTCTTTACGAACGTTTTCCAGCTCCACTTCGACCGTATAATTTCAGTGTTCAGGTACGCACAACATACGGACCAGCGAGAAAGGAGAAAAAGAAAATCGCCGCAACAACGTACAGAATACGTCGGGGAGAACTTCTTTAACCCTCATTGTCTTGTCGAACTTTCTGAACGTACAACTCACTCCGATACGACCATAAAGTCCGCCATAGACGTTCACGACGTACTCGCCGATGTAAGGAAGTTTCATACGACAATTTATATTTAATATTTTGTCCGGATGTTGCGGCGTTCTTCGAGGGTCTTAAACATGCCCTTGGAATAGGCCGATCTTGCCCCGATCTACGCTACGAGCTCTCTGTTCCTCATTTACATATAACCGTCCTCGTGAATGCGAGAGAGAGAGAGAGAGAGAGAGAGAGAGAGAAAGAGAGTGTGTGGAAGGCCGAGCAGAGTTGCAGAAGAGAAACTTGCTGCAACCCAAGTTTCCATGGCCGTGCCAAAGGAAGTCCAGTGATTGGTCATGCAATAAATTCGGTAAACAAGAAGAGAATCTGAATAAAAGGACCGTGAACAGAGAAAGAGAAGAAGTTGGCAAGAAGAAGGAAAAGAAAAGGAAAAAAGGAAGTTAGCGAAGTATCAAAGAAACTGAGAGAAAGAAGTAGCTTCGCCTGTTACCGCCACTTCTTCTTTTTCGTCGTCCTCCTCCTTTGCCTCTTCCTCGACTTCTTTCCTCCCAGTTTCTTTCTCTTTTATTTCCCCTCTCCTCTTGGTCCTCTTCTTCTCGCGCTTTCGTCTGCCCGTTGTTCCACTTGCTCTCCTCTCCTCTTTGTGCAGTATGCATTATGCATGCAAGCGAACCATCGTAATTTCACGTATCAGATCCAACGTCACGTTAACTTAAAATCAATGCGCCGTGCCCGCGTCTCCTTCTCTACTCGAGCCTTTTCAACCCTTTCTAGCGTCTCGACGCAGGTAAGTCAAGCTGCCCCCACTCCTCGTCGGGGAATTTTTCGTCAACTTCGTTGCACACTGGCGATTTACGTAAGCCCGGAGGAGTGCACGGCGGGTCACATTGTTGCGCGGGAAATTGCCTTGTTTACAACGACGAAGAGGTCAGGGACCTCTTCCTTTCCAATTCTCGACTCGTGGAACTGGTTCGGAATCGGACTGAGATCGGATTATTAAGTCGCAGAAACGAATTTCCTCGACAACGTGAGAAGGCGTCAAGAACGTGAATAGAATTTAGATCGCAGTTGGAAGATTTCTGGTATCGAGTCAGAGACTTGGTTAAAAAAAAAACGAGCGTTAACGACAATGTTACACACACGTTACTGTGTTGCGTGTGGTTGTTTTCGAAGAATGCAGGTAAAACTCCTAATAAAAATCCTACAAAAATGACTACATTTTCACGTAGACACCCGCTCGCGAGTGTCTGTTTCTTCGCCGAGCTCGAGGACATCCAAGTACGCTAAAAAAAAATATTGCCTCGCAGTGTAGCGACGTTTCGACAAGCAGAGGAGAACATTGTACAATTGTTTTTAGTAATTTTTGCGACTACGCTGTGAAAATATTTACTAATACCAGCAACCTCAACAACCATCGAACGAACATTTTTAGAACGATTAGTTTTCTCGAGGCAAAAATTTCGCTTCGACAGAAGTCAGGCAATAAATCATTTTACAAAACAGTACGGAGAAATTATTACTAACACGTAACATAAACCTACGAAAATTGTCAATAAAATCGAAATCACCTACATCAGACGTTGTTTATGAAGCGTTCGAACCTGCCTGTAAGTTAGTCAATCGCACCAGTATTACACTTGAAAACGTTGCACATTTTCATTGCCCGTTCAGATTACTCGTAAAACACGAAACTGTCGCACGTGAAAATTCGAAGCATATCCCGCTTGTTAGGTTCGAGCGTGCGCTTGCGAGTGTCGTTGGAAATAACACTCGGGAGGGATTGTCGAGTCGGGCGAGCAAAGGTTCAAACCTACTTGTGAGGTGTTCGATCCCATCTCTAATGACGAGTCCGATGCTGGTAGCAAAGTATCCTGGTTGTTCGTGTAAAGGCACAGCCAATCACGGTTACCGACTGGCTCGAGAGAGCAACACGCTCTCGGCCCGAGCGTGTTGTATATCGTCGTTTTGCCACGTCTGCCAGCAGTCTAGACTCGTTGCCGCGGAGTTCTCTCTGCCGGAGTCCGGTCGCGACGTCACCGAGTGAATTCACCTTTAGGGCGGCAATAAACGTCCCCGGCTCGGTTGTGTTTTATAACCGTGGCTGCGCCAGGTAGCCAACCAGATCCTGATTGCTTCCCCTTAGAGCACGCCGATCTCGCGTCCACGTGCAACCTGCCGAACCGATCCTCTTCCCTTTTCTTCTTTTCGTTCGCGCATCCTCCACCTCTCTCCTTGCTCCTCGTCTGTCTCTCGCCGAAAGTTTTCGACGCGTACTCTCCTCTCTGTCCTTCTTTCTTTGTCTCACCTCGACGACGACCGCCGTCGATTTCTTCCCGAGAGACGGAGAAGAGAGACTACTCCCTTACGTACGCAACGTTAGGAAGAGACGAACGACGTTCCGTTTTTGTCGTCGTTTGCTTTCTCGTGCTTCCACGAGTTTCGGAATGCTGAATATGGTGGGGTGGGAAGGCCGGTGAGCTAGGTTTCGAGTTTTTCTTCGGCTCGAGCGTTCTCAGATTTGTCACGTTTGTGCGTTTATTGGTGTTTACCGGAGTCCAGGCAGTTCGATACGTTTTTCGCTGACTCGTGTTCAAGTTAACGACGAGTCAACAAGGGAACGCGGTGGTTGTTACTTTTCTACGGAGTCGGTAGATTACAAATGGAAATTATAATCGTGAACCTGGGGCAACTGTTGAAGAGAACGGTGGTTGGAAGACAAAGAGAGCGAAAGCTCGTCGAAATTATAATAGATTCGTCCCGATGTACCGTACGACTACACGTCGGCACGTCCGTGATTTTTCGAAGAAAAGTTGAAAGGGAAGGGAAAGAAGAAAGGGTAGGGAAGGAAGCGTGAGAAAGCGCGTGTGGAGGCAGATAAAGAGAGGGTGGCGGTGCGTACAGTAAACGAGTCGGACAGCGGCGCGAAGGGGGAGGGAAAGGATGCATGAATGTGCTAGCAAGAACAATTGATGAAAAACGGTGCGAGGAGTGGTTAGGTTTCTTGGAAAGTCTCTCCGCGAGAAGGTACGGCAGCAAAATGAAGGGAGGCAGGTGCATCGCGGGTGCAGCTGGGAGGCTGCATGCAGCTCGTCGTTGCAAGATACTCTGACGTCCTTCTCTTCTTCTCTTCTTGCGCCCCGCCTCTCCGCCCCCTCCCCATTGGCTCCACCTCACCTTGATCCGTACCCTTGTGTTCCGTTCTTGGGGCAAAGTGCCAAGACAAAGCGGCTACGGGGGAAGATATCGTGCCACGGCCATGCGAGTACGCGCTTCTTTCCTCCTTTCTTTTTCTTCCCTTTCTTCCCTCTTTCTCTTTATCGTTCGTCTCTCTTGAGGGGGAGAGATGAATGAAGGGGAAGGGTCTGGTGGATGTTGGAAAATTTGTACGATTGTTACCATCGGATTAACGAGACTCGATTGCTCGGGCATCTTGTCCCTTGTATATATTTACGAGTCATTTGCAAATGAAATATTATTTGTGAGACAAACATGTGACGATAAACAATATCTCCGAATTACCGGTCTTGGCCAATCCTCTCGCGTCAATAAAGTCAAGTGAAAAGGAATGAACTAATATTAAATTGATTACACGTGTTAAATATCGAATTCGTAGTGAAACACTGTGATGGAATGAAACGTGATTGCAGGTGTCTGATAAACACCTCTGCCCGAATTGAAGGCACGTTGAACTGTTACGCAATATTATTTCAAACGTTACGTTACGTTCGAATGACTTGGAAATACTGTCCTAGCTACCACAAATATAACAAACAAATACATAGTATAATATCCGTTGTCTGAGAGAGCGGAAACGACCAAACAAAATTCCCATCGTCCACCGACGATTCTCGCAACTCTGAACGAGCTGGAAACATTCGATAGAAACGAAGGAAGCAAACGACAAAGTTAGCCGGCGTTTGCCGCGGATAGGCTGGTCAGATATTACCCGGCATAGCAGAACGTCACAACGGCGCGGCGTATGGGTGTTGTTCGTCAAGGAGGGCACGAGACGCACGGAGAAACGGACCCTCTCGGCTCGGAGATCCTGAATGGTAATGATTATAGCAAATTGCTCTTGCTTGGCTTGGGGGTGCCTAATAGCCACTCAGTAGGGCTGTTGAAACCCATGCACCCCTTCGTTCAACCTTTGATCCCCCCGCCCGAGTCAACCCTTCAAATCTTCATTGTTTCTACCCTGTTTCAAGCGCGGCTGGACCCCTGAACCTCACTCTCCCTTCTCTCTCTCTCTCTCTCTCTCTCTCTTTCTCTCATCGTCCCCGTGTTCCCGTGGATGTTCTCGATATATGTCCTGGCTGGCTTCACAGTGTGCCCGTGCTTCTCTGTCTGCATGCACTTCCTTGCCCCTCTATACACGGTGTCGCGAAATTCCAAGACGAATATTCAGAGAATCGTTTCTGATCATTGAAAGAAACGACGGGAACAGTTTGTACGATTGAAGATTTGTTTCGATCGGCAGCGAAGACTTTAAAATTTAAGGGAACGTTTATTTGACATTTTAAATTTCGTTGATTTACTTGTTTCGAGGTGTTACAGCAAATATACTTCATTTGCGCGCGGCGTTGTGTGAATCAACTTTCCTTCCCGTCTCTTCGCGCTTCCACGAATTAAACGGCAGATTTGCGCGACATTTTCGTTAAAAGACAGTGTTCGTCACACCGTGTATATCTCGCTCGGCTTGTCTGTTTGTCTCTTTGTCGCGACGCCTGATGTTCGTTAGGCGAGCAGCGTGGTGAAAACGAGATGGATGAAGAAGGGGGTTGAAGGGTGTTGGGCGATACACGAGACGAGGTAGAAGGGGTTGGAGTGCCTCCGTTAAACTTCTTGACTCATCGGAGTCGCTCTCGGCTGATCGTTGCGTTGCCTGGCTTAATTAGCCCCGCGCAAATGCGGCCTTCGCAGGATCAGTTTTTCAGCGACCCTTTGTGACGTCGCGTTTATTGCGTACTGCGGGCGAGAAACGCGGTTGTCCTCGCACGGCGAGGGTGACGCTGGGTGAATCGAGGCATGGGCGACGCGATGACGTATCAACGACGGATGTGACGCCGGGATTCTCGGTGATTAAGACGGTGATACTTCCTTTGGAATATTTTGTAAATTTAAATGATTTTATTTGTCTGTTCGACTGTCAATTCTTTCGTCTATACTTGTATCACACGTTAAATTTCCTTTTCACTGGTCTTTACGCAAATTCACAGTTTCGTTGGCACACAAGTTGAATATTTTGTATATTTTTATATATTTATTCTAAACCTCGCGTAAACGCATGAATATTTGTAGCCAGTTGATAAGTTTTTATTATTTTTGGGCTTTCGTTAAACGCCAATATACTGTACCAACCTTTGTAAATAACAGTCGTGATTATCTTAATGTTTTCGAGATTCGAGAAGTTCGTTTAATTTTAAATTTAGTATTGATTGGCGTACAATGACGACACAAGTTGAATTCTTTTATATTTGCTGCTACTCCGTACCAACGTAGCGACTGATATAAAATTAATTCTTCGTTAGGTACTGATAGAGCTACCAAACAAACAAGATGTCAATTCGCATTCAAAGATATAATTAAATAATCACCTAAGAAACCAGAGAGAGAGAAAAAAAATTGGAAACTTACAAACACGCGCAAGAAAACACCACAACCGAAATACGAGAATGCAACGCAGAAAGAAACCGAGAGGCCCACGCCAGAAGCATCTACGCGTACGTCGTCCGCGTCTGCGTTATCCTGCGAGTTCAACTCGCGAGCAAGTGGTTGAAAAAGGGGCAAAAGGGGTGCACCGGAGGCTTCTCAAGCCAGCTTCTCAAGCAACATCCTCGCGAGACAAACACGCGATCGCAACCGATGATTACCGCCGGCGCGGATCCACGTCAGGCCGACGTCTGACGCGAGGCCCTCGTGCGTCCGCGCCGTTTCGTTCACCTTCGATATATTATTTCCCTCGTCGCTTCGCTCCTCGTTTCTCTCTACCTTCTTGTTACTTTATTACTACAGTGTGTCTAGGTAGATACATCGTACGTGCACGATGACGTGCGTGCAGGTGATTGGAGTGCACCAGTTAGCCGACTTCGTTGCTCGGAAGAAACGAAACAGAGAGAGCAGAAAGAGAGAGAGAGAGAAGTTGCGGCGATATATGCAATAAAAGCGAGAGGCGAGCGGAGGGAAGCGTGGCTCCGGTGACCCAGGCGAGTGAGTGACGTGTGCCGGGAGAGTGAGTCTTCCGGGGGCTTGCGTGGACCCAAGTGGAATGGCCTTTTCGAGTTCTCCAGTGAGAAAGAGAAGGCGGTCAGAGAGAAACGGTTAGCGTGGTGGTAGTAGGACGCCGGTTGGAAAAGGCGAGGAACAGGAACCAGCGGCGAGAGGCGGTCGTGCAAGGGAGAGACTCGGGCTCGACCGCCTCCAGGGGCTACGGGCTCTCGTTGCTGCCCACGCCGTGGCCCATCTATCCACGTCCAACGTGGCCACCTGCGCAACTTGACAGCCCCGCTCTCTAACGATGCGCATACGTAGGATCCTTCAACAGACGCGTCCACCGTCCTGCTCTCCCTCTCTCTTTCTGCTGTCTCTTTTCTTTACGTTTCTGTCGACTGATGGATTCGCGAAGAGAAACGGAGCCACACTCGGACGTGAGAGTCAGAACGTGTGACTGTCGTTTAAGTTCGAGGCTCCGGAGGGTAAGAAGCAGATAGAGAGAGTGGGGGATGGTGCATAATGACTGTATCGTTAGGGGAATATTTAAGTTGGGGTTGGTAGAGAGAATCAAAAGTTGCAAACGTTCAGACAGAATAGGAACGAATGGTAAAACTATGGGAACGATGGAATTTACGTAGAGTAAGACGATAAGACTGTTTAGATGTGCCTGATGAATAATTGGTTTAGAGATGGAAAGAGTTGGAGTTAAAGATTGAACTGGCAAAGAAAGGGACTAGGCCGTTCGTGTCTTTTCGAAAATAGCTCCACCAGGCTAGATGTTAGAGAGAACAAGAGACGTAGAGAAAGAACATTACTATCCACGATACTTCTCGCGAAAAGATGGAGCTCCACTCGAATCGCCATTCGGGATCTCGGGCGAATGGCTAACAGACGACTCACGAGTCCGCGTGATTTGCGACTTGTTTATGTTTTACGTGCCTGCCGGTCGTCATTTGTTACGAAGGCCAATCTGTATTTAAAACAAGCCTATCCACGGGGATTTCTTCTTTTTCTTTTCCCTTTTTTTTTTTCGCGGAGAGCATCGCGCGCTTCATCCGCTATGGGGGCTAGATCTTACCCATTATTTCACGATCGTGGGTATTGTGCGGACAGGGTGTTAGCCGACTATAAATTACGCTGAATTCTACTATTCATCACCGCGTCGTGCGCTGAACTTAGGACCCCAATTACCCACATTTTATCTTCGCGTCGACCATTAATCATAGCCACGCCAGATGTAATGAATGGCCTGTTCGATAACAATACGAACGTTGTCACAATAAATATGATTTCCCGCGATGGGCCGAGCGGTTTACGCGAGCCTAATGTCGTGTTCCGCTTCCGAGACGCGCGGTTCCCATCAATTACACCACTTTTTTTTTTTTTTTTTTTTTGTTTCTTTTTCTCTTTTCCTCGTCGACCACGCGAAGAAAGAATTCAAAGTTAGACTGAGCGTTTGATTTAAAAAAAGCTTGAAATTGAAGTTTAATGCGATTTCTTGTAATTATTAACGATAAAACAGAGTGATTAAATTATAGCATTTTGGATAAATTCTCAGTATTATTTGGGTTTTAAATTTTTGCTACTGTCACTTTTTGATCGAATGATTTCCTTGATTTATAAATAAATTTCGATTGAAATCTTATACTGTGGTTCCAATATTAATACTGAATTGAAATAATTGTTACGCATAATCCTTTTCCTCCACACCCTATACGAGATCGATATCGTATATAACACGTAATAGTAAGGTTGGTTCATAAATTGTTAGCTTACGATGAACTCTACATGGTTGATGGCTACGGTCATTCTTCATGTACAGTAAATTCTTGACAGTATATTTTCAAGATGAAAATAGTAACTACTTCTAGTTAACTGCCATCCAGCAATAAGTGACTGTAATTCTTGCATTATTATATGGATTATTAGGATTAAACGACTGTGATAACTTCGCATGAACCCTAAATAACCGATTACTATAATCACTCTTTCTATACAAGAAGGCAAAGGTAGATTATCCGTGACTACTAGTCTTCTTCTCTAAATCTACACTTCTCTAAACATACACACACTAAATTACTGTATTAATCTGTAATGTAGCGTGTAAAGTAGCGAGTGACTATTAGAATAAATTCCTACACAACGACTCTATGACAGATGACTGTATTCTTCATGTACGATAAATTCCGAACAGTCATTCAATGGCAAATTCTCTTTTCTATTTCTACATGTACATCTTGCAGAATAATTTGCCAACTGCTATGAGTAAATTGACAATACAAGTTACAATTCAATCTATTACATACTATTATTTAATAAATAAATATATATATATACAATTCTATTTCTACATGTACATCTTGCACAATAATTTGCCAACTGCCGCGAGCAAATTGACAAGTTAGAATTTACAGTGAAATTTGCAAAATATATGAAATTTGATCTCTTAGAGTCACAAAAAAACTGTAACTTGTTGCACACGCTTATACTGACACATTTTAATAGCTAGTTTGGTAAAGTAGTACTTTTTAATTAATTTGGTAGATTTATATTTACGTTATCATAAAATTTCATCCCTTTTTTATGCATTCCGAAGAGAGATTTGTCAAATTCAAGAGAGATTTCTCATCTGAAACGTCACACTTATTTCCAGTCAAAGATTAAAGATACATAAATTATATATTTTTTTGAAATCTTGATCGTGGAGAAGATCTCCAAATCTTTCACCCTGGTTCCTCCATTCACAACCATTCTACCACTTATTGGTAATATTAGTATTTGAACTTAAGTATTTGAAATTCGTGTTCAGTCCTGACCATACTCTACTACCGTACACGTATCCAACGTCCAATAGCCAAACAGCGGGCTAAAATCGGCGTCGACAAACAAAAAAAAGGGTACCAGCTCGAAACCGGAAACAGCGTCACCGTCGCCGGAAGATGCTTTCTCGAGGTTTCGCGTAAAGCGCTGTTAAAAAACTGAAAGCCGCTACTAAAGGCCAGCGGGACAATGGGCCAACGCTCGTTCCTCCGACTCTCTTTCGACCGGTGGCCGAAGGTTTTTAGCGGCCTTAGTGGTCAATTTCCCACTCAGACGGAATCATTAGTCTAGCGGGTACCACCACGGGCGTACGGGGTTGCGCGCTCGCGCACCCCGACGAGAAACCGAAGTACACTCGATATGAACGCGGCGGCGGAGAAACGGGCGCTCACAACGGGGTGAAACCAAACTCGCTGGGCAATCAGAGGATCGGGAAGGGGCGATATCCAACCGCGAACGCGATCCTCGTCGCTCTCGTCGCCTGGGGGACCACGCTCGAGATTCGAGTATTTTTGCGCCGAGCGGGCCGCCCTTTGTCGTTGCCTTTGCTCCAACACGTACGCGGTCAAATCACCATTCCGATTGATACTCTCGCGTGCTGCTGCTTCTCGCCGAGGTATCACTTGATTAATGGACGAAGTTTTTTTTTTTTTTTTTTTCTTTTTAGTCAGTAAAATAATAATTTTTCACAGCGAACGAAGATACTTCTGCGGGGATGATTGGAGAGAAAATTGATTTGAATGTTAAATATTTTAATAAGTACTGTGCTTCGGATATTTTATATATCTTCACATCAAATATCTTCATATAATTATGTGTATTATATATATATATATATATATATTTATGGACGTGGGTTCTCGAAAAGGTGAACTGATAATTGGTCTTGGAATTTTTGACTCGATGTCGTTCGAAAAAGCAAAGAAAAGGAGAAGAAATTTACAAGAGTAATACAAACTAGAGGATAGAGAAGAAGATTAAAGAAACAACGAATGAGAATAGGATAAGAGGAATTTTAAAACGAGCTTAAAAAATTGCCCGCAAGAGCAATAATTACAGAAGTAATCTAGAGCGTAATTTTCTCTATCAATAGAGTCAGAATAATGCACCTTGCCTACGATATATTATTACAACGTAATGTTGTGCGATCATACGAGAATTTTTACTAAAACGCTAATACCGTTTTAAAATTCTCATTAAAACGTAACAATTTCACGTAATAATCTCCGTATCATCGTCCCCTATAATCTTTCAAATTTAAACATATTGATACCAAATGCACACTTAATGACTCGCATATTCAGGTATCCATCATCGTCCCCAACGCAATCAGTATTTTCACAATCATCATGAATTAACGATCATCCTGATCGATCTCATACGAACGCGAAAGCATCAAGAAACTAACAATGAAAAAGAATATTAAAGTATTTGAGTTTAAATTTAATTTCTGAAGTATCCAATTCACGTGCAAAACTTAATAATACTATTCTTCTTCGCTAATGAGTGAGCATTTTTCCAATCTAAAAATAATTGAAAAATCCCTCTCTACCAAAGAAAAATTCTTTCGCAATAACATTGTTACTATTTTTAACGAATCTTAGGGTAATTGACTTTACCTTAAAGTTGCGAATTTGCACAGTAGTTTCTACTTACTATCTTCTCTTCTGTATAAATTTGAAATGAAAAGATACGAAGAAAAAGAAAATTGCCGTAATTCGTCGAAAAGAAAAAGAAAAAGAAAAAAAAAAGGAATTCAAAAGCGAAAGCAAAAAATACGAGTGAAAGTCGGAGAACGAGGGGGAATCACGCGAGGGCGCGGAGGAAAGGGGGGCAGCGAGGGACAAACTAAATAAGAGAACCGCGAGCGAAACCGAAGATGAACGGCTGATTTTATTCCTGAAAATCACGTACGTGGTTGTGTAATTACGATTACTATCTACAACTAGCGACCAACGGAACGACGACGTGTCCAGTATCGTGAGAAAGAGACTGCTACAGCATTCGTTCGAGCGAACAGGTTTCACGCAGAGTGTGCTCTTTCGGTTTCTTCCTTTTCTTTTCTTCTTCTTTCCTTTTTCATTTTGTCTCCCCCCTCTTTTCGATGTTCTTCCATATTTTTTTATTCCTTTTCTTCGTCTATTTCCTCCTGGAGGTCTCGGCACTACGATACACACAGACGCGTAGATTAGAGGGCACGGATTTATCGCGAGAGGAAGTAGGCGGTTCACCGCGGCTTTCAGCCCCCCCTCCATCTCACGATTTTTCGTGCTTTCCTGGATTTCGTTTATGCATCGCGTCACGTTTCCCCTCCCCCTGTTAAGTACGTGATCTCGTCCAACGCGCCTCCAACATGCAGAGTCCGATCATCGACGGCTGATTTATTTTCGTCAATATCGCGTTACAGGCTCCGCGCGCTCGCGCGCTCACCTCTAAGCGTTTGTGTACCTTGTGCGTGTAATAAATTTACGTAAATTGCCGTAAACGCACGAATCGGCAGGCTTTATTATCGCTCGTCCGGCGTCGCGTTCGTTTTTTCGTCGCAGGAACACCGACCGAGGCCTATTATTATTGTGATTTATAGTATAATATTAGAGCGAAGAAAAAACGAGTAAAAAAGGCAGCAGGGGGAGGGATGGAAGATGAAGAAAAAAAAAAAGGAAAAGAAAAGGGAAAAGAACGAGAGAAGAGGATATACAGTTTATAGCGCATGTTGGGATTGATGGGGCTTGCCAGATATCGGCTGGACTCGTCGCTCGTTTTTTCATCGGTCCAGCCATAAATAATGTAATTTAATGATCGCCGTTATTCATCATTATTTGTTTTAATTTAGACTCGTTCGGCCCGGGTAATGGATAATTAAGCGATCCGGACTTTTCTGCCTGCCTGTGGAAGTATTAGTGCGGAATTTATTGCGAGCAAAATGGCCGCGAGGGGAAATGCGCTGGTCGTTTCTTTCTTACTTTTCCTATCGTGTTTTACTCCTTTCTCGTTCTCTTGCACAGTTGTTTTTTGAGATGGAAATAGAATTTTTTTTAATAGAAGGAATACAAGGTATCTCTAACTTTAAATTGTCTAACTCTCGTAGACAGAGTCACACGCGAGAATTTTTAAATAATTTCCAATTATTTTGTTCTTCATTGTCATTGAATCCATTGCTTTATAAATAGCTGGCTATAATGAGTTTTTTTTGTTTAGAAAAACGCTGATATAATCTAGATCAAATAACTTATGTCTATGATCCTGCACTTGATGCCAAAATATAAAGACAGAAAGAAACTAATAAACTAATCTCAATTTTGCTACTTACTACCTTGGTTTCTCTACATTTGTATTTTCGATCAAAGAAATGGTTTAAAATATAATTTATCTGCAATATATAGTATAATGCAAACGAATCAACTTTAAACAGATCAAGCTTCTCACGATTTCACCACGTACAAGAAATTCACTGAGAAAGAAAAAAATCTACAATCGACGAAAGTTTCTGATAAACGATTATAACTGTGCGACGCAACATGTTCGTACTAACAATTAATTTTAATCAAACTTGCAGTTTTTGAAACTCTCACAAAATCACACGTCTCTCGTTGATCTGCGCGCACTTGTCAAAAAACCTGAATCTCATTTCTTTCTCGATGTCGCAAGGAAGGAGAGAGAGAGAGAGAGAGAGAGAAATAAATATACCGTAAAGGACAAATCAATTTCGTATGAACCAACAGGCTTTCAGCTTGTCTAACAGCAAAAGAAAAGAGAGAAAGGGGATTGGGAGGGAAAAAAAAGAAGAAAAAGAAACCAGGTTTAATAGGATTAATCGAGCAAAATTGGAGGGAACGGTTATCGGGAACGATCTACAAGCCACCCATCTGCCCGGCCTGTCAAAAATAATTAACGAGAGTAAAAATATTCGTCCGATTGTGTTGCGCCGTAATGAAGCTCCATCGCGGTGTAATTTACAGAGTAACGCGCGCAGATCCATCATCGATAATTGAACGAATGATTGGAATAAGCACGTGAAACAACACGCGGCCATAGATCATGCATTTTCAATCGATTTATCTGCGTAAATCTGTGCTCCGTGCAGCGTTCGTATATCTCTCTCGTATATTTCGTACACGCGCACGGTGTTACACGACGTGGACGTGAGTTAACGCGAAGACACGTGGTTCATGAAAGTACTCGAAGACATGTTTTATGGATATAGGCTCTGCACGAAATATACACTTGAAAGTGTGTATATAGTCAGTGGAAGCAGTGGCAGAGATCGTAGAGAAATTTAATTATCTATCGTATTAACAAGCCAGGCCATCTTGCGATTACGATTTTTATTCTTGGTACATCCTAATTTTCATACGCACAATAAATATTTAATTTCTGTGTACGTCTTTAGATCGATTTCAAATTTAACTGACATAGTTGTGACAGTCGCGTTACAACATTAATGAGATCTTAAAATATTAATAGACGTTCTGTGACAGCTGTTCAAATACGCTTTCGCGAGCCATTGCACATGTAGGGTACGAAGAAATTGGTAAAAGGAAAGAAGGAAATGGTAGAAGGTAAAGTGGGAGGAAAGGAAATAAGCGCAGCAGATTTAATTGATTAGTCCTGAGGGGGAAGTTGCTCCGAATGAATTATACGACGCGAGATTAATGATAAAAGATAACACGTTAAGACGCATAAATGCGATACCTTAAACTCATTTCGAGGTTTTATATATCCAATAACATTCGCTGATAAACATGCTCTTTTATGATTTGTTTGGCTGCGCCCTCGGTATCCGAGATAATCTAACAAAAGGGGGATACCACGCTTGATTAGTAATAGCGGAAAGAATCTCGAGTCCTGTATCTTCCTTGAAAAGTAATTACGATCCCCCTGAGTGAGAGATGAACGCACTCGCGATATCGCGTTCATCACAAGATTTACCCACTTTTGCCCCTTTTGTTAAAAACGGAGCAACGGATCACAAAATCGCAGTTTATTCGAGGTGGGAGATCTTGTTGTAAAAATACGAAGAAATTTCTTACAGAAAACTCAGTAACAAGTTGCTTGAAAAAAAATCCATTCGTAGATAGAATGGAGTTTCAAAAAAAAAAAAAAAATGCTCCGAAAGATATTTCAATTGTGTCTTATCCTTCCACAAACTCCTCCCACAGAAAGTTACAATTGCATCGCCTGACCAGCGAGCCTAGCCCAAGTTCCGCGTAAGAAAACTCGAAAAATTAAAGGAAAAACACAGATCTCCACTTCGTTTCATCCGTCGCCTTTTTCCAAAAAAGCAACGAGTCGCGGCTCGAACCATCTCGAAAGGAACCTACACGCCTCCCCCCTCCCACCCGAAGTTTCGAAAATTCCCACATATCCTATTCGCCATTGTACCATCCGCGGTTCACCCTCCGCGCAACATCCCCAAAGACACTCGAAGCATGAAACTCGATTAACCCCGTCTGGCGGCCGCGCGAGCGTAACCGAATCAAAAGAAGCTTGTCCCCCGCAGCCAGTCGTCGTCCAGTTACTCCCCGCGAGTGGTGTAATCCTTTCGCGTCTAACAGGTCCGGGAGGCGCGCAGGATATACGCACAGGATACTCTCTCTCTCTCTCTCTCTCTCTCTCTCTCTCTCTCCTTCCCCTTCCTTTTCCTTCTGTGTTTCACTGTGCATCTCTCATCTCTGTCTCGCTCCCCGGGTCGACCATTAACGTACCATACGTACATATACGCGCGCACATGCACACACACACATATATACACACACACACATATATCGCGCTGTGGCCGCCCGCTGGATTACACGCACACGTCCCGATCGTTCGTAGCCCCGTCTAGACAGCCGTCAGACGTATTATTGGGTTCGCGTAACTCTATGCTACATAGCTATCGCGTTACACGTGTATGCGCGGCCGCGGCAACGCGAGCGCGCGCCCGCGCTTACGCGCGGACCAGTTCGCGTACGTATTACGTGCGTACGCGCGCGCGAATCAGCGAAGGAGCGCGCGTCAGCCGCGCTCCTACAGCGCCGTTTACGAACGGTGGATTTGCTCGGCTCGTTTGCACGCTCGCTTTCGCGTTTCCGCGTAACCGCCGACGTTCGCGATAACGCTCCTTCTCGAGAAAGCCTTGGAACCGGACCTTTTATTTCTTCACGTTCGAGTCGGAATCTTTTTTTTTTTCTTTTTCCTTTCTCTTTTTATTGCAACGATTGTTGACGTCGATCGACATTTTGCGAATCGTTTGTTGTGTGAAGTGTTACGTTGATATTTTTTTGCGTACAACTATCGTAAGACTTTCGTAAACGGTGTATATGTCTAATTGTAAGTCATTCGCGAAAGTATTCTCACGCGAAATATTTTATTCTGAAATTCTTTTTATAAACATCGCGACGGATTTGTATCTTCGTATTCACTAATTCTGAGTAGATATTATGTTCTGTAGTTTTGTGTGTGTGTGTGTGTGTGTTTCGTATAATCTTTGCACGTAAATAAATAAAAATCTGCGGTCCAACAAACACTCGACTGTCATAATTGTACTAGTAAATTTTACTAATAGGACATTTCAAAATACTCCATTTATAAATTATCGAATTATATTAATAAACCTCAATATTCATTTAACATAACGTTCAATTTTCAAAAAAGAGAAATGTCCTCTATAAGATACAACTGAAGTCAATTGGAATACGTTTAATCTAATTAATTTGATCATAAATGTATCGCATGTTGCATTATTAAACAATCTAAAATTCTTCTGTATCTTCTGATCTAAGAGAATAAACTTAATCGTTGGAAGGACACCGTTCGTGAAGCGTATTGTAGAGACACAAGAGCTCGACGAGTTTCAGCTGACATAACAGTCGCTAATTACCAACCCAGTCCGATTGCCTCGCTAAATCGGCCTGATGCGTCCTTCCACACGTGCGTGCGCGTGTGCGTGTCATGTGGCAGCGTGTGCGTACAATAATGTACGGCTTGACACTATCCACGTGCACGACGAATTGCAGCCGACGAATCAACATAATACTTCTCGTCTTCCAAAGAAATTTCGTTCTGTTGGCCGGCGAGGCGTAACGACGTTTCAAAAAAAATTTCAACTCGGACAGCGACGCAATTTTTTCATCGGAATCGACTCGTAGCAGAGAGTTATCGATATATTCAACAGACAGCAGAAAAGAATTATTATCGAAATAATAAATCGTTTTAATTTCATCGACAACTCTTGTTACAACACACCGGGCCTAGAAATTTCGTTTCTCTATAAAGGACATCAATCTTTGCGATTTTCCTTTCCTCGAAACCTCGCTCTTACCGGTCCTTCCTTGAATTTTACGATACGATTATTTTAGATGAGTTTATAATAAGCAATAAATCATTCTCCTTATTTTTTTTTTTCTTCTTTCATCTCACAACGAGCACTTTCTGCAAGTTGAGAGACACGCCGCTCGACTTGCCCCTGGGCAGAAACTGCGTAGAGATTCCAGGTACTTTGCAATTTCGTTACGATTTTAACTGTTGAAAACATCCGAAAGAAACGCGAAACGCCGGAACACGACGAAGAAACTGTATCCCGAAGCGTTGAACAACCGTATCATTACAAATCCATAGATCACCGTCCAATAAAATGTTTCGACGGCCAGACGCGATGCGTTTTCAAAAACCAAACAACATTCCTCGAAAGAAGAAGAAGAAGAAAAAAAAAGAAGAAAGAAAAGGAAAAGGTATCTTTCGAAAAACGGGCTGACCACGGTATAAATTACACCGGGTTTATGATTAATTCATGATTAATTTACAAAACGTATCATCATTTTCTCATCTGACATCGAGCCAGTTGTGCGCGCAACAGGAACACGCGAAAAATCCTTGAACGCCACTCGAAGTGAATCAGTACTGTCCGCGTTCTGAAACGTGGTAATTGCACACGTGGTAAAATCCGTTCTTCGTTGATCGAGGTCGATCCGTCGAAACATAGGTATAATATTATAATAGGTCGTCGAACGAATGAAATGAACATTTTCGACGATAATAACTTTCTTTCGAATAATTTTCTCCCGCGAAATTTGATGTATTTCAAATCATTACAGATAATATCAATATTATCTGATTGTTACAATTGCTGTTGATCATTTTATTGTCTAGTCTTACTCGTACTATTTCCATCCATAGCAGAATGAACTAGATCTTTTTGTTGGCAAAAATCGCGATGGAAATCCGATCAACATTTTGTAAATTTCGATTTCTTATAAAATCCTTGACGTGGCTTTCTAATTAATTAAGACTGATGACTTAGTTTATTAGATTTTGGGGAATCTGCAAAATGTACATACCAAATATCTTGATTCTTAGAGGGTGAAACTTGATTCTTATTTTGATTCCACTTTCTGATTGTTCGTAAAAATATAAAATTTTGCCCGCAATTCAGATGTTACGCTACTAAAATAGCTTAAAATGCTAAAATATTCGATAAAGGAGAGACTTTGCTTCCAGTTCGTAGAAAAAGGAAAATACCATATTAATATTGAGAGTCAAAGATCAAATTAAAATTCTCAGCACCTTAGCTTCCATCGATTGCAAACTTCAACGCTTCATTTCACTTTTTCTAATTTTCTTCAGTCAATCGACGTTGACGTTCTTTCGTTTCTTTCGCCGAAACTCTACGATCTCGCGAAATTAGAAAACAGAAGAAAAATAAAAAAAATTGTAACGTTATGACGAGCTATCGACGTTGCATCCAGCGTATGTACGCGTCAACGTCCACGCGTAAAAATTTCTTGGCCAGGGAACAGGTCAGCGTGAGAGACGTGTTGCGCGTCGACGTCGATTTAAAACGTCGACGACGAGGACGAGGACGTTCGCGCCGGCTAGCCGTGCACGCCGTAATTATCCGTTCCTCCAATTTGCAAACTTATATGTAATTCAAATCGGCTCTCGGCCGCCGGCTAATGCAATAATAATGACTTCGTGGAAACTACGCCGGCCTGTGAACGTAACACGCGTAACACACAATCCTCCGCGACACTGACGCTTCTGGTCTCCTCTCTTTCTCTCTCTCTCGGCTTAGTTTCCAGCTAATCGGCCATCATCTCCTTCGACAACTCGCCAGATCGCGTCGATTTTACGATTATGGAATTTCCTTTCCGGACGAGTCGAGAAGAATCGGGGTGAAAAGTTGTAACTCGAGTGTGAATGCACGACTATTCAAGGTCTCAAGGTATTCCCATTTTATTATCGGCAGGAAATTTTGGATCTTTTAGATTCAGGGAATCAGCGTTAATAAATTTCCTTGCGAGAACAAATGATAAAGCAGACGAAATTTTCTAAAGAAAATTATGGATTACACCTAATTACACGAAAACGGAGAAGAGAACCTTTGTCTAATTCTTTCTCCAAGGCATTTGTCGCTTCAGAAATTTTCTAATGTATTTTGCAAACTGGTGGATTTTTCTGTTCGCTTGATCCAAGACAACTCGGTTTAATTAGAGGTTAAGGGGTTGAAACTTCTGAAATTTACAATTAATTGCGATACCAGGATGGTGAGATACGAAGAAATTATAACAGCGCTGATTTCTGTGCGATTATACAAAATTTTAAAATGCAAGACTGCGCGATTTTACGAGTACTCGCAATACATAAAAGAACATGTAAAACGTCCAAAGTATAATGTTTGACAGCTCGAACGATCATCTACGACGATTCTATTTTTCTAATTACGTTGTCACACGCTACAAATACACGTAATGTACGAAAGAATTCACATAAAAACGTCCAAAGTATAATGTTTGGCAGCTCGAACGATCATCTACGACGATTCTACTTTTCTAATTACGTTGTCACACGCTACAAATACACGTAATGTACGAAAGAATTCACATAAAAACGTCCAAAGTATAATGTTTGGCAGCTCGAACGATCATCTACGACGATTCTACTTTTCTAATTACGTTGTCACACGCTACAAATACACGTAATGTACGAAAGAATTCACATAAAAACGTCCAAAGTATAATGTTTGACAGCTCGAACGGCTCGATTCTACGCGTCTAATTTGACAGAAATATGTGAAAAGTATGAATTTGCATCAAAATCCGCGGCGATCTGCAAACGCTGCGAAATCCGGCAAGCGTCTTCGCGTGTGCCTGTTGTTTGGTACGCTGCTCTCTAATTGGGAAGCACGCGCGTTTCCCCTTTCCGTCTTTTCGGCGGAAATATCGCGTGCACCTACGCGATATTTTTGTCCCCGGGAAGAAACGAGGATCGCCCGAAGCGGGATCGTGGGCTGACTTTCTGGAACCTGTCTGAATGAGTCTACCTATTTATAGGTGGACCGTCAGCGGGCCGAACCGGACGATCCGGCCACGTCCAGCTGAATGAACGGTTACGTATCCGTGGCTGAAATCATTTCACGTGATCGATCACCACGCTTTCCTGTTCGCAGAACAGGAAAGCAGTCAAGTAGAAGAAGACCGCGGGTCTCGCGTTTAGAATACATTAGGAGCGAGCAGTGCTATTCTCCTTCTTTATTTTCTTCTCTTTTTTTCTTTTCTTTTTCTTCTTCTTCCACTGCACTCAACCACCGACAGTCTTTCGTGCTCGTAGCCATTGAATTTTGGCCCCTTGTGGAATAAAATGTGTTACCTTCGCGCCATAATACGTATAATCTTCCGACGGTGTACCATAACGTTGCAACGTAATTTCGTTCATAGTTTCGAGAGTGTGTTAATTGTTTATACGTTGCCTTCGACGACAAGGATGCGAGCTTCATGGAAATCAAAACGCTCCAGTCTGTTACGTTTATTAGGAGAAGAATAAATTAATTAGAAATTTAGAGGGATCTCGTAAATTCTAAATGTTCATTGTCTTGGCAGAGGATAAAAGGTGAAATCAATGAAAGATAAAAACATACGCTATAAAAATTAATTTGAATTTTGACCAAAGCAGGATTTGCTTTGCAAAGATGCATGCTTTGTACTCGTGCGAATTTAAATGGAACTCTAGCGAGACAAGATACTACTCTTCACCTGAGAAATATTTCTCTTTATCCTTTCTCTCCTGCCTTGCATTTTCCTCCCTTTTCTTCTCATTTCCATTTCCCGTGTCTCGCGTTTTCTTTCGTTTCGCCAAAATGACGAGTCGCTAATTCGACAACGTTACAGGCAACAATAAATCGCATTTCGATCCTCTTCTAAAGCCAGAAATTGCCTCAAAATGCCACGGCACATCGACATCGCCGCACTGACGTGCCGTATCCATTATTCAGAGGATACACGATACAGCGTATAATCTCATCTCGCCCCGGTTGAGGAAGGTTTATTGCGCTGAAACCTACACTCTCTTACGTCAGCTACTCGCACAAGTAGTTTTCAATAGCGCGTTTCCGCTTTTGAATGCATCGGCGGTCGTTCGACCACGTCTGGCGTCCTGCGTTTTTCCCTCGCCGACGAAATTACGTCCGCTTTTGCTCACCCGCCGTAAGTTTCTGTCGTCAATTATTTCACTTGCCGCGATTAACAATCGAGTATCGAACATTTCCCCGAGCCTGGCCGACATTAGCAATCCTATGTAAATGAGAGTTCACTGATAGATTTGGTCTGAATTAGGTAGCTCGGGTAGCAAAGTGTTAAGTAAGACGTTTAAATTGCTATTTACGTCTATGATCTTTGAATCGCAAATGAGCACGCGCGTATATCAGACGTCGAACGTAATTGACAGCCGTCCTTTTGCTTTTCTTATCATTCGACCGCGTTCAGCATTTTTGCTGCGTTCGTGTGAAATTTGGACAAGCTCAAAAGTGGACAGAGCGCGCAGCAAAGTACAGTGGTTACAATGAAATATCTCGTAGATGAAGTGATTTTTGATCTCCTCGTTTCTGAGTTATATCTTTCGAATTACGTCGTCCAATCTTTCCCCCGATATTAGAACGCGGACATTCCTGCAGATTATCGCGTTGCTATAAATATCACTGGACAACAATTTTGTTTACTAAATTTGTACATTTCTGCACATATGCAGTACATGAAAATTCACACCTTGCGAATGTTTGTATCTTAGCACCGGAGCCACCGAGATATTAAAGTATGATATTTGTAACAAAGAAATTAAAGTACAAAGAAGAAAACGTTAAGAGTACAGGCTTCTGTTGATGTATTTTAATTAAAAACCACTCGTCTAAAAATATACTGTTATAAGTATATAAAATCTCATCATAGGAAAATATATAAATTAATCATAAGAAATATAAATTATCATTTTGACACCACTTTGGTAGTCCCAAATCGTCGAAATCTCTCGTCAATTCATAAAAATCCACAATATATATCCGTTGATCGTGATAGTGCTCGCGAGCAGTACGTAACTGCAAACGCCTAGTTCTTGGTTGCCCGAGGAGGCGACAGCCTCGTTCCCCTTCGATACGATCGTGGGGTACCGGCGCTAATCTGCTTATCTTGCTGCGTCTAGCGCAAAGGCCAGCGTCGCCGTTCTCTGGTGCCGCTCGCGGCGCGGATATTCACCGTGTTTTGTCTCCCGATGCACGCAAAAGACACAACTAACTGATATTACACTTGCGCCGCGCCAGGATTTCGATGGTTTATCGATCCGTGTGGCATTCTTCCGAGCCGCGTTCTATCGATCGGCCGACGTATCGAAACGCCGGCTCCGATTCCGTATCGATTTCACGCATTCCCTCGCGAAGAAATCGGGGGAACGTGAGCGATTATCGCGAAACGCAGCGGAACGCGGCTCGCTACGAGGAACATTTGCATATAGTCGCTTGACGTTTCGCCGGTGATAAGCGGAGGAAATTGAGACGGCGGCCGGGTTCTACGTACCTTTTCTATTATGTGCGCTCTCGCTTCCCGGTGACATTTTTGACAGTTTCAGTTTATTAATTTCGTCACCAAAATACTCAGACAAGGAACTTGAAGCGCAAAAAGTGGGATTAAATACAGTAGAAAAACTTCAAACAGTAAACAAATTTCGATTCGTCGAAAACCGTGGAAATTTTCATGCTTGTTTTAATGACTGATTTTTTTTTTTTTTTTCATTTTACTGAGATCAAACGACAAAAATTCATGAAGTCCTAACATTTCGTTCAGAATTCAATAAAACTGTAAAAAGAAATCGTACGAGCTTAAAAGGATCGTTGTAAAGAAACAAATTTCACTCTTCCAGACCGTGCCAAAAAAAAAAAAATTTTTTCAACGTTTTTACACACGTTGGAATTTCTGCTTCGAGAATTTCGCAAAATTCGCAGACACAAACGTACGAACGAGAAGAAAAGGAAAAAGAAAATGAAAATCAGAATTTACATGCCATTTTCCAGCAATCGAACACGCTTCGTGTCCGCAACGAAACATCAAAACCAAGTTGCTCCCCTCCAGCAATTACGATGAACCGCAACTGCGCTTCCTCCAAAATGAATTAAATAAAACAACGTTAACTAACCGCGGTTACTAAGGCAATGCTACGCTACGGCAAATGCATAAACACATCAATAAAATATAACAGCGTACCATTACGCCGTCCCAAGCCAAGATACCATTAGCAATCAAGTGACCAAACAATGAACACTCACGAGGCAAGAGATGCCCCGGCGATCGAGGCGAAGCCTGAATCGCTCAATCGTCGACGTCTGAAAGGGCCGTTTCATCGAACAATTATAGATCACGCGGTGGAACGCATTAAAATCTCGTCAGGCTCGATCGTACCCGGGCTGTGGCCACGGATCGGCCGCGGATCTGGCCTCGTGCGAAGAATTATCAGCCTTTCTTTCAATCCGGGACTACGGACTGGAGATCCGCGTACTGTTCTGTTTAAACGTCCCGCCGCAACTAACTCAATTATTTCCTCTGGATGTAATTACAATCGCGTCCGAATTGCAAGGTAAACGATTTACAAGAATCGAGGAGAGCGAGTGAGCCTTATTTCAGCACGTTTCTCGCTGGCTGGCACGTGTCAATTATGACTCCGGACGTTGTCTCACCTTATACCTTCTGCTCTCGCTTGAGAACTATCGAGAATTTGAGACATTTCTCTTTTATGTTTGTGGCATGATGAAATATTTGAGAACTGCTAATTTGTACAATGTGGAAAGATAGCTGATGGTTTTCTGCTTGCTGGCACGCGTCGACTGTGTCTCTAGGAATTTTGCTCAAGCGTTTGACACTTGATCTCTGTTTTCACTTGGGACCTGACGTTCGAGCGTGATAAAATATTCCGGAATTGCTAACATAAGTATACTTTTATTTACAATTACTTATTTTTATCATTTCCCAAGGATAAGTATTTCAGTATAACTTGATGAATTAATTGTGTAAAATCCGTCGTATTTTCACAAAACGTTAATTGAAACAAAAATAAATATTGAGTATACTATTCCCAACGTCATGTGTAATAAATAAAAATAAAACTAAAGCGACACAGACCAAATTAACCCACACGGCTATTTTTACATGGGAAAAATTTTCATCGTCCATTCTCAGTTCGCCGAAGATCCGTTCTCATCCCAACTCTAACCCCCACAGTATCAATAGACTGACAGAATGAACTCTTAACGATATACTTGAGACAGAGGCACCGTTGGTTTCGTATACTTGTTTTGATGATATCCACCTCGTTTGCTTTTCCTCCTACGCTAGATTAACGTGCAAAACAGGAAGAGCCACTTGTCATAGATTAGGCGGCCCTTTCGTCGACACACGTGGACCTAGTGGAACTAACAACCGCGCAACCTACTGACCAACACCTTCCACGCAAAAGGGACACGTGTACAACTAGGCCATGAAGAAGATTGACATCGTGTGAACACGACGCCCAAGACAGGAAGGTACGTACGTCAACTTTAATTCGAGAGATTTATATCGAACGATGACCCTTTCGGGAAGTCGACATTATCTCCGAATGATTCGCGTAGGAAAATGTACGGCTCGTTTATCGAGGTATCTGCCGCTTCGGAGCTGAGAAATTAATTGACGCGTGTGAAATATTTCTTCGGTTATATAATTACAGAATTGCATTAAATTAAATTGAATTTGAATAGAGAGATTGCTATGTGTTTGGTGTTTAAAAAATTGCGTACAAGAGTATTGTACGATTTTTCTCTTCCGGGAATTAAATTTTATCTGGCCGTTCCGAAGTCCAATTTTATATTTTCTAATTCTCTCGTTTTTCGACAGAGCACGAACTTTCACTTCGTTACGATAATAGAAAATTTCAAACGAAACAAATGAAACACTGATTTAAAAAATAAAATTTCTGAGAGATTACTCCACTGTAAAATTATCACACGGAATGTTACAATATTAAATTAACTAAACATCTAAAATCATTAAACTGCATTTCTCATTTTATTTCACACACACACACACACACACACCTAAAAGATTCTCTTTCTGGAAAAAGAAAGATTCATGTTACATGCACAGCTGTCTGAAGTCTGTCGAGATCCTCTCGTGGCGTAACATCGATCAATACGTGTTTAGAACAGGTACGCATTCCGCGACACAGTCGATTACTAATGCTAATTAATACCTGTAGCAACGTTAATTGATACCGATGCCGGTATAAACGTATCGCGATCACATTCCGCGACTTCGAACGATATACCGTCCCCTTGGACAAGCGAAAACGATGAGAAGAGAGAAGGAGAGAGAGAAAGGCCTGACGTCTTATTTTGCTTATCATCGACCTATTCATTTCACACCGACAGCTATATCCCTTGACATCGTCGATTACTTCGGCTAATTAATACCGCTGACCACCTCAATTAAAATCGTGACTCGATACATGTAACACGCTCTCGTATCTTGCTGTGTGCAGCTCTTTCTGAGAAACTGTGAGACGTGCCTACCTATTTCAATCATTTTCCTCGTTTTATTTTACGCAATCCCGATGTTAAACCTTGAGCCGCTTTTTGATGATATATGCTTTTTAACATGGTCATGGTCATGAATTCCGGAAATAAAAACGAAACATTTTCTTTCTTTTATTACCTTGAAGCTGATAGGAATACTCTTGGAACACTTTTTATTTTTAATATTTGACTTTTGTTTATCTTTCAAATTCTCTCTCGTCTATTCCATTCAATATACAATCGTTTGAATTCTGAATCCATTTTATTCTATATAATTTCAATACTCGTATAAGATTCAGATCAGAAAATCGAACGATCTTATAAAATTTCTACTCGTTTTACTATAACACCGATTCGAGAATATTTGAATATGAAAATTCTGCTACCCACAGATATTGGCGAACAACAACAGTGCCATTATGGCACGGTGCTTCGAGTTTCATAAATCACATTACAGCAAACAGTTATTGCTGTTAGTTGGGTATTCGATAAAAATGCCACCCCATTAGATAGTTAATGACGCTATAAAGTCATCTTTCACAACGAGACACCTTCCTGACCTTTTCTCCGCTTAATTCAGATCTTATCGCTAATCATACACACGAATTCCATAATACGCACCACACCTATCTTTGTATGTAACCTTCCACACCTACTTACATCTATTAAACTACCCACCTATCTGCGTTCATTCTCAGTTATCCAGTAAATTTATGTTTTAATTCTCGCAGTAAATATCCAGAGTCACGGCAAATCAATATTAAACGATATCTAACTAATTATTATAAGAGGAATGTTTTTCTCAACTTCTCTTTGTCGAAATCATTTCTTACCATTTTCACGTACTCTTACGTTGTTAGAAATCAACAATCTGTTTAATGACAATCGATTCGATTTCGTTCAGTTCCCTATTGTAATAAATCTAACCTAATGACTTTGACCTGATCGATCATGTTCTAACAATTGTGATCCAATCAATTCTGCCCTAAGAATGTTAGACGATTCTATTTTAACAATTGTCCCTTCAACAGTAGTATTGATTTAACTTGCCTCTTTTGTTCTCGACAATTGTCAGTTCTTTTGCAAAGTCATTTTCAACGATGACGTAAATTAGATTTTTCTCTCTACTCGAACCAGCTTTCTCCGTTTCTACCCTTCTTTCTCATAGCATAATTCAATCTGACAATCAGTCACCTGCTTCTTGCCTTTCGTTTATTTGATTCAACTTGAATCACCACACAAACCTGGTAACCAATTCAACGTTCTGAATTTTTCGAATCGTTCGAATAGAATCTGTATTGCTAATTTATGCCATTTATTTTAACTATTAACCCCCCTTAATTAGTTCACCCCTTTTTTTAATATTCATTGGAACAAGGGTTGAAAAATCGATTTCAAATCCAATTCAAATCCTACGATACTTTCAAAGCGTTCAACTAACTTCCTCCGTAGGTCTGTAATCTGTACCATCCCTTTAGAATGTCAACAATCAAACCTGACAGTTACTTTAGGCTCCACAATATTTTCACAACAGCAATATCCTCCATTTTTTAATATAACGCAATCCAGCCTAATAATAACTACTCTACTCCTTTATATCTCTAACAGCAGCATCCATCTGAGCAACAAAGTTGAAAAACCTAACGTAAAATAGTACGTTTATGCCAATTCGCAGTAACTTCAAAGACATCGTGCTAGCTGATTCAACATCCTTCATGGGCCCACAATTCACACTGTCCGCCGAGAACGGAGTCAACTTCCTTCAAGATCGTTGCTCGATCGAGCAGTACAAAGAATAAAATATTATAAATAATAACAACAATATAAAAATAAATAGTAATATTATAAAATAAAATATTCTTTGAGAAAAACACATTTGAAGTTTTTGTTAGCCGTTTGTACAAAAATATTCATACTTACGTTGCGAGTAGTACACCGTTTCCTTTGACCCATTGCCGCTCACGTTTTAAATACCATAGCACGACCGCAATAATCGCGTTTTTAAGCTGGGTATTTTCGATGTCAGAGCCATCGAAAGTGTACCTCTTCAAAGGAAATAAGATATTAACAAGACAAAGAAAGCTAAACATATAATTCCTTTTGCACATTTATTCTAAGATGTCTTCCAACGCGCGTGTTGGAGGAGCGTTTCAGATCGTTTAGCCAGGCACCGTGGGTTTAAATATCGAGCGTTCTGGAGCGTTAGAATTAAACACCTGTAACTTTGCTAATTTTACGAATGCGAGCAAATCCTTTTGCACAGACATTTTGCACATGCAAAATGTAAAAAAAAAAAAATTGATTCTTCGGAAATTCCCCTTAATTCACGTGTAACGCAGACTCCGCCGTAACGTATCAGGGGCACACGCATCAACGTATTAGAGGTATGGTGGCTCCGGTGGGTCGTACGCACGCGGTACGAGCGCGGCGGCAAAAGCGTATCCCCTTGCGCGCGCTCTGTCTACCGGCTGCTACCTCATGCGTGCGTCCGCATTCCTAGCCTTCAATTACGTTAGGCTTACGTACCGGAGAGGCTTACGTCGCTTACGCTGCACGCGGCCCGCCACGATCGTCCATTAGAGGCGCGCAAACGCGGCTGGACAAACGCCGCGCCGAAGCCGCAGCGTTATTATTCAGCCAGAACTGGCCGCTTTGTTGGTACCAACGTCGCTCGACAAGAGTTAACGGGCATGCCGCGATCGCCATCCGGTTTCCTGACCGCCACGTCCTCCTGCCACTGCGCCTCCCTCTATATCCCAGGCCTCCTTCTCGCATGTAAATCGACTTCACCGAGTCCTGAGTCTTCTCCGCTCTAGATTCTTTGACAGGGAGACGGGATTTGTTGATGAAATTGTACAAACTTGTGCGAACACGGACGATTCGCTTGCATCGGTCGTCAAGTGCCGATCTCTCATCTCTCCACAGTCTGGAAAAGATTCTTCTATCGTTTGGTAGAACTCCTTGTATTCGTGGAAACGAGATCGAGTGTGACGAAAGTGGTTCGAATTGGTATTTGTCGAAAAAAGAAAAAAGAAAATGTAAAGATCTATCTTTGATGTCGTTTCATTGATGAGATGATCGACTATTAGTTGAAGAAACACGGGGGATAATTATTGACAGATGTATTGAAGCAAAATTTTGCACGTGTTTCAGGAGGAAATTTCTTAAACAATGTAATATATTTGGATTTCGTTGCAGTCGGAGCCAAGGTACAACGAATGCAAGATTTACTATAAATCGAATTTCCATTAAATTCAAAACTTGGACGAGGTGTTGAGTTGGACGAGAGTGACTGACTGCGAGGGTAGGCAGAAGGAATCATCGATGAGACAAAGTAAAAAAGGTTCTCGTCGTGATTTCTCTCTGTCGCCGTGAGAAAGCTTCACCTCGCAGCAAACATTATAAAGAGATTGAAGCAAATGATAGCCCACTACTACGCCCAAAGGCTTTCGCAAGAAAAGCGGTACCTGGAAATACCTGGAAACGTCGCCGATAATGACGAAACAGGAAGAAACAGGAAGACCAGGCTACTTTTGCAATTGTAACTTTCAAGACCGATTTCCATTCGCGTGAACGCCTCTAATCTTACGGTTGGGCCAGCCTCGTTCGAGTGTCGATACTGGAATTACTGTTAGCCGTCTCGTCACGCGCAAAATTACAGCTCACCCGGACCGACGAAAAGAAAATCACAAAACGTCGAAACGTTTCTGAAACGCTCGCACAAAGGACAAATTTTCTAAACCAAGCTCGCAGTATGTACGAATCTCTTCGATCGAATTCAATCAAATCTAAACGGGGAACGTCGTCGAATAAATATCTTACACACAAATATAACACGAGGAACTTTCTAATAAAATAATTATTCCTCTCACTTTGATTCAATCGAACTCTCTTTTACAGTCAGAATATTCTTTTAGTGGAAAACTGTGGCACGATAAATATTTTTCGACCACAAGATAATACACGTACTAAACGAAAGATCGTAGGCGCCAGCATTCAAAATTTTAAATACTACAAACGTTTGAATTGAACATTGATCAGAAACGTTGCCAAATACTTTTTCAACTCCAAAAACTCTCCAGCAAGCTACATACGATAATTTAATCGATTCGTAGATCCTCTATCGAATGTATCTCTTCAAAGTACATTCAAAGTACAAGACAGCCATTGAATTACTTACGCGATCATTTGAGAGAGGTAAGAGCAAACGAAAGAAAGAAAAAGGTGGGAAAAAAGGAACACGAGAGAAACGGTTTGGAATTGCAGGAAACGATACGAATATTTTTTATAGAGCGATGCAGACACGGCTAATTGTCCGACCGGCCAGTTACAATTACACTATTTATCGGTCGTAAAAACGCAGACCGTTGCTCCGATTCCAATGTAACAACCCTTAATCATCGATTTCCGTTTTCACCTTTACCTAATAATGATATCTTGTCATTGCCGGGACGGCTTCTTCTTCTTCTTCTCTCGAGGGATAGCACTCTCGTTTCGCGAATCGACGGTGGAAACGCGTTTTAGAAACGATTCGAGCCTTCTCGAGCGGCGGAACTGTGTTTGCATTATAATTACGGCTGCGTTTCGTCTCGCGATGCTTAGACATCCGGCGACCAGGCTGTACGCAACTGAGCGCAAGTATCTCGGGGGAACTTTAGTAATTACATTACGCACGAAAGGTCGGAGAAATAAAGACGATCCGCTTTAACTAAATCCGCTTCAGTTGATCGACTGAAAATAATAATTTTCAGTGTTCGTAGCAGACCACGAAATGCCAGGTCGTGATTAGACTATGGACTTTTTGTGCATTTGTAGGAAATTTAAAATCACAAGAGCTCACGAAACACACTACGAAGAAAATGTACAAAATTCACAGATTGCGATGTTCAGCGAATTCCATTTGTTTAATTATAATCCACCGTCTAATCGTAATTATCCATATTTTTCTAAAAGTTAAAATTCTAAGACGATGGAAGTTTAAGTTACAATATTTGACGTTAATATTTGTTATAGTGACGATTAATAATTTCCCTTTTCTGTAATAATCGACAAAAAAGAATTAAGAAGATTGATTAAAGTACGAAAATGTTTCGTTCTCTGAATGTCCGAAAGTGGATGCCTTGGTAAAAAAAAAAAAAGGGCATTAAGGAGTTTCACCAGTTCGAAGAATTGAGGAAGAGGAAACCATCGATATAAATGGAGTCGTAACCAACAGCCGGCGGAACGTTTTGGAAAAACAGGGAAAAAACGAGATTGGTCTCACTGCTCTCTTCCGTTCTTCGCTGAGAAGAGACATCAAGGCCAGACGAGGTCCTGGACACGCAGTAGAAGGTGGCCGAAAAATGGCTGACAGTGAACAAACGAAGGTCATTTGTTACCACCAACTTGACCCTTCTAAGTGGCGATGGAAATCAATCATTCTTGAATTGCTGTTAGAATTCGAAGGGTCGAAAGTTTTTTTTTTTTTTTTCGTTACGAACGTTCCAACGTTCGTAATATATAGCAAATACTGAAAGGAAAAGTTGGAACAGTCGTGTGATTTAATTACTCAAGCAATAACTATCATTCAATGTGTAAAATACGTCGTTATACGTTATTGACAAAATGTATCGTAAATAAAATAATAATATCGTTTTATAAAAATAATAATGCAATAATTATGCAACAATATCTCACGGTTATTCGAGTTTCGAATATTAACGTAATTGTAATGCATCAATTGTAAAAGGCGAGTCACACGTACGAAAGGGCCAAAATCAACCTAACCGAACTGAGCTCAATTTCTGATTCTACGAATGACAGAAAATTCCAGTTTGACAACTCGGTTAGCAGATTAATGAAAAAAAACCTTCGACTCTCAATAATTCTACACACAATTGGATCCAACAATGAAGACAAGTACTTCCACTTGCTACATACACATCTATCCATCAGCGCATCGTAAATTTTCCATAATGGTGTCTCGTCAAATCTGGCAAAACGACGAATGATTCCTTAATCACGCTGATGTGTTTGGAAACGCGACCGTTCGCGACGAGACGATGACAACGAGCATGATAGCGAGTCGAGGCTAATCCCCGCAGAGATGCCACAGGAAAAAAGAGACACACGAGCGACACGAAGTGGCTTCAACGTGTTGTGAGCACCAACGAAGGAGAAGAAGAAAAAGAAGGATGGCGCGGAAGAAGAAGAAGAAGAAGAAGAAAAAGAGAAGACGGTGAGGAGAGGGGGGAAGAAAAGAAGAGCAGGAGGCCAAACGTGAACGGAGAGAACGGACGTGCGAGAAGGCAGGAAATTGGCGAGGCTAGAAACAATTAGTGCGGTTATTTACGATGCTCTCCTCGCCTTTCAATTATGCATTTCCGGGCGCGGAAATGAACTCACAACGCGCCGCGATACACGTACATACACTGGCAAACGTAAGCATTAGGACCTATCGGTGACGTTTCGATTTAATTCAATCGATTTGTACCGTGCTGTCTGGCTTCCAAGATTTGAAGATTGCAGGAAACATATAATTGTACATATTGAATATATTTCTGTTCATTTTTTTTTTTTTTTATCTTAATATGACTTTATGCGATACAAAATAGGAAAAGAGTAATTTGAAGACGAACGGTATTGTAATACCTTCGACATTTGAACGTCTTTCGCTGTTTCATCAGAATGAGCCCAATATCTAACGATACTATCCATTTGTTACAATATTTACTCGCGTTGTATATATTAATGTTTTATTAAACACACAATGTTTCATTAAAATATACAATGCGTAATTATAAATAAATTGTCACAAACTTTGTCTCAGTACAGTGATAACGAAATTTCAGAATATTTTCTACAATCCAAACGATATACACGCACGCGTGAAAAATTTTTTCGCTTGCAGCGTGTTGAAAATACCTTGGCGAATCACTGTACGTACACGTAGGTAGCTACGGATGTCGCGTGCTTTTTTTTTCTATTCTTTCACAGAGCACGTCGGGCGTCGTCTCTGATAGATAGAGAAAGAGAGAGAGAGAGAGAGAGAAACGAGGGAAATCGTCGAAGAAGTCTATCCACGCTATTGTCTTCGATAATCGATTAATCGGTTGCTCTTTGCACCCTTACTCCACCCTAAGTCCGCTAATCCTTTAAGAAGATTGACCTCGTTGAATTATTCAGCTGCGCTGGCGTTTTCAATGAACCGTACATCGTGCGATGCAACACGCTCGGTGAAAAGTTTCCCTTTGTTGAATATGTTGCAACTCCTTTCTCGTGGTTTCTTTGGTGAATTCTCGTCTTGAAAGGGATAATGGTAATGTATCATAAGCTCTCTGAATCTCATTTATTCATATTTTAGAATTCTTTCTATTCATGATGGCTAGTTTTAATAGTTTGACGATTGGATAAACCGAAACGTAGTACCAGAATTTAAAATATATAATATTAATTAATATTTAAAATATTATATTTTCTGTAATAACATATCGATTGATTAGATATCAAAGGGCATTAGATTCTATTGAATATATAGATAGGCACGAAAATGTTTTAAGTATTAAGTTTAATAATAATACTTGGCATTATTTTTAATAGTGATACTTTGTTAATGATGTCTATATAAAATTGCAATTTTATATAGAAGGAATAACTATTACAAGTTCATAAAAATGTACAGATTTGCTACAATTTGTTACATTGAATAAATTCCTCGGTCGAGGTAGCAAAGCTGAATGAACTCGCGGTTCTGCGAATTACTTTCAATCTACATCGAGAGATCATAGAAGTTGTAATATTCTGGTCTTTACTCTACTTTACTCTACCCCTGTTCTAAAATTGAATCGTGTTTTAGCACCACGTACAGAGGATGTTCGCGATATGAAGGTAAACTGAACAGAACTGAATCAACGATTCAACGATATGAATCTAATAGCTCGAAAAACATCGACTCTCTACATTCATCAAAGATCTTTGTAATTCAAGGAAGAAATTAATTAATCGCAACCATATGTTACGATGCTATCTATTTCCTGCGATAGATTTGTAATTTTAAACACGTATTTTATATTTATTAGTAAATTCATCGTCTGAAAGTAAACATAGCTTCATAAATAAAACAATTTAATTAGAAAATCCGTTTGATTCGAGGGGATCAATTTCAATTTATTTGATCTAATTTGATTTCGAGGAAAAATAACGTTTAAAAAAAAACCGTGTACGTTACTGGCACTTGGAAAGAAACTTTAAATTTGTTCGAACAGTCTCCAGAATGAGGACATTTCTAAACGTAAGGGGAGAAAAATGCACAATTATGTAACAGTACAATTGATATTCTTCACGGGCGAGAATTAGCCTGCCAATCGTAAACAATCTCCACAAGATAATTCTTGACGCATTGATCCTTTTCTTCGAAAGGAGAAAAACAGCTTCAATCTCTGTCCATCGGCGACAGGGTGGAAAAACCAACATCCACGCGCAGCTTCCCCATACGCGACGAAGAGGAGGAGGAGGCAAAAGAAAGAAAGAAAGAAAGAAAAAAGAAAAAGAAAAGGGGAAAAAAACGAGCGAGTGGCGATTGCGATTTGTGGAAAGTCAAAGCATCCCCCTTGCGTACGTCCCTGAATGGTTAGGGGCGCTTTCTTCTCGTCGTTGGCAGGAGGACCTTGACTGATTTCACGAGTAGGCGCGCATCTGCACGTACCACGAAACCTTTCGAGGGGAGAATTTACGAGAGGGAGAAAAGGACAGGTATCCCACAAGAGGGAAGGAAAGGAAAGAGAGGGGAGAAAGTGATTGAGCGAGTGCTGTTGCCATGCAATTTGAGTACCTGCTACGAACGTGTACGCAGGTGACTTCACGAAGTCACTCGTCTTCTTCCTCTCTCTCTCTCTTCCCCTAACGTTTCACCCTCTCCTTCCTTTTCTCTCGATTCGCGCTGTATAATTTTTTTTTCTCTCTCTCTTTCTTCCCTTTCTGCTCGTCTCCTTTTTTTCCTTTTCCTTTCTCTCTCTCTCTCTCTCTCTCTCTCTCTTTCTTTTCACTTTTTTCTCGTTTTGTCGTTCTCTTTTTCCTTAGAAACCCCTTCATTGCTTCGTACAAAGCTATAGTTACACGCCGGTCATCGCGAAGAAGTCCCGGGTGCCGGCACGCTTTCCGATTCAGTGGTAGTAGAAATGCATCATTCGTCAACAGGCTACGTGAGAGAAATATCATTTTCGGCGCGATGATTTTGATCGTGAAAATGAGAGTTGACGGATTTTCAGAGGAATGTCAACGTTTGATGTTGCTTGTTAATTGATTCTCATTGAGTAGATTACACGGTTTTAAAAACATTCGAACATTAAACGCATGATTCATTGGTGTTACATTCAGGTTTAGAATAAAAAATTTTATCAACAAATAAGATAGTGTTTTTTTTTAAAAAAACTGATATCAGATTAAAGGATGTTCTATCCCATCCACTACGTTTATTTATTATTTTTTTAGAAGGCAAGCTAGTTTTTCCATTAACCTTCATATATTTATCATATAGTGTTGTACTATGAAAAACAAACGACTCTTTCGGAGTCTATAAATAGGTTTTTCGGTACGGTAACAAAATTCGAAAAATTACTCGGAATTTTTATATACTTAAAAATGTCAAAGAATCCATCTTTCATCTTAGTTTCAAATGAAAGAAATTTCTTACATCATAAACGAAGCAACGTGCAGTAGATGGACAGATTTTGTCAAGTGAAAGAAAAAAAAAAAGAAAAAGGAGAACGAAACAGAGAAGAAGAACGCGGCCAGAGAGACGACGGGATTCCTCGAAAGCTACGATTTCTATTTGAACGAGAGATTGCTTGGAAGCGATCGTCCCCGTGAGTCACGCGGCTCGTCCTCGACGAGATCCCCGAATCGGTGGTCGGGACCGCTCTCTCACAGGATCCCTCCCTCCCTTCCTCTCCCGTGGCGTGGTTGCGTGGTACCATTTTTAGAAGGCTCATAAAGTCCGCGAACGGCCGTCGAAACATAGTGGCGTCCATTTGAACGGTGCCCCGCGGATAGACGCTATTAGCTTCGGGTACCCACCAGTATAAAATTGACTTTTTATCGCGGTGAACACGAGAGCAAGAGTGAAGGACCAGGGAGAGGGGCAGAGGGAGAGAGAGAGAGACAGAAAGAGAAGAAGAAGAAGAAAAAGAAGAAGAGTGCAGAGAAGAGACTGACAAAAAGAGAAAGAGAAAGACAGAAGAGAGTGATGAAGAAGGAGGGGAGACACACTGTCTGAAAATTAGTCAGCGACGTTTCGAAAGATTCCTGAGACGTCGCAGCACGCGTGTTCTCTTTCCTCTGCTTTTTTCTACACAGGCACCGAAAATATCATTCTATCCACGGGATCCACCGATACACCGAGAGTGCCTTTCACTCTCTTTCTGTATGCGTGACTAAGTTTCTCTTTTTGCTTCCTCCGCTCGCGTCGTTTCTCTCTCCGCGCCACGTTCCACTCTTCCCCCGTGCTTTTCCACCTCTTTATTTCCGTTTTCTCCTCGCGGCAGTTCTTTAGCCGTTTTTACGAAAGCCCCGTCGCGGATCCACGGGACTTTTTGCCCCGTGAACTACCGCGGCTCAAGAGGGATCAAGGGCTCTATTAAGCGAATCACTTCCTCCGACGGTGGACGCATAATTCCTCGTCAGCAGATTCGATCGTTTCCTCTCCGTGCGCCGCGGATGCTAACGCATTGAAAGAACGATTGTTTCCCCGCTTTTTCTCCAATCGTCATCCCTCCTGTCCGACGTCCTACACGCACGTTACACGCATCGATTGATAGATCGCTCTTATCACATCGGGATAAATCGTCTCGTACGTTTCGATTACATTCGATGGATAATTCCGGTTAACTGTGACGTTAATTGAAAAGTTTATGAATCGTGTATTATTAATACGATTAAAATATTAATCAGTGTGCGAAATATTGTCGTTGTTTTTCAAATGAAACATGATAGATTTTTTTCTGTGAACATGTAGGAAAATAATTATGGGTAATAATTCTAGCGAAATAATTTTTAGTGTCTATGAAAAGATTTTTAATTTCTCTTTTTTGGGGGGGAAGGGGGGGAGAGAACTGAAATTCAGAAGTAAAAATCTATGACAGAATAATGTTTCTTTTAACAAGACAGTCACGTTTATTTCACGTTTTTACGCGCATCAATTATGCACTCTATTCTGCGCGCTTGTTACGCGAATGTCACGCAAGATGCTTAAAGTATTTTACAAAGTATTCCGTTTTTTCCGCCGGAGTATCCGGAGGGCACGTCTAAAAGAGAGTAAAATATACAAGATTTTCTGCTTTACGTCGCGAAATTGCTCTTATGCGCTTCTCCACCAAGTACTCCAGCCTTAAGTTTACCTGACAGTGCTCTTCTAGAGTTTAGGGTCTCAAAACGTATATTTTAGAGAACTTCTAGTGGCGGAACACTAAACTTGCGACAGTAGGATAAAATATATATATATATATATATATATATATATACACTCCTCGGGAAACATCGTCTTAAAATTCACATTCAATGTGGCACAAGATAGGCGTAACCCCCGGTGTCGAATCAAATAAAATCGAAGACAAATCAAATACAAATTGATGGTCAATTTGGAGGTAATCTCAAATCGGCAATAAAACGCAATCTTGCGCTATGGTAATAAGTGATAAATTAGTCGTCATAAAATGCCATTCGAGAAATCGTTCCATAAACGATATTTCCTCCTGTTGAATAGTTGGTTTCTGGCTCATTTTCCAGCAAATTTACAAAAAAGAATCATTCGAATTGTTCGTCATACAATTGTTCTTTTCGTGCCTTGTCGATTTCTATTATCACAGAATGAGCATCTTTCTTTTTTACTTGCATTTTTCGCGAATTTGTGAAAATCGTGTCATTTTTCAATCTAGAAAATAGCGAAGGAAGATAATCAAATAGAAATTGAAAGACACGAAAGTAAGGCAAAAAAAATATTGATCTCTGAAAAGTTTCAGCTATTTTCGTAGTCAGAAACATTGACAAAATTCTGTTAATATCGTACAATTCGAAGAATACAAAATAACTGGAAATTTCGATTTTGGATCGAACGTAGGAACGTTACCCTCGAGCAGAAAAAAAACTACCATGTTCCGCGATAGCGTGCGACGTTACTATGATTTACAATTTCGCGTGAATGGAAAGAAACTCGGCGCGAGAGAATTCCTCGATAGACTGGAATTACCTAATTTTTCCATCTGAAAATGAGTAAGCGGTAACACGGTTTAATTCGCATTATTCTAGGAGATATGCTATTATCAGGCAAACCAATAATATTCTCGCGTATACTCCGTGTACGTTCTCGCAAATTACGGTATTGCGTTGGGAATTATCCTCGCAGGATATAGCGTTTAATCATTATCTAGAGCAGAATAAATCACTCGTTTTACAACAATACTTTGTTCGAACCTAATGAAAAAAGGAACTCCGTGCATAATAATCAGCGGTTGCGTAATGTTACTTGAAACGAGGCTCTGTCAACACGAACCACATAGTTTTCGGTAATTGAAAGATTACGAGGTAGACGTTGCTAACAATTTTATGAGGTATGGCCACCATCGTGGAGTGTTACGTCAATTCGTGGAAGTTGCTGTTCCGTTTCAGCAGATGTTTACAATTTTTTTCTTTTCTTTTTTAAGATAATCGAGAGTTTAAATAATTACAAAACTGAAATTGATTATATCATTATCTGGACTGCAAATTTTTATACCATGTCTGCGTAAAATTTAAAAGTGCATGGGTACACCGATACATGTATATTCTCGCTGAAAATATTTTAATAAAAACACATCTATCGTTGTGTAGTATATTAAATATGCTGCAATTAGTATACAACGGAAGATTAATCTGTTGCGCTGGAATGACGCACGTCGAGAACTTTTCGTCTCAAAATTGCAATATTTTCTCAGTTTTAACTCAACCTAGGCCAAACTAATAATAAATTTATTGCCTCTCAATAATTTTTATCCAGCCATATCGACGAGTTCGAAAAGAGAGCGACGGAAATTATTGTATACGGTTTGGTCACTCGTTATGGTCCGCAATCAGTCGCCAAATGCAACAGTGAGGTGTGCCCGAGACATTTTGTCGTCGCAATATCTCGTTAATAAAACAATTATCCATCTAACTTCGTCCTTCTTCTCGAAAGTATTCGAATGAACGTGAGTGATTAACTAAAATGTTCAGCAACAAGGGACGGCAATGTTCTGTAACGAATGAAATATTTATCGCTGCCTGAGAGTGTACGCAATTCGCAAAAAAATACAGATTCCCGTGAAAATCGAGAAACGAAAACCTCGCGAAGCACCGAGCATCACGTGATAGCATGCCTGAAGCTCGGCCGATTCGCGGAACGCACGGAAGCACCCGGTTCCCGGAAAAGTCCAGTCGTTGTTATTCCGACGAGCTAAACGAGCGGCCGCGCGAGCCATCAACTTATCAGGATACTGTATCGAGCGGCTGATGGATATACGCAGTCGATGCGTACGCACCGGTTATTACCGCAGATTTGTGGGCCTGTGTGCACCTCGTAAATTCGCGCTGGGCCCACCGTGAAAAAAGATGGGGCTCGCTGGCGATAGGTTCGCGCGAACAGTACACCGATTAATACAGCCGTTCACCGTGGATCCTCCAATGAATCACCAGCGGCGGTAACTCACTCGGACGCCAACTATGTACACAGTAGCTTAACCGACTCGATTCTATCCATTGCCAGGCTTTATTAAATCGAAATGTCCCTTCCGTTCTTGGAATCGATGGTGGCGCAACAGTTGTTGGATTTAGAGGATCTTCGGAGAGACGATCGAAACGATTTGTTACGACGTTAATTTGAGGCTAAAAGTTCGATTACGTTCCAAGCTTCTAGCTTGTTCGTTTTAATTCGTTTCAGGAGCGTACGTGGATGAAAAGGTTTATCTTTAGCGTCAGATTTAGAAGTTCGTCGGAGTTAGAGAGTAGCGATCAGCTTCGTGGGAAATTAATTGATATCTGAAATGGTTTTGGACTGGATAGAAACTTTTAGAAAGAGAATATTCCGATAGAATTGCAAAACTTGCAGATCAGATGGCTCGTATTTTCATCATCAAAGAGAAATATTATCAAAGCTGAATTATTATAACGAAGACACGACGTTCGATTCATTGCTATTTAGCGTATAATTCGCCGTTTGCGTTTTACCTTCGTAGATGTAAACTTGTTCGCAACCATGAATCACTGAATAACCAGAAAACCGGAAGACGCGAGCGTGTGTGCGAGGAGAAATATGATCAAGTCCAGTTTCTCAAATTGTCTTCCGTAGAAACTTCATTTCACGAAACAGTTCGTGTTTATTACCTGCGTGGATTTAATTATCACGATGGTTTGGCTTTCATTCGAAGAAACTCGATCTCGTAATTACAACCCCCCTCAACCATTGAAATTCTAATTTAATAGACGAGTAAGGAGGTTACTTCTGCGACTCGTGGAACGTGTTTTAAAATTAAAACGTACATGTGTAAATTGATCGTGAAAGATCTCTTAGAAGTTGCCTGACGTAAATACGGTGATACTGTCTTTTGCTACGACATTACTGCTAAGTACCCAAAACTGCAATCATTTTTACGTTTTGATTACGAGCCGAATTAGTTCGTGGTTAGACCTCTGAACGTTGCAAGTAGGGAAAGAATCGGTTGATTGGATTTGCTGAATCAGTTGAACCAAGACTTGACTCTGGACCTTTCTTCGTCGAACGACTGTTTTAACCAATTGAGCTATCCAGGTCATAGTACGTAATTCCTTTCAACCTTAGTCTCACGTTTCAATAAAACGTTACCTTCAATCTGTACAGTTCACGTACGAAGCTGTCAAATAAATCTATCAAACAAATGATTACCGCTATCAAACATCGATCAGCTAAAAGATTCATTAACCATGAAAACCGTAAGAATGAAATTGTTTTTAAAATTGTAGAAACAGACAGACTCGACTGATTAGATTTGCCGATACCAGACACGAACAGAGACCTTTCATCGTCCAACCGATCGATCTAACCAATTGAACTATCCAGGCCAACAATGAATTCTTCCTCGCTAATTGCCAGTCTAACGATCGAACCACGGCCTATATCTGTAAATTATTTAAACACCGAATCAGGAGACTGTTAACCCCTTGCGGCTTTAATGCCACTTTTGAATGAAGCGTCCTCTTAGCCTCCTCTTTACTAAACTTTTCTATCATACTGACGATTATAAAAATTTACAGTTAGATTACTTAAATTTTGGGATTTTCTATCTGACCGAATTTTATTACTAAATCTCGATTGTACGTAAAGATATGAAATGAACAATACAATCTAATATAAATCATAATAGTTTAACATAATACTATTTGGAAGTTAATATTATCTTTAAGGGTGGAATTTTACTTTATGTTCTTTAATTTACTAAACAAGTCTAAATAAATACTGGATAAAATTTTTATTTCTCTAGCCTCTGTCTTCAATTTTCCTAACCTTGTTCTCTCTTGTTCCTATTTATCGCTAACATTCTCACAAGCATCCGCTGTTTAAAAATGACTCATCGAGAACGAATCAATCGAGACAAAATATCGGACTCGCGACTTGGTAAACGGGTTAACAACGTGCACTCTGTAGCGCCTGATCTCGCAACGGAATCGCGTGGATCTCGTCTCGGTGCAAGAAAACGCATGAAAACGCATAGAAAAGCTCGACGTGATAACGCAGCCGACCGAAGAACAGTTTCTCGGAAATAAAACGACGAGACGCACATGCCTGTCATACGCTGTCCAGAGTGTAATGTAGAGTGGAAGAAATACATAATCCAAAGAAGCGTGTCTTGCGTAAGACGCACAACGCGCACTTTCACGTTACACATCCTCCCTTAATCCATGCTGCTGATCCTCCGCGCCGATAACAAACCGTTTCGTGTCCCGGCGTAAATCATCGTTTTGGCAAAAACGAAAAAAAAAAAAAAAGAAAGAAAGAAAGAAAGACGAACGCAAGCATCGAGTTCGATAATCAAAGACGCTAATTCGTTTCTTCGCCTGTCACCGCCATGTTTCCTGCCACTTGTCCACCGTACTTTACGACGTTCCCTCCCCGCTCATGGTTTAAACCCGTTTACGAGGCGTCTCTGTGAAAACGGTTGCAACATGTCGCACTCGTTTAATTTCAAATAAAACTATCCGCCGAGGAGGAGAGTGTAACTTGAGAGGAACAGAAGAGATGAATAATTTGAATTGGAAATTTGCGACGTGGGGATAAATGGTGATCGTAGGGAGAAAAAAAGAAAAAAAAACGACGGCTTCGTAGAAGACTCCAAGGTTTCTTGAATTTCTTGTTGAATTTAAAAATTCATATTGGTGGAACTTGTGACTTATCGTAGTTTTAAATGTCTCCTCTTCTTTTACCAATTGTACCTATAATTTTTTACAGCAAACGGCGCTTTGACATTTCCTATCATTTTCAAGTTTTAATTTTGAACGTGAAGTGAGTTTGTGGTTACTGACTTGGAAAGAAAACAGCTGATTTGTAACGATAAATATAAATGGAATTATTACGATCGAGGGAAAGTTTTCGCGAAGTCAGAATGTTAAAATAATAATAAGATACAGTCGAGTCAAACAAGCCACTGTAAATACTTCTAACGAACATGAATGTCCTTCCATTGATGGAAGCAGACAACAATAATACCGCAGGTCGATCAGAACGAACAACACGAAGTGAATAACAGATAAAACGAATGACGTCTTACCATCTTCGTAACCAAGTCGCCGTCGAACCGATCTTCCTCCCTCAGTTTCAGATAGTAATTCAAGTTATTAAATACAATCAACTAGAAACTGTTTGACAAATCTTTCATTGAAGAAGCTGCGTGTAACTACATCGTAAAAATTCATGGTGTTTGTTAATCAAAGGAATATAAAATACTTATCAAATTGTTCAGACCACGCCTGTTCGTCTGTACCAACTATTGTTCATTAATTGAACTGAACGCGAAGACTCGTCGTAGCATGCATAACAATCACTACGATAATTCTTGAAGTACTTATAGCAGTCATTTTGTAATTATATTTAATGTATTAATGCAAAATTGTATTCTCTCGGATCAGAGTCAGAAAAATTGTTTAAAAACATCTATCCTTGCAAATTTTCTATATTACCAAGTCTAAGATTCATAACACTATTAAAAAACAAAACTTTTCGTAATAAGATGGATTGGATTTGAATATTTTCTTATCTACAATGATAGCAAGTGTGTCAATTATTTAAAAAAAAAACAAGCGTCGTAATGATAAAACTCGCGACGAATATCCGGTTTAAATCGTGCAGAAATTTTAATAGATCGATCGGAAAATCGGGTCGCGAACCGACGCTGGGAAATCGTGGCAAACAGCGTGGCCACGCAGGCGTAGCCGTAAAAATAATAAAGATCGAGTGTCGCTGGAAGTAGTTTATTATGAAAACCTCACGATGTGCCGAAGGAGTTAAGGGCTTGGCCTAAACTTACGGCTCGACTCGGTACACTTGCGCCCGAGGTCTTTGCACCGTGAAGTTTGCTTTATAAATATCGCCGGTGCACCGGAATGTCCAGAGAAACGAACCGTGTCTCGGATGAAATGAACGGTCTAAGACTCTCTTTGCTTCAATTGCAACGAAACCGTACGAGTTTTCAATCCGAGACGCTATTATTTCCCCCCTCTGCTCCCTGTCGTTCCCCTCATTACACTCTTCATGGTGATATTAACAGCTTAATGACGTTGGAGAATAGCTGCGTTGGATGATCGATGGAAACTTGAAATTGTTGAAATTGTTCTGCACTAGAAGCGTGCGAGTACCCGATATTTCAGATTCAGGTCGGGTAAAGTCGGTCGGGTTCGAGAGCATATTCGAGATATAGAAAGAGTCCGATAGGTGATCGATTTAGATCGAAAAGACGCGATGTCCAATATTTAATTGAAGATAAAATTTTTAATTGGTAATATAAAGAATATATATATCATGCATAATTTTGGAAAGTATTCTATCAGTGAAATAGAAAACAAGATTTAAAAAAAGAGGAATAAAATAATAAAACACACTCTTAAATTCTGAGTAAAAGTTAAATTTTCACTCGTAATATTTTATATTATAATCTTGAATATCGCGAATATCTCGAACTCAACCAAATTGAATCTGGCTGGCAAATTTCGGGTACTTGCACATCCTCGTTCTATACAGTGACTCGTGAAAATACTCGAACGCTTATAAAACAAATTCTCTATAAGTATAGTAAGTTGTAACGAGACGTGGCTATTTGTAAAATGATCTCACTAATATTAATTAGTTAGTTTATACATTATATAACTAGCTTATAAATTAATTTGTTAATTTTATTAATTTACTGACTGTTTCAATGGTTTGATTGATCATTAACAAGAGTATATTTGCAATATATATCTTGTACTTTCTATGTACATTTTCAAATAATGCTAATGAAATTTTAAAATGTTTTTACGAAATATATACATATTATATTCATGAAATGTTTCTATAAGCGATCAAATATTCTCGTAAAGTACATTAAAATTACTTCGAAACATTTCTTTAATAATTCCGAGGGTAATGATAATTTAAAAATATTTATAACGATCGTGTGTGTTCTTACCTGCGAATATTTTATAAAATCTGAAATATTGCACGTGTCGATTAAACCTGCATAACATTGCAATTTCAATGAAATAAATCTGAAGTGTTGCCAGAAAAGCAAGAAATTTCCATTATAATTGAAAAGCAAGGAAAAAGATGGATTCAAGTACAGGAAATACATAGGATGCGTATAGTTATTCTACCTGGCAGAAGAAAAGGGTAAGGAAATTTACTACGAGAATGAATGTCTCGGATAAAGGACTGGAAAATGTAAAATAATGAATTTAGTGTGGATTGAATAAACAAGAATAAACAAGATGGTTCGGTAATAACTAATTCACAATGTATGTACACGCAATATGGACACTAAGAGAAGAATGTCCTTTATTACAAAAATATTTTCATTCATACCAGAGGAAAGTTACAAATGTACCATATAAATTCATCTATATACCACAACTATATCCCACTGAATTGGATCCTTCGAACTTCCTCTTTACGCAGTCAGAAATCAATGCTTACTATAGTAATTCTCAAACAATTTCTTTACTCGAAGATGTAATTCATATATAATACAAACTATGCTGTGTTATCTAGTCTAGAAATTGGCGTCAATGTTTGCGAAATTCGCGGCGAATTCCGCGCGACGGTGAATGATAATTCTTACGGTTGAACGTAATTGTCTTCGCTTACCGTGACAGACGATGAAAAAGCGCGTGCAATGCAAATCGACCGTTTTCCCCAGGTAAACGGCTCACGGTGCAATTACTTCGCATGATCGGTTATTTCTTTGTAACGTTGCTGGGTCTTTCGCCATAACGCCTGCTTCTTTTCCGTCGTAGAATCTAGCTCGATTGTAGGAAATTCGCTGGCTGCGCCGAGACCGGTTTTGCTCGGATTATTCGTCAAAGATACCTGCGAGCAGAACATAAATGAATACGAGATAAGCAAACTTTTATTCCCACGTAATGTTTCGTATAAACAACGTTTGCATAAACAACGTTTCCACTCTTCTTCTCTCTTTCCTTTCTTTTCTTTTCCCCTATTCTTTCTCTCTTTCTTATCCTATCGTTTAATTATAGCAAGCGGACACGATACGCATAGGACAGCGTAAATTCGCTGCGGTTTAAGGTTGTTGACTTTTTCTCCAATATCAAAAATGCAACGACGGCATCTGTATAGTGGAAAAAAACGTCGACGTGCACAATGAATTTCCGCCAACGATACGCGTGTACTGCATCTTTAGTACACGCAGTATTGTGTCTTTTCTAAAAATAATGCAGTTTTGTATAGGTATTTTAAGATATATACCTGTTCTCGCAGTTTTCATTACGAAATTTTCAAAAAGGAAATACTTCGTTTATCGTGCAACTGACTTTAATAAAAAAAAAAAGAAATTCTTCAATCAAATTATATAAGTGTCGTTTCCATCGAATCTAATTAAAACGCAATTGCCTGTCCATCTAATTGTATCGCTCAGCACGCTCAATTTATATTCGCGTATTCGTCAACTTCGTAGCACGAATATAAAGGAGAAACAAGATCGAAGAACGGAGAGACGAAAAGATTATTCGGCGACGGCCGAAGGGAATGGTTATTTTAAGTTATGAGTCGCAACCACTGGGCAGAATACCCTCTCTCGACGCGTATTTGGGGCAAGTGGCCTACCCCGTCTGGCTTGTAAATGAGGCCCTATCTAGCTTCGTCGACACTTGACTTACTTGGTTGAAAGGAGAAGAGGCGAAAACGAAAGAATGGAAAGAGCGTAAAAAGGAAATACGACGATAGGATTCTAGCACGAAAACAAAAGTCTGGTCCGAGGGCCGACGACGAAAATATCCAAGAAAAGCGTCGTAACAAGTCAGACACTGTGAGTGAGCTGATAATAAAATTGACAGATCAGACCAGAAGGGATAACGTCAGTTTGAAGCAAAAGATGAGCAAGAAAGATAGAAAACATGTTTTACTACCAGAAGTACCACTTTGACTTTTCAGATGGAACAGAGATTTCGTTCTGTCATTAATCGAAGTTTCAATATTACGGAAACTATCATAAATGAAAATTGGATAGTCGTCGTATCTCTTCGAAATTTTAATACATACTTCGAGCCTCTATCGAACAGAGATGTGCGATAAATTATATTTCCAAGATAAATTGAACTCACGACATAGACGTACAAAGAATTTTTGTACAATCGTATTGCACTTGCAATTTCTATTTATGTACGAAACTTTACAAGTAAATGAAAAAAAAAAATAGTAATTGAAAAAATCGCCAGAAGGGAAAGATTCACAAGGATGAGAATTGAATTTATCGTGTTAAATATTAACCACTGGAGATTATAAGAAATCTGAGAGTGGTTTTACAGAAAGGCAAACGCCACGGAAAATCTCGAGATGCATTTCATAAGGTTTCTTTGCCCACTTGCTTGTATCTTAAAAGAACCTCGTTTATAACTTTGAAGCAGCTGCAAAATGCAATACAGGCGAATGGTTTTCAGGCATTAACGGAGTCGAGTGTTCTTACTTTCGCCTACGTGGAATTCATCAAGCCGCAGAAATAACTCATTAAGGAAACGGTAAACTAAGGAATGACGAAATATAATAATTAACACGGTTTTGATAAATATTGGGTCGCTGCATTAATTTTTACAACAGTGTCTTGCCGCGAGAATATCGTTTCAAGTGCCGATCAATTTTCCCAACGTGTAACATTGAATTAACTTCCAATCGATGTAATATTATTCCAATCTCAAAGCAAGAATGCATAAACGTGCAAGCGTTTGTTACTTCGAAATCTTTGCTTCTATCATGATATTAAAATCTCTTGGATTGGACTACAAAGAAATGAAAGCTACAAGCCGCTCATCATCAATGGGGTTAGGTTCCTAGTTCCTTTTAGTTGCAATTATCTTTGTAGAAAATTTCATCACAAACCACATTTTCACTAGCGATAATTGACAAACGAACGAAAGTCCATGATAGTATAATATTTGAAGACATTATGATACATGTACTATCCATCTTCATCATAGCACGTTAACATGACAAAAGTTATAGGCCGATAACAAATTGCAAGTAATATTAACACTTAAACAACAAATATTAACACTTAAACAATATTAAGAATATTAGTAATGATATTAATTACTGCCTGCTATCAATAGTTTTCTTCTTCGCTCTAAAACGCTACTCTATTCTACAGACATCGCCCTGCTCCTAAGTCATTTACATACAATCTAATTGGTGGTTAATTTGCAAAATTTATCCTCTCGAAATATACTATTATACAATTCTCCTACAATTAACATTTAATTCTATCGCGAGAATCCTATATGCCTGCACCATTCTCACCACCCACGGAGTCATCATACTCCGCAGCAACGAATAAACGAAGGATGGTAGGTAGAAATTCGCGAAAAGTAGGATGGCCGAGGGAAAGACGAGAACAGATCATGATCGAGCGACAGACGCGTTATCGTGCGCGTAAAATGAGCGCTCGTTACCCGATTGACGAGCCCGCGAGACGTTTACGAGCAAAACGGCTCGACTCGAGTTTCGCTTTCTCGCTCGACGATGATGGCGATGATGCATCCGTCTGGCCTGTTTAGACCACTTATATATATTATAACTGGCGCTCGCTCGTCCGTTCTCTTGCTGCTGGCAAAAGACGAACACCACGACCATCTTTCCTCTTTCGTCTCTATCTCTTCTCATCCCCCACCCCCACCCCGTCCGTGCTATAGAGCCACCGCGAATATATATTTTACCTGAATTATGTCACAAAGATGATTAATCTCCCTTGAAGGTCCGAAACGTTATCTCGCAACGGAATTAGTTTTTCTGATGGCTCATCGTTGAGTCATCGCCTGGTGAATTTTGAACGGTTACTTAACTTTTATATAACGCGTCGCGTGCCTTTTATTAACCCCCGATAGGCGAGTCCTCCCTGCTATAATCTCGCGCCGCCAGTTTCCAGTCTCTCGGTCACTTTCGAGAGATCAGCTGAATTTCTGAGCTATCCGCTTCCTGACGCTTTGCATACTTCTCATCGATCATAAGAATGAAATCGTTCACTGTAGAAATACCACCGTAATGCTATAGAATTAAAGCCGTGATTGCAGATACAGAACTATAGCGCAAATGACTGAATGAAATTGGAAGTTGCTTGAAATGAAAAAGCGATATCACAGAGTACCAAATACCTCGTGGAAAATTTAGAGAATATAAAAAGATTAAAATTAGGAGGAGAAGATAAAAATTAGAGGTACGAAAGGAAGACGGTGTATGTACCCTAAATATTACAATTTCTTGAAACATAAAAAATCGTAGGATGGAAGTGGGTGAAGAAATACCGACGAAAGAACATTAAGTAGATCATTGAGATTTCCTTTCGTAATTCGATAATGCAACCTGGCTGAAAAAAAAAAAAAGAAAAAGCTGTAAATATTGCATTAACGCAACGTTGACTCTCAATGAGTTAATGAAGCATTTGCCTTTGTGCCGGACAAGTACTACGAGATTTAATTGGCGATAATTAAGCTGCAACTGGACCGAAAGTAATCAGTCACATCGTATTATCTGTTACGAGTAGAGAGAATTTTTAATCTATTCATAATAAGAAAAATTGCCTTGAATAGCAAGAATGTTTATAATATTAATAATATATCGAAATCTATATCCGCAAGAAAATTTATTTATTGTAGAAGATGAAACACAAAGTTCTCAACTACAGGAACAGGAAAAAATTAATTACTCGCGTTGTAATTATACGTTATTAATCATTTGGAAAGAATAAATGAGATTCTTATCGATTCCATCGCAAAATGAGAGTCCACGGAATCAGCAGTCTTCTCAATTTGATCTTTAAAAGACTGTAGCATGCGGGCTATCGATCGTTCGAGTCTAAAATTGTCACGGCTGCTCACGATGGACAGATGCTCGAGACAATGATGCCCGGATTACTTATTAAAAACGGATTAAAAGTGTCCGTGGGACGATCGAGCTGCGCGCGATCGTTTTCTTATGTACGATGCAGACAGACATAAATCGGTGGCTGAACCGAGAGCCAGCCTCGTAATATAAGCCATAGACGCTAAGTGAACCGAACAACGTTCGATCATTGAATTATTTCCATCGAGTACGATCGATCGTCGAATGTCGCGACCTACATTATCATACTTACTTTATGAGAAAACTCTTTGCTTTATGAATCATTGTCTCAGCCAGGTCGAGGCGGCATCAGCCATGAGATTTCAAATAATTCAACCAATCCCAACCGAACGGCAATTAAATATTCGTCGGAAATTTATTTTCTAATTACTCGGAATTTTCCATGGGTTTCGTGCTTTTAAATCTTTATATCGCGTGATCAAACCACCGGGCTATTCTTGAGAAGAGTCGATTGTACGAGGGAAAGAAAGAAATTTTTTGAAACGTTCTAGACTTTAATACTCTGGGATTTTATTTATATTGGGAATTTTTATATTGTAAAACAGATCTCTGTTTAAATTTTATTTATGTCATTACGATGAATTTCCTTCTTAAATATGAATCAAAGTTCAAGCGAGTTACTGAATTTTGATCTATTTAATTGCATTAAAGACGGTATAGATAGTCTTTTATCGTGCAAAACGCAAAATTAAACTAGAAACATCTAATTAGAAAATATCCTATAAACTAGAAATATCTGACTAGAAAATATGCCAAAATAATATAAGATGCTTAATTTAGCTCGAGTTCAATGAAGGGTTCAATTGCAATCTTCTACTAAATAAAATTTAGATTATTTCGCAAGACAAATTTGGCAATTTGTCAGCAACTCTGTTTTATAATTATACACGTTACTGTAGAAAAATGATTTTATTGGCGACATATCGATGTCAATTAAGAAAATGTAATAATATTACGTTGCGAAAGAGTAGCTGCAAAATGAACAATAAAGCAAGTAAACGCGATGCGCGGTGTCAAAGCGAGAACTAAAAGGGTGGAAAATAGGCAAATAGGCCAAGCCGACTAGATGAATGGCACAGGCAAGCGTGAGGCAATATACCGTGATTATCAATTAGACGATGTAAACTCGTCGTCGCATAATGTCCACGTCTGTTGCCTATTTCTCCTATCACAATTTCATTCAACCTTCGCGTTTCTGCAGATACTACTTATCATAAATAAACGTAACGACACCCCCTAATCCCATCTCTTTTACAAACGGATTCCATTCCACTTCTCACCACCAAAGAAATTGTAAACTATAGCTAACGAAAATTTCAAAAACAAGTTTCTAATTCAATTCATCAAGCAATCAAAGAAACATTTCAAATGTTCACGTTTCAATTTCGAGTTTTGTCATGAAAAGAAAAAAAAAACAGAAAAAAAGAAGAAATAAAAGGAGATGCCGCTGCTGTTAAAAACACCAAACGTCGCGTTCGAGCGTGGCATTTCACCCGATCGAAATTGCACGAAGGCAAATTTCATCCCCGAGTGAGCAAACTCGAAGTCGCGCGATCACGCCCGAGGACCGCGACTGTTCCCCGTTGGTTTCCGTGTTCGGCGAGGAAGCCAGGCCACCGTCGACGATTTCCAACGAGAGAAAGGAGACATCTCGGCCCGGAATCGAGGCAACGTGGTGCATGTGCACCTTTGAACTTTCAGGCCATCCGGACGGAGGTGGAAGCGAAATTCCCAAGCCGAAGAGACGCAGAGAGAGTGAGAGAGAGAGTAGCCAGACAGCAGTCGGTCGTTCGTTCATTCGTTGCCAGTCGGCGGAGGCATCCCACAGATAAAACGGTGCCGCTAGTACAATAACATATTGAGAATTCGCGGGTCCGCCGGCAGTAGGTGGTAGGGTGCCAGACGGTCTGTGCCAGTTCGAAAGTTTGTCCCGGTTTGCCCGTCTGGCATGCCGGGAAGCGAGACGCACGTGCACCAAGCACCTTGACAGGTTGAATATGGGCTCTACGGAGCGCGGAGACAGCATATTGGGTTCGAAACTTTGCTCGTTTACAACGTCGCCACTATGTCTGCCAGAGGCGGCAGCGGTGAAGCTGCTGCTACTGGTAGTGGTGGTGGTGGTGGTGGAGACGACTCTCTGTGTTACCTGTAGAAATAAACGTCGCGCCTCGCGCTCTCTCTCCCTCTCTCTTTCTGTTCGCGCTTTTCCTTCGGCGGCTTTCAAACGGCGTCGCTTTTCTTTCCCTGCTGCACCGTCTGTCTCTCGAACACTGGTGGCTGTCGAAGCGAAAATTGAATGAACAGCCGTGCCAGCGCGATTCGATCTCCAGCAACGATGCCGTGATTATGTTGTTCCCTTCGGAAATTGCTTTGCCAGAAACGGATGGTAAAGACGGTGGCGATAATCGGTGGTTTTCTTTTTTTTTCTTTTTTTTTCTTTTTTTTTGGATGATTGGAAACGCTTTGTTCCGAGGAAACAGTTTTGATGTCTTTCAAGTATCTAATACTTCATTGTTGGAGGCTGTAATACATTATTACAGAAACTGTAAATATTCTCGAAAGTAAACGACTGTAAATGTTCCACTTTTACAAAAGTAAAAGTTCTTCACTTTGAAAATAATTAATTTCAAATACATTTTTCGGGGAGAAAATGTCAATCTGATAAAATTATACGATTACAAGAACTCGTAATACTCAGCAAGAACAAACATTTAACAGCTTAAAACAATTTAACAATTTTCTACGACAAAATCATCACGTTTTTCGTCGTGATCGTCGAAACGTCGCTTCACCGAAATTTATTTTCCCCGGAGTGATTCGAAGAGGAGTGTCCCTGCCTACAAAAGAAATAAGAGAACGTCCCGGTCCCTCTCCAGTAGATCGAATTAAAAGCGACGTTGATCGTGAAGCGTGCACTGAAATAACTTAAGGCAGCAAGAGCGGAAGCTGTGTACTCAGAAAATGTGGGCCAATTACTTTCGGTCAACGTTTTCCCCGGCAAATACTCGAAAGCAAGTCCAAAATGAAACGCCCAGGAACTCTACGAATCCTCCACTCTTGGAGGAACGTTCTTGCGCAGCCATCGGAGCCAACGATCTCTTGGTCGCTGAGCCGCGACATGTTTGCACAGAATTAATTAGTGTTTGGTCGTCTATAGACTCTGGACTTGCTAGACTAAACTAGATAAACTAAGGTGCAGGTATCTTCGTCCTCGTCACCACCGTCGCTTCTCCTCGCGCTTCAACTTCTGTATCTGTACGTGTGCCTGTGTATACGTGTGAACACGCCCCCGATTGTGAGTTAAGACTCATTCGAACGATAGGAATCATTCTACGACACTTTTCTGACAGAGTACCATAATTTAGCGTAGCTTTACTTTAATTCGTGACGAGAGTTAACTACAGGTATTTGACTCGATTATCGCATGATAATCGAAATTCGATTAGCTAGAACATCGAAATTACGTTGCTGGTAAAATTCATTGATTATAATACGAACGTCAAGATCGTTAGAATCATTTTAGAATGAATTACATCACTCTATGCAATTTGCACGAGCAATTATTACACCAGACATGTTTCCCCGTGGAGAGGTACACGCGAAGGTGGAAAAAAAGTTCAGGTAGACTAATGTCATGGAACGAACGACCAGACGGAGCTTTCGTTCGTGAAACGAGGTAACAGATCGTTGCCAGTCACTTGTTCATTCATATGTCTCGTTCGCAGAATGTACACACATGCATGCGCATCCGTCCTAGACAAGCATATAGACAAATGGGCAGACGTAGTCTTACATGCAGCATTCAGACGCTTGTACATACACACTTTGGCGGCTTTATGGAAAGCAGACACAGAGATGCCGCACATCCTGACCAAACTCGACGCGACGTTACTGCAATGTCCTACCTCATTACCTTTTTAGCTTCTTTCCTTCCGTCTCTCCTTCGTACTCTTCATTGCCACTCTCTTTTTCTCATGTCCTCTACAACCTATCGTCTATCGTGTTACTTTACACTTTTTTTTTTTTTTTTTTTGCTACGTGTATTTCTTTTTTTTTTTTTTATTTTACATTATATATAAACGAAAATAGAACGAGAGAGGAAAGATCTTTCAATAGAGATTTTATTAATTAATAAATTCTCAAGGCACTCAAGAATGGTTACTTTGTCACTTGTTTCAAACACGAATTTAGATTTAGAAAAAGACGCGTGTATCCGGAATTTTTTTAATTATTGTTGATAGTTTATTAATGTACACGTATGTTTTTATTCTCATTATTCATTCCGTTCTTCGATTTTTACGACACAGCATAGTCACGCAAATAAATGCAGACAAGTTCAGTGAGTCTAATCTAATTTACACGGCTACCAGTCACGCAGTAGATCCAGACGTCGGTGGTCAGTCAATTTCCTCCTACTTCACTTCCTGCTTTATTTATTCCTTTCCATCTTTTTCACGCGTAATTTCGTCGCTTAACTGTCTATCGCCTCGAGTACATTTTTTTAACACTGTCCAATCAAAAACATCATTGTTTCCCTTTCCACAGACTTGCACTATTAGTCCTCCAAACCATCTCATTCTATCTCACCTTCCACAACTACAACGTGATAATGGATAATTATATTATCCGAAAGAACATGCTACTCCTCGCCGTTCCTCTATCCCCGTCCTAAACGTTCCATCACATCTTTATCCGCCTCGGCCCAATACCCTTCCATCCCTTCGTCTTATCGTCAGTCAGGTCAATCCCTTTCCACCCTGCTATGCTCTTTTTCTTCCACTCTTTCCCTTCACGGCCAACTCTTCGACTACTTTATCGGTCAATTCCAGGCTCGTTTAATGCGTACACGCCGATGAATCGTCGAGGTGACGTCGAGACAGGCGGTGGGCAGACGTAGTCTTACATGCGGCACTCCGGCCGCTTGCACATGCACGCTTTGGCGGCTTTATGGAGAGCAGACACAGACAGAGAGAGACAGAGAGAGAGAGAGAGAGAGAGAGAGAGAGAGAAGCGGCACGTCCTGACCGCGCGCGAGCATGGTCGTGCGATAATCCTGTGATGGATGTCCCTAGGTAGTCGGTAAGCCCTGCCAGCCAGGCTGCTCGCCACGTCGGTGTGTTTACCCAGACGGAAGCCGTCTGGCGGCGATAGGAGGACCGACCTATCGCGCACGGTGTGTGCGGGCGATACGTCGCTTCTACTTCGACTACCACTAGGATATGCACCTCCGACGAGACGGCGTTTCAACAGCGTATCTAGCCGGCGAATAATCGCGGCGGCAGCAGACCTCGAACCGTGGCCGGAGGTGGGAGGGGTAGGTGGTTTCCTCCGTTTTTTCTTTTTTTTTTTTTTCTTCTCCCCCGCCGATCTGACTGATCGCGACGATCATCCGCGCGATGAGAAGCACCGCGCGACGGGTACACGTCGTTTAACGTCGTACCTTCTGGGGGGGCGGATACGTTGACGGCAAGCTAATTTGCGGAGATGTTCGCCGGCGAAGAAAACGGATGTACGATGACGGGGGTACACACTCGAGCATGGGGTGAGTCGAGTTGCGAAGCTGATACCGGAGACGCGGGACGATGGAAAGAATTTCAGGGTAACGCGACGTTTAATTTAATCGGTGATATATTGGAGTGTGGCGCGACGTTTGAACCTATGCGTGGAGAACTGATTTGTCTTTCGATCGAGTTATGAAATTAGTAGGAGAGGAAAGCTAGATTCTTGAATCTTGATTGATCATCTTTTAGAATTTTCATCCAAGAGTTTGTCATTCATTTCTTCCCTTCGAGGAGGGAAAAGGATAAAATTCACTTGAAATGTTTGCAGAAGTTCAAACTTACGTACAACGTGACTGAAGATATTTAACGAATGGTAATCCCGGTGTAAAATTCATCATCTCGGTCTCTTTGTTTGAAAATAAAATCATCCGTGTAACGTGGAAGCTCGTTAAATCTGTTACACCTTGCACGTACAGTGGAAGCTCATATCCGCGATTTAATGGAACCGTGTCTGATCCGGATGAACGAAAATCCGGCGCTGAACCGCGCGTTTCCTCTCTGATAATTTCTACGCGGCGCAACTACGTTCCTTATCCACCGACGAAAAAGAAAAGAGTATATACCAATCCACCATCAACAAGGTTTAATCCCCCGATTAACCTATCGAACGCATCAGCAACGTTAAGCCGCGTACAAGAACACGAAGAGCGCGAAATTAAATAACATTCTGTTTCGTCTCTTACTTCCCCACCCCCGGATCGAACCGCTTAAACGCTCTTTAATTGCCCGTCGACAAACATCGCTCCAGCCGGCGCTTTAATCGTTTAATCAATCATTTCGTCAAAAGGGCCCAAAGAAACTTTCAATTATGCGCAACGATCGTGTTCTTTCTGGGCTGTCTGGTCGCGTCCCGTTCCACGGGATTCAACGCGAACGGTCGGTTCGCGCTCGTCGATACGAGTCAGAGCCGGCTGCTGCTGGTTGTAATTAATAGATCGTCTCGTTGTACATATTTGTATGTCGGGTCTGGTCGATTGTTCGGATAATGTACGCCTCTGTGTGTCGGCGGGCATGGACGCACACCTCGTCTAGACCGATCGACCGCTCCTGGCTGCCGGATTCCTAGCCTGGCTAACGTTACGAACAGCCGACATACGGACGTATTACCGTCTCTCGTACACACGTGAAACGTGCACGCGCGCACATACACACAATTGGACAGACTGTTAAACTGACGACGTGGTTACGCGCGCACGTGTGCGGCTCTCCTGTGTGCACAGCATTATGCGCTCGCGTCCGGTTCCTCCTGGCTGAGCTCCGGTTAATTTCGTTCCGTCTCTACGTGTCTCCCTGGGGTATCGTGCACCATGGTCGGATCCGTTCTCAAACTCCGTCGCAGCCAGCCGTCGCCTATTACTCGCTTTTTACCGCCGCATTTTTCGCTAATCTCCGGCAGCCTACGCTTTTTGTCCTGGTTTTATGCCCTGCACCTACCAGCCTGGTCGACTTTTTACCTCGCCAATCGTCCTCCGACGAATTTTTGACCGAGCTCGTTTTCGATCGACTTTAATTAATCATTTTTTGGCGTCTCTAGTCGTTACGGGTTGATACTGTGACTCTTAGATATCTAGATCTTTGGTTTCTCGTGGCTGACTGCCACAAAAAAAAGATTCTCTGGTATGGTCGAACGTTTTATAGTTAGATTTGATAACCGTGAAAGGTGAAATATCGATGAGACGCATTGAAAAGTGAAATTTTGTTTGCTGTGAAGATGCAGAATAATAAATTATGCTTCTAGCATGCTCTAAGTAGAACGAGTCTTAATTGACTAAAACTAAATTTAATACTTCGTTTCGATTTATATCTTATATTATGTTATAATAAAATTAAACAATCAAGTCCAAATTGTCGAAATCGAGACGTTCACGCGTGTGTGTATAATTTTGACAGGAAAAATATATTTAAATTTTGCTAGTCCGCGAGTCCATTCTGTGATCGATGCTTTATTCCTACGTTACGTCAAGTTGCTTTCGTTTCTGCAACGGAAATACATTGAGCTAGACGGCATAATCCATTCACAGAACGTAATGAATGTTTCATTCGACAGTATCGTTCCAGTACTCCGATTAAAATATTTGCAACGTGAGAATATTGCGTTATAACGCGATACGATCCCCTTCATTTCACAAGCACTTACTGGCTGCATTGCGTTCACGTACCGTGCATTGATTCGATGCACGTTTAAATGGAAAACTTCTTTCGTGACGTCTGCCGTGAATTCAAATAAGCGCAATAATCAGGAAACGGCCAAGTTGTACAAAATTATTCGCGAAATGGCTAAATTAAGGTAGTATAGATAGCTCGTTTAAACGGATTCTACATATGTTGGTTGAGAACGATCGATAATATAACACTGCGCTATATCATTGCCAAAAAAAAGAAAAAAACATTAAAACATTATATAACATAGAGTAAAATTAAAAATTGAAGTCAATCTGTATTTCGGTTACAACTTACGTTTATCATAATTGCCAATAATGTAAAATAAAAGAAAAGGAAAACAGGGTTAATACTTTGACTTACTACTGATGAAATTGCATTATTTATTATATATGCATGTAGTTTACGTCGCTTGTTATAAAGACAGAGAGTGACTTTCAAAATTACATCATTTCGAATACATGCTCTCCAATGTTCAAGTTGGTATCACGTGCACGTCATAAAGCCACGTGCTGAAACTCAAGTTGGAAACTCCATCTTTCCAACTTTTCAACGCACAATAGAAAAGAAAAGAAAATATCAATGTACAAGGTGTAAACGAGCGTTCCACTAGTCAGACAGCACGATCTACTTGAGTCCAACTCCTACGACTAGGACATACTGAAAGTAACCGTGAGCGCGAAACAACGCGGGAACGTGGAAAACCACGAAAACAAGAGCTAATAGAACGGGGAATCGCATTTGCGCGAGCAACCGAATATACGGGTATCTGTCGGAGGCGATTGGGAAAAAAAAAAAAAAAAAAGAAGATTTCTGCGGAGTAAACAGGCAATCTGTGGCGCTATGGCAGCAGAGGTGCAGACAACGATGGCTGGCCAATCTGACGGTACACCCGCATGCCAAGCGGTGCACCTATCATCTCCGCAACGGCGCGTTACACGAGAGCGCGTTTACGCTCGAGAGCGTGTGTAACGACACCTGCACAATCTCTGATCCCGTCGTCGGTTGCGGACGAGGCGTCTCTGTCCGCCTCTATCTACCAGAGGTTTTCTTATCTCTCTCACGCTTCTCTCCTCTCTTCTGCTGTCGCTATACCCCCGTACGTACGTACTACTCGTTCTCTGGTCTGTTCATGCACCATCATCCCCAGAGGTGATTTCTATCTCTCTCTAATTTTCATTTTCCCTCTTCCTCGATTGCCTACTGTCTTTTACCCGCACGGAGCTGTAGAAAGGGAAACAAAAGAAAAGGGAAGCGACGAAGGGGTAGAGAAGAGAGAGAAGAGTACAGGAACAGAAAGAGAGAGTGAGAGAAAGTAAGCGGCGCGATAATCTGGTACCCATGGTTAGTCAGCGGATCGGCGTCTAGACGGCAGGGACGTTTGTGTTGGATTTATTTGTGACAGTAGGTTCCCACCTGTTGCCTCCCGCGCCCCTTACGAAACGCACCGCTACAACTTCTCTCTTTGCCCTTTTTTCCTTCTTTTCCTCCCTTTTTTACCTTCCTCCTCGCCGTCCTCGCCGCCACCTCTTTCCCTCTGTCTCGCAGCCCAGTCTGTCTGTCTGTCTGTCTGTCTGTCTGTCTGTCTGTCTCTTTGCCCAATCGCCCTCTCTCCCTCTTTCCCTCAATTCCATTCCGTTCTCCCAATCCGTTAGCGTACCATAAATCCTGCGCGTTCTCCATTCACCCCGCAGTCAGAGTCCTTCCTAGCATTCCCTCTTCGCGTTACAAAACCAGGCGAGCAAAGGAGGACAGACCACCTCCCTTCCTTCCTTCCTTCCTTCCTTCCTTCCTCCTGCTCTCTCCTGCATAGTCCCCTGCCGCCCACGTTGAACCACGACGCACACGGTGAAACCAGGCATTCATGCTGCCCCGGAGAATTAGCCCCGTATTGCCAAAGAGAAAGAGGAAGAGAGAGAGAGAGAACGGTAGACCGTGCAACCGCCAAGGGGAAGACTCGCCGCAGGGGGATTAAAAGAATGCTTCGTCAGTGACTTTGGAAATTTCGATGTCTGACTGACGCACGTCGGAAGCGCGGATTTAATTTAGAGAGGAGGGACCGACCTGGCTCCTGCTGCTCTCCAATCGGCCCACGAACCGATCCAGCCACGTGGATCTGGATCACGGTCTGGAAAGATCATTCTTACGCGATAGGATTCGTAGAAACCCAGATGACGTTTTACCTTGCCAAAGGTCTGAATATTTTTGTGACCAGTGTCGTTTTAATCGAGTACATTTAATCTCTGTTGCTAATGCAAAAATAGGAAAAAATGGGAAATATGAAAATACAAAATGTGTAAATATGAAAATATAAAATATACAAATATGGTAATACAAGAATAGCAAATATGAACGGATGAAAGGATGATGAATAGATAGTAACTGAGCCAAGTTGTCAGATATTCGATCAATTTGACCAAAATTGCGTCAACTCTGTGAAGATGACCCCATGACACGATGCAGAATTATTCATCTTGGGAAACCAGACTTGTCTCTATACTTTATGCATGAACCAGCTGATATTTTACGTTCAACTGTACCCCAAGCTTCGACACCGTTCCTCTTTACGCGAAACTAAGCAATAATAAAGAAGGATCGATAAAGATCAATAATGCAGTTCATAAAAGAATCACGATCCACCTATTTCCATTGCACTCGAAGAATTATTAAAACTATCATGTCGCGGCGATAATTACAATGTAAATGTCATACGATCTTTTTTTTTCCATCTACAATGAAATATAAATTTACAGGCTTCAGACCTTTGAGTCAGCGTGGTCGTTCAATTTACACTGACTTGGCGGAAGATTGATTTCGATGATGTCATATCTCGGTATATGCATAAATTAACACGCAATGAGTGTGCAGATTAAAAACCCGCACGCTCACGTTCACGTACATAAGACGTAGTTATTCACATAGTGTGGGTACATCGTGCTTGAGAGAAGTCTGGCCACAGATAACGAAATTACAAAAAGCCAAATTCAATGCCATAAACACTCGTCCATTCTCATCCTTTCATTTCTCTTTTTCTTTTTACATATAAAATATGACGTGCGAAAGTTTTCAATTTAAGCGATTCTTCATTTTATGTTCCACGCGAGGTTTTTTAAAAAAATTTTAACTCATGTTATGTAAGAACGAAACTAATGAAACACTTGTACATATTATTTGAACATTTGTACGTATCTCAATTGTCTATTAATATTGATAAACCTCGATGTTCAAAGTACACTTAACGCTTTTGTATGCTCAAAATCACCAGTCATTGTTCTTGTAATTTCTCAAATTGACTCTAATTTTTGCTAATATAATCTCGGGATATAAAATTAAAAATCCATTTTTCATGCCGCTTTTGCACATCACTGTACACAGCTATGTCGAATAATCCATTGTTTATCGACAGCAGGGAGTTGTCCAACGTCCTACGTTTCATCGATTTTATCTCCGTTGATGTTAATTCGATTCGAAGTTTGCACGGTGTTTACAAGACGAGATGTTGCAATTCAAAAAAAAAACGCGAAAATTTCTAAGCGCAAGCAGCTTGTGCTTCGGTGTTCGTTCGTTGTTAATTTCATATTGATATGCTAGATACATAACATGAATGTAAATAACTGAGATATAAATTATACACGAATACTAATGAGGAACGAGTAAATCACGAGAGTGTTTCTTTTCCTTGGCCATTTACTTATATTCTTTTCGTTGTATCAGAAAAATTATAAAAATATAATTTTTTAACAACGTTCAAATTTTTCAAAACCAGACGAGCGAAATTAGAAGTAACATTTTATCAAAGAGAGACAAGAGAGGCAGACCCCTCTCATATAAATGATCATGTAAATTTGATACCAAAGAAATTCTGACGATTAGATCTAATTAAGATTTCTGAGAAACATTACTAAAGGAAACCAGAACGATAGAATTATTTAATTCACTTGTTCTACACGCTGTCGTGATAAACATCGACAATTTCCCGGCTCGGTATAAATCAAATGCAGATAAATTGCACAGCACCGAAAGATTTCTTTCGTCCGATTTCTTTCAAATTAGGTCTGAATGACCGCTACATAAACAAATATCACGATAGAACATACATAACGATCGTAAAATATTGCCCTCTGATTTAAATTTATAATCACGACAAATCGCGCAGCGATAGCTAAATAATAGGTTCGGTTAATACTTAATGTTAACGATCTGAAATAAATAAAACCAGTTTGTATAAAGAATGCAGCAGATATATGACGCGGTACACGCCCAGCAACTGCGTATACAAAAGGGCGCAATTATGAAGCCGTTAAAAATTGTACCGAAGTAACTTTATGTGCGCAAGTATATAGAATTAAAGTTAAGGAACAGCGTTACAAATTTCGTCCTGTAATTTTCATAATTTACAGAGCAGACACAGACCGACTAATTGCAAGTGAGTGCTGTCGTCGGATCTTCTCGCTCGTTATTTTTCATACACTTTCCCCTAAAGATGTTCACGTTACGAGGTATGATTGTAAAATTATTTCTTCGTCAATAACCAATGGTTGGAAGTTGAAAGAAATTCTAATTGTAAGTAATGCAGCTTCGCAGAACGTGCAAAGAACAATCGAATGACGTAAAGAAATTATAAGCAACTTTATTAATATTAATCATTTATAACATTTTTCTTGAGTAATTAAGAAGAAAACTCACACTTTCAAATGCGAGAATGACAAAAACCAAACATAGAAACGAATCTCTAAAATATTCAACACAACTAAATATAAGTAATTTTAATATTCTATATAAATTAATTATTATTAAATTAATATAAAATTTATTAAACATAAACTTTATTATATATATAATTCGTAATAATCCATATCTACCTAATTTAAGTATTACTGGAGCTAAAATTATTGAACTAAAAAAAGAAGCTTCAACATGAGCTTTCAATAATCAACCATGAATTATATATATAGAAATTTTAACTAAAAAAGATAAAATTATATAAATAAATTTTAAATTATTAATATATATATAATATTTAATATTTCTAAAACATAAAAATTTAATGTATTAAATAAATTTAATAAATTAAATAATAAATATAATAAAGGTAAAGAAAAAATTAAAGTATAAAATATTAAATAAAATGAAGAATTAAATCGAAATTCACCATATCCTCGTTTTATAATTATATAAAAAATTAATAATAAACTTGATTCAAATATAAAATAAAACAACATTAAATTTATTGAAAAAAAATTATATATACTATAAATATTAATAATAAAATATTCAACACAACTAAATATAAGTATCAACTAATTTACCTTCATACAGATTTATAAAAAATTTCGACACATCATACATACTCATATTTTCTATACCCCCTCTCCACAAATATTCAACCCTCCATTCCACCGAACAACGATCGTATTAACGTTCATTTGCACCAGTATAATTCACTTTCGCATCTCACTCGAACGCAGTTGCTGACCATAAAAAGAAACGACAGGCAACATCCAATCGTAAAGAAACTAGAAAAGCCGTCAGAAAAGCAACGAAGGGAGCCCGCGTTGTACAGTCAGTACAGTCAGAATTTATCGCCGTTGATCTTTGCCATAACCAATAATATAGCGCGATGCCACGGCCGGGACGTTGTTAATCTATGGCCGATGTATTATTAATTGCTCACGATTGTGACTTATAATCGCGCGGAAGGCTTCCACGGCCGCTTTATCCGCTACATCGGGCCATATACGCTTCGTCGAGAGTTAATTAGCCGGCGTAATGAAAGTGTCCGAATGCGTGAACGAAAATTTCCAGCGAGTGAACGAGCGTGAAGAGAACGAAGGGGGATACACTCTTTCTGAGGAAGTTGCGGCCAGAGAGCCCTTAAGGATCGTTCGAGCATGGAGATGCGAATCCGCCGATGCCGTGGAAGCAGCCCGGCCGATCAGAACCGGCAAAAATCGGCATATCCGCATAGCAATGAACGAAGAGATCGTAGATAAAGGTTCCATATTTTTTTTTTTTTTTTTTTTTTTTTTTTTTTATAACTCTATATCGTTCGACCGCAACGACGACGAAAGAAAGGAAGAAGCCATTGAGTTACGTGGGACACGGATATTTACTTGAATGAACGCTTGAATGAATATTATAAAATGTGGGTAATTTGCTGTTAAAAGACATCCCCTGACTGATTTGTAAAGGAAAGAATTATTTTATGGAGATATTTTGGGTGTGTTAAGAATAAGGGTTTGTCTCTGTGACAAGTAATTCTTTGTAACAGGTCTTGTTCAATTTCGTATATTGTATATATTCATTTTAGATGTTCGAGTATCTATCGTGGTCTGCCATATCAATTACGAGAAGATAAAAGAATTGTGATCGTGAGCTGTCATGAAAATATTTTTCATTGCGTATTTATAATTCTTGATTCCGGACGAGAAGATCTCTGCAACCATCTCCATCAAAATCAAAGCTTCACGGATCGGGGAAGGCAAAAGAAAACGCAAGAGAAGAATGAAACGCGCGGGCATAGCCGTGAGGGAGGGTTTTTTCTCTCAGTTTTCGACGATGATCTCCCAACGTTGTCCCGAATTCCAAAAACAATGGGGTCCCTCCGGGGCAAACCGAGGAAGGTCGAGAGCTGATCCTCGCCGTATCCTTGCACTCTCTTGCCTCTCTGCATTACATAATATCGAAACGACCTTGCGTTCCGTCGTACCACCTGCGGCAGAACTGCACACGTACACTTGGTGTACAACTTCCGCTCAGAACCTTCTCCCTCTCGCCCTCTCTCTTCCTCTATCTTGGCTCCTGCTGCTCCCTGTCGCTCCTTTTCTCCTGGCCCCGATCTTTCCGTCTTCGTTCGATACGCGAGCCTCGCTGCACTCTGCCCCCTTGTCCGCCTTTTTCTTCTCTTACCACTATTTTTGCTTTCGCCAGAAGAAAAAGGGGCCGGTGGTGGATGAATAGAAGGTGCGCACAAGGCAGCGGAACGAGCAGGAGGAGGACGCCAGCAACAGGTTTTGGCGGACAAACAGGAGACCGGGAGAGTCGCGAGTCAAGACCTACGATTCACTTTTATCCGGCTCTCTGTCTCTTTCTTCTTTTTTTTTTTTTTTTCTCCTCGCTGCTGGATCTGGCGCGAATCAAAACACTCTGAGATCGGACGCGCCGCCGATCGTCCCGGGGAAAGACGAAAGTCGAAAGCGAATCGGAGAAACGGCGGACGAAGAGAACGGGAGGATGTACCGGGTCTCTCGAAAACGAAAATGATCGATTGGGCAAGTACGTGATTAACGTACGATTTGCAATAAAAAAGAAATATAAGCAGGTGGTACAATTAAATATCACGATTGAAGCAGTTTCACCGGAATATTCAAAAGAATATTACACGAGTGTCCAATATAGGAGTCAGAGAGCTACAAAATATAAAGATCTCGGCAATAGAGCCCGGTCTCGATTCGAAACTTTTTGAAGAATCTCAAAGAGAGATCGTGGAAGAGCTCTTCCAATGGACGATTTTATGGAAGCACCACGAAAGCCTCATTGCCTCGCGAGACTACGCTGGATTATTTATTACGTCATTAATCAATCAGGTTTTTCCTCGCGGTACTGTAAAGGGCAAGAAGATGCAATATGGAAATGAATGTAAATCGTAAAAGGCACTATCGTGGATGTTCACGCTGTAACCCGCTGAAATGGCTCGCAACAGCCGGTACACGTGAAAGTCCATAAAATGAAATTGTTGCAGTTTCCGGATGCACTTTAAGGCAGCCTCGCATCGCAGCGGCGAATTGTAACGCGTTGCACCGATCTCGTTTCAATTGCAATTGTTTAACGATCGACGTTACGAGTCGGCTCAACTTTACAGACCCGAGTAAATTGTAAGCTTACTCCATTATTTATAAACGACAGGGTATAAAAACAAGGTATAACAAAGAAGATTAAATGTTCGAAACAATAGAATTCGCTGAAATTGTCTGAACGTTGTTTGAAAAATATACTAAACTTGAGTTGTTGATCCACGATGATAAAATAAATCTGTAAATTCCCACTCGACGTGTTTTCAAGTACAATATGCAAAAATATCCAATATTTTCTACAATATTTTAAATTAATTTTAAAGTAATTCTCTACCACGTTCTTATATTTTTTTTTTTTTAATTATTCATAAATATCCATCGTTTGAACGATACACACTTGAAACATCTTTAAAATACATACAAAATGAGTTATCGATTTCCACGTCGAAGATGCACGCAAATGAAACTTGCATTGTCTTGTTAGGGATCGAGAATCTGCTACTCTAATCTTTTGCTACGCGAACCAATAATAAAAAACAAAAAAAAGTTCTCGCTTCATCTTGTGCCCTGAACGAAAGCACTCAAATAAACGAACCTGCCGAGATTTCATTCAGCCGGATAGAACACGCACCCGCCTACACCTGTTAACGGCACTTTCATAGCACGGGACAATTTTACACTTTATCGTATACTTGTGATTTATTGGCAATCGCTATTCGAGAGCTTTACAATGTCTGGTTTACGGATTCTCGAAGGGATTCACCCTCCAACACCGTCACCATCTGTCTCTCCTCCTTCTCCTACCTTTTGCAGTCCTTTCTACGACGATGAACGTGTCTCCAGTTTACGATGTAGGTCATGCAGATTCGACAAAGAGAACCCGCAGAAATGGGCACGCGTAAAAACGGGGGTGGTGATCGATGTAAAATTGTAACACGGTTGCGATGTAAAGCGGCCACGAATTTTATACAGTCGCGAATTTGATTTAGACTTTACATCGAATTTTATTTCACTCGTAAATAAGATCCGCTTTTTTTAAAGTAAATATAATAAGTAACACTATTATATTAAGAAGCATAACTGCACTTTAAATGAAAATATCTGCGATAAGATCAGAAATTTGATTAATTTTATAATAAATTCCTTCTCGAAGAGAAAAAGATTATAAATGTTTGTCAGCGGATTATAAAAGAGTATAAAAATTTTATGATTTATACCAAGGTTATTACGAATATTCGATGTACGGCAATTAATATAATTTCGTACCTTAATAGCCATGGAATTTTTAATTGAAAATTTTCAATGATGAAACACAGCTTGTTATTATATTATTACTAAGCGCGTTTGTGAAACGCGCAATGAAATGTACATGAGCAAATAAATCATTCGATCTCATATCTAAAAGATATACCGTAATAAAAATTCCAAATTGTAAAGCTTTAAATCATATTTCTCCCTTAAAATCGCGCGATCTCAACGTATCTTTAATCATTTGGGAGCTAACCATACGTATACGATTGAATCACGTAACGCATGTACGTTCGAAACCGTACCACTTCTACTCGCAAAGAAATTACAGTAATTCGAAAAGAAGAAGAAAATTCCACGGGCTATCGTATCTCGAATCGACTTCCTCTTCCGCAACCTCAGTGAAACACGTACATTTTACCATCTGTAAAGTTGCGTAACAGCTGACGCGTGCAAATACATTAATTATATTTAATTATATTTAATAAACGTTAACGCAGGAAGAAGCACCGACTCTCTTCTCCGTCTGTACACAAGTACGTAGTACTTACATACGTACCATGGGATCACGCGACAGCAACAAAAGTCAAACGTTGTTTTAAGGGCAAAAAAAAAAACGCGGCGTAGACGAGGAATTCGTAGTCGTTCACGGAGGAGGCACGAGGATTGCACCGAGACAGAAGACCGTCACACGGATAAATTTACCAGAGGTTGTCGGACATCACGGGGATAAAGGTGTACAAGCAAATTTAGCAGACGCGCGTCAAGGTACACAGAGACGAGAGAAAACAACGGCCTCCATCCTTCTCCGTTACCTTTCTCCCTTAATTCATCCCCCAACCCATAGAGGAACGCGCTATGTGCTCCTCTTCCCTCTCTGCCATTCCCGTTCTTCCTTAAGCTCAGAGTGTGCAATAGAGCATACGATGCGTCTAGACAAAATAATGATTTGGATTTCAATACATTTGCATTCATTACCCGGGGACACCTCTTCTGTCGCTCCCGTTTTCGTCTCTGCCCCTCGTGACGATCCCCTCTACTATTCCGTTTCATGTCTCGCAGAGTTACGCTCGTTATCATACGAATGCTCTGCTCGTGCCGTCGGCGCTCGTTTCGTCGCCGTCGAAATGCGACGCGGCCGGACGAGTAAGCAGCATCACCAGCAGCCAGATCCAGCTTGCTGTCTGGCTTTTGCACACGCTATCCACCACGTCTGTATTAAATGTATATGCGATGCACGTGTGTCAGTGTGATACGGTGTATCGGACGGGTCAGTCAGAGGGTGGTGACGGTGACGATGGTGGTGGTGGTGGCGGTAGTGGAAGCAGACGGAAGGAAGAGAGGAGGCACGCAGAGAGTGAACAACAGCAACAGCAGCCGGTAGTTTTTAGTACGTCGCCTGAAAAAGGCGAACGAGGCCGGATTGCAGTGACGCGACCATTCGACTAATGAGTGGCTCAGCCAGCCAACGTTTCTATGCACCTTTTGCATTGGACACACGTGCTACACTAGGTCTGACCGATGCCACGCACCGGAGGAGGAAGGTGAAACGAGAAACATACCGCAATTGCCGATTGACGTCATCGGCATCGCGGCCACGCTAATATGCACGCGGAGAACGACGTTTTCCGTCGACACCACCGTTTACATACCGTCAGCATCTGGTGTCTGGAAGGCCATTTCTAAGAGCAGACGAGACATTTGGCGCGGATACTTTAGAACGTATTACGAGAGCCGTGTCAGTCTTTTGATTGACACATATTTCATGTTAGAAAGAATTTTAAGGATTTTGAATTGTTTGGGTAGGAAAAGCATCGAGCAAGTTGCACTAAGAATATGCTTTGCAATTTTACACCTGATTTTGGTTTTTAGAGTTTATATAAGAGGAAGAAGTTTGAGAAAATAGTAAAAATCGACAGATTCTATCTCATTTAGATTCTATCTTGTTGCATCCGATTTATTGTTAATAAATATTAATTTTTGAAGAATATGAAGCATGTACCACCATACAGTCGAAGAGCAAACTCAATTTAATTAAAAGTTAATTGTCGAGATTGAATGTTTCAATTATAAAATTATAAAATATTTGTTAACTAATTAACTAATCATATCCACGTGTGAATAATTAAAAAAAATATAAACTATATTATCTAAATTTAAAAATTTCTCTTTTTCTTTAGAAAAAATTCTCTATGTTAATATATAATACGACAAAACCGACAAAATAGTTGAACTGTTTAAAATAGTCATAAATTTCAATATCAACGCTTTCCGTATGAAACATAATTATATTATTCGTATGCCATAAGTGATATATTAATCCGAATAAAATCCAATATAAAATGATATAATAATAAATTTGTTGAGATAAACAGAAATATATGAATTAAGACTTACCGGTTCAGTTGGTCCACTTCCTTCTTTTCCTAAGGATTGTCCCTCGGACCAGCCCATTTTTGATAACAGCTTAAATCCTCTATTATCCTTTGTTATTGATCTGTAAATACACGTAATAAACACATGTGAGTTAAAACACAATATGTAAGAAAACGAACTTCCTTATTTGCAGAATAATACAGAACAGAATTAAGTTTCAAAAACGGAATTAAGAAAATAAAATAAAATAATATAAAATGACTCTAAATTGGCTTTCAAAGTTTAATATAACAAATGAGTTACTCACGTGTCCATTGAACTTTGCTGTGTTTTAGCATGATGATTCAAAGAACCAATGCACTGTCTTCGATTTTGTGCTCTATCTTGATACCCTGATGCTAATTGACTAGCACTTGCAACATTATCCTTTTCTACCCCAAACTTGTGCTTCAGCCGTCTTAATTCTTGTTTATGTTGTTCCTTTTTAGAACCTTTGTTCTCTTCCGCGTTATTGTTTTGTTGAACAAGTCCCGGCTCACAGTGACCACAGGTTTCATTTCCATTGTGAATGTGACATAACAATTTCGTAGTACCAACTTGTACGATCGAACCATGTGAAATTTCATAAGATTCAGATTCCTGCTTAGCCACAGATAATCTTTTACCATTCAAGAACGTGCCATTTCTCGATCCCATATCAGTAATCTCGTATATTTTTTTATCTTCATTAAATAAAATGCGAGCATGATGCTGAAACATGGAAATGTTTCATTTAATGTCTTTTAAAACAAATATAGAATTCCTACTTTTAACTTACCTTACTGATATTTATATCTGGTATAACTACAGAATGGTCACCTTCTCGACCAATTGAACCACCGGTGTATGCAACAACAAAAAGGCTCCCGATTTTTAATTTTGGCAAGTTAGTTTCTTTAACTATAATTCTCATGCACGGCGGATAAGTTTTTGCTAAATCTGAAAAAGAAATTAAACTGTTACAACGAAAAATTAATCAATAAACTTCCAATCATAAAATATTCCCAGTATTATTTGCAAATTTTAACATTAATTATATCATTATAATTAATCTACATAACTAAAATATAACGAGTCATATATGTAATTAAAAAAAAAGAAATCTAAAAGTTATACAATGTTAAATCATTAGTCAATAAAATATCTTTTATACCAGATGAGATTATAAAGTTATAATTAAATAAATAATTAAAAATAAACCTTGATCTTCTTCATGGTCACTGTCATTACTAGTATATGATTCTGGAGTAATGTCACTAGAATTGCTGTCACTATCATTGCTTGAACATTCACCCTCCTCAAGTTCATCTTCCGATTGTTCTTCTCTTTTTGCAAGTTTGCGTTTTTTCCCCTCATCCTACAAGAGAGACATGTGTGCATATTAAGAGCATAGGATAATTACCTAGTGCTTGGCGCCTGTATTTTTCAATTGATATGTTTGAAAGGCCACTTATTAATTCATGTATGTCATCTGAAACCTGAAATAGAAATTACTTGTATGTCGATTTTCTTCAGAAGTAGGTTACGTAATAATAATTTAAATTCCAACCTTAATTGACTTTCTAGTCTTCTGGTCCTTCTTGCTTTGCACATGTACAGCTGCTTCATTCACAGATACTTGACTATGGAACTGATATGTTCTACTAGCTTCATCATAATAATAATATGTACCTGTATTACCATCATAATATAAACCTTGTTTCTGAAACACAGATGTTTTATGTAACATATAAAAGCTATTAATGAAAATCTAATAGTTTAATAGTTATTACATAAATACTCACTGCGTCATAATAATATCCACTATTGTAATCATAATATAAACCAGAAGTTTCTTCGTAAACAAAACCAGTTTGCAACAAAGCAGACTCAGCTACTTCTTTAACTTGCTGTATAATACTAGATGTTTCATTGTTGTTAACATTCCAATCTTGACACGACTCCTTTTCATATTCCAAAGGATTCGTTTGAGTTCCATAGTCAATTAACGCTTTCTTTTGCATTAATTTTTGACTTTTCTATAAACAAATAAAAGTATAAAACATAAGAAATGATATAACAATATTTAAGAAATGCAACTCTCACATGTTCGTGCAGTTTATTTCTTAATTTGGAAATTTTTTTGTTTTGTTTTTTAATATGATCGCGCATTCTTTGAATAAATTTTAAAACATGAGGAAAATTTTGTAATTCATCTTGAAAATCCTCTTCAAAGTCTGATTTTATTTCTCCTTCGTCACTCTCGCTAAATATATCGTTCTTTATCATCTTATTTACTTTATATTCTGAAACTAGTGAAATGATATTAATGATAATTACTTAAATTCTTAAATCTTCATTAAATAAAGATAACATGTATATAATTGTGAAATTTTATTTATAATTTTCGTACTTCATGATAAAACACATAAATAGTAAAATGTACAAAAATGAATTTTGTCGTTATCCAACAATTTATAAACAAGTACGTTACACTTGACATAACCTTCATACCAGATAATATAAAAAATCTAATTCACTGATACAAACAGCAGAAAACAAAAGTGTTATGTTTAAAAACAAGAACAATGCAAATTGAATTATATTTTAACAAAATCATGTACAATGTTTCCAGTCAACATCAAAACGAAATGAATGGATTATAGCGTGTTTCTTTTTCAATTTCAATGTGATATAATAAACATATCTATAAACAAGTATAAAATTGACATTGCTAATTTGGTTATGTCAACAAAGATCAATTTAAAGTTTTATTTGTATAATTATATAAGACGTTATAATTCTCTACCTGTCGCGCAGGTTTTACGTTACGTATCCCTTTCTTTACGAAGGCAAATGCAAGAAACTTCTTCAGTGAAAGTAAATTAACATAACGTTAAAAACCGCGAAATTACACGCAATATAAATAAATGAAGTTTCCGCGATCATTCTGCCATCTGGAAACAGCTGTTTGTTAACACCCCCGAGCATCATGGCCGCTCCCAGTCCAATGGAGCCGTCGAAAATGACATTAGTCGGCTGAAACGCGATCAAATAGTGCCTAAATATCATTCGCTAGCACGTGAAACATAAATATTGTGCACACGACAACAAATTTATTTTGCGTTTCTTGTGTCTGTCATTTTGAAAATGACTCTCCTGTGATTCCTTCTCAATTCGTATGCGAATGTCCCTTCTACGCTACGCATCTTTTACAAACAGTAACCAGTGTTTTGCCAAAATATTATTTAAAACAACACGCACGTCGCATTGTCAGGCAATGTTACAATGATGCCGATAAAGGATAATCAAGATGTGGCATGTTTTTTGGTCACCAAACACTCGTGGAAAGGAAAGTAAGTGCGTGTTTCATGTTCTTATTGTTTTGTCAAGAACTTTCCATTTTAGTGAATAACAATGTACGTACAATAAATAATGAGATAACCACACACGATTTAAACTATTGTGAATTAATTATGAAAAGATGAATTGCCATTGTAAAGTGTACATGTGTTTTTTGCATGCATTTCAAATAAAACAAGAAACTAATATCAGTGGATTATTTAGAATATAATAATATAAAGAAGAATATTTAAATAAGTACCATTAGTACATTTATATCTTTCGGCGAAAAGATTTTAATAAACATGTGTATTAATGTTATAATATTGTTATATTTCCAACATATTCTGACATTCAACATCATATAATTTTCATAAGCTTAATATATCTTTATGTGACATATATTACTTGTTAATCTATTGCTATATTATATATTATCATTTCAAATAAATATTAGAAATCTTATTTAATGATTACACAACAGATACAAACGTATTTTTTCAATTGGATCCATGGGTATAACAACATATAATCCTACCACATTAGAGGTCACAAACAAATGGGAATACTCAGATTTTATAAGTGTCCAACCTACAAATAGAAATCAATTAGGTGTACATGAATTTAGTATAACAATGCGCAAAGAACGAAAAGTTGACAATATGAAATTTAGTTCGGAATACAGAGCTCATTTATTAACTGAAGCTTTGAAATATAGAAACCAATTTGCTGAGAAACCTAAAGAAATTTTGGTAAGTTTGCATACTTTTTATATAATACTGAAGAAATAATACTGTTGAAGTTTAATCAAATTTCTTATCATCTTAGCCATATGGTTAATATGATAAACGTATATGTTATCATTACAATATAGTCAATATATAATAACCAGTAATGTATCAATAGCTATTTGTTTGAAGTTATCTATACAATTCCACCGATACTAACATTTTTTATATCAATACTGTGCTGTTATATATCAATCTCTATAGTTTGTGTTAGTACTAATTCAATGCTTTTATCAAATCATCCTATTAAATAAATAATAAAATCCTTGTAATTAAATAAAATGTGATTAGATTTCATAATAGTTTAATGTGTGTACTATATCTATTAAATTAATATCTTTATTTTTTCTAGAGATATCAAGCTTATAAACATCATTGGTCCGATACAAGATTACCAGTTGTATTGGAAGTGACACCATATAGTCTTGACCAATTAGATCCAGCAACCAATATGGTATTAGCCAGTTATTATTATAAAGATTTTGAAGGAATTCTTACAATGAAAGATTATCCTAATGGATTTGTAATTGTATGTGGTGGATTTGGACGTTTACACCTGTTTGCCTCCCAACACATGGAAGAAATTAAAAAAAAGCTGCTGGAATCAGCTATGAACAATTTAGGTATCAACATAAAAGTTTTGAAAGAACCAATCAAATTAGATGATTTTATTGCTCAGAGATTGGGTAAATTTAGCGGTGATGAACATATAACAAGTGTATCAGAATTTACTGTTCACAAATATTCGTCTAGGCATATAGATCCTCAAAGAAGAACTCTTTGTCTCTCTGATACTTGTTTACTGGAAAGAGATCCTCAAACATATAATATTTGCACTCTTAGACCTCTGTCAGATATTTTTGCGTTGATTCGTGACAATGAAAATCCACAATTATTTACTATACAATATCTTAATGGTCAAACTCGCAGTTATACGGCAACAGATAGAGATTCTTTGTTAGCTTCCTTATTGGATGGAGTTAGAGCATCTGGTAATAGAGATGTTCATGTCAAAATGTATCCAGTACCTAGGGGGAAAAGGCTTGGTCCTCTTAATTTACCTGTTGATGAAGAAGTTGAAATATCACATGTTAAGTTTCTTCAGCAGCCACCAAGTGGACGTACTTTTGCTGAAATTTTGGAAAGATTTAATGCAAACATTCCCTACAGTGGTCTTAATTACTCTGTTACACAAGATGTAAGACATATTCAATATATTTAATATTGTATATATAAGTATATATGATATTAAATTTCAATATTACCAAGTATAAAACAAAATATTATACAGTGCATTAAAGCGGTGATTGTTTATTAAATTTTATTAAAATGTATATATGACACAGAATTATCTACACAGACTGGAATAAATTGAACAAATATAAAAATGTTGTTTCCAATATTTCGTATTTTTTTATTGTTTTCTTATTTATAATTAGACTTTTCAAAATTAAATTTAATTTATGTTTATTTTGTGATAATAGATATATTTATATATTCGTTTATGGTAATGAATAGATCACATAACAAACTGAATAGATATTTTCTTTTTTTTTGTCCAGGGTATTGTACCGCTTGAATGGACTGTAACATCATTACAACTTCAAATTTACCATTTGATGAATAACTACTTACAGGGTCTTTTTACTGAAAATAAAGATAAAATTATTCTTGGTGCTTTAAATGCATTGGTCAATAAAGAATTAGAAACAAACAGTGAAATAGAAGCACAATTTCATGCTTTAAGGAGACTGGTTGCTAGCAAAATTGGTTTTACTGCATTTACTACTCTTCTTGGATTTAGGGAAGCTATTGGACATAAAGTTGTGAAAGCTTTAAAGAGACAAGATTATGGTGTAACACAAGCTGCTATAGATTGTATTTGTGCTCTTATGCAACCAATGCATGATGATTGTGATTTAAGACAAGAACAGTTAAATAAAAGTAGCCTTCTCAGTAGTAATAAATTCTTGGAAAATTTACTTGATATGTGGGTTAACCATATAGTAAGTGTGAAAATACAAATATTATCATTTCCTTAGCAATAGTAATTATTGTTCTGTCTGTAATATTGACATTATCTCCATAAATATTTCAGAATCGTGGTACAGGTGCGCTGGTAGTTTCTGCCATGCTTGATCTTTTAACTTTTGCTCTGTGTGTACCATACAGTGAAACGACCGATGGGAAACACTTTGATAATCTTCTAGAAATGGTCGCCGCAAGAGGAAGATCACTTTTTAAACTATTTCAACATCCATCGCTAGCTATTGTTAAGGGTGCTGGATTAATAATGAGAGCGATCATCGAAGAAGGAGCACCAGAAGTTGCTGCAAAAATGCAGGAGCTTGCTCTTGCAGAAGGAGCTTTACCAAGACATCTATTAAATAGTCTTTTTACTGTTGGTACTGATGGTAGATTGTTAACACATAGGCAATTGTGTAGACATCTTGTAGGACTTTGGGTTACAGGACATCCTACAGCTATGGGACTGTTAAAAAGAATTATGGTAAATTAGCATTATTGATTGAGCTTATAATATCATTTTTATTTAATTGCAAAAATGGAAGCATCTAAGTTTGTATTCATTATGCATTTATACAGCCTGTTGGTTTATTAAATTACTTAGACTCCGATGAAAAAGTACCCGATTCATTTTTGGAAAAGGAACGATTAAACAATCGTGACAATTTAAAGATAGCTATAGATCACGCATCGAAAAATAAGAAAAGCCCACAATGGATTGCGATCGAACGTCAAATGCGTGTTGTTGAGAAACATGTAGAGCATGCTCTTCAACACTGGGGTGCCAGGATTGGAATCGAGCGTAAAGAGAAAATCAAAGAACGTCCGATAGTATTAAGAAAACGTAGAGAGAGAATTAAATCAGAAGCAAATTGGAATTTGTTTTATTATAAATTCAATCAGGATCATTCACTGCCAAATTTAATTTGGAATCATAAAACACGGGAGGAATTAAGAACCGCGCTTGAGAATGAAATTCGTGCGTTCACTTTTGACAAAGATTTAGCAGGAGGAACTTTAATTGCTTGGAATCATAGAGAATTTGAAGTACAGTACCAGTGCCTGTCAGATGAAGTGAAAATCGGTGATTATTATTTGAGGCTTTTATTGGAAAAAGATAGTCCAGACAGTCCGATAAGAAAATCGTATGTATAATGCAATATTAATTGTTTCTTTGCATTATTATATTTTGTTTTATTTGAATTATTATATTTATTTTTTTATTTTTGTTTTAGATATGAATTTTTTAACGACTTGTACCATAGATTCATACTAACAACAAAAGTTGAAATGAAGTGCCTTTGCTTGCAAGCAATGACTATAGTATATGAACGATACTACGAAGATATTGGTCCATTTTCGGATACAAAATATATTGTAGGAATGCTGGAACGTTGTACAGATAGAATGGAACGTGATAGACTAGTCATGTTCATAAATAAACTTATATTACATAGAAGAAATGTAAAAGATATAATGGATCAAAACGGAGTACGCACATTAGTTGATCTCTTAACTCTGGCTCATTTACATACATCTAGAGCGGTGATACCTACACAAACTAATGTAATAGAAGCAGGACCACAACAACAACAAGTTATGGAAAAAGAATGGTATTACAATGACGGAGATCAGCGGAAAGGCCCTATAAGTTTGAAAGATTTAAAAGAATTGTATCTTACAAATCATATTACATACAAAACAAAAGTTTGGGCACAAGGATTAGACGGATGGCGAATGATCTCGCAAGTTCCACAATTAAAATGGACGTTAGTCGCGAAAGGAGCACCAGTTATAAATGAAAGTGAATTAGCAACATTGATTCTAAATATTTTAATCAAAATGTGCGAGTATTTTCCAAGTAGAGATGTTGATGACGCGGTAATCAGACCCCTGCCGCGCATGAAACGGTTATTGTCTGATCTTCAGTGCCTACCTCATATTGTTCAACTTTTATTAACGTTTGATCCGGTTTTAGTTGAAAAAGTAGCTACTTTATTATGTGAAATAATGCGAGATAACGCAGATGTGTCAAAAATTTATCTTACTGGTGTCTTCTATTTCATACTAATGTATACTGGTTCAAACGTTTTACCAATAGCGAGATTTTTACAGTTAACTCATACGAAACAGGCGTTTAGAAATGATGATGTAAGTGTAAAGTATATATTTCTACTAATTGATAAAACAAATCAATCATGTTACATAGCATTTCAATATCGTAGAATGCATCATCAGACATCATGCAGCGAAGTATTCTTGGACAACTTTTACCCGATGCGATGGTTAGTTATTTAGAAAATCATGGCGCGGAAAAATTTGCGCAAATATTTCTCGGTGATTACGATACACCAGAAGCAATATGGAATGCCGAGATGAGAAGAATGCTTATTGAAAAAATAGCGACGCATATTGCAGATTTTTCACCAAAATTAAGAAGTCATACTATGGCTAGATATCAATACATTGCTATACCTGCGATAAGGTATCCACAATTAGAAAAGGAATTATTCTGTCAAATATTCTATCTAAGGCATCTTTGTGATACTGTAAGATTTCCACAGTGGCCTATTCCTGAACCGGTAGGTTAATTGCAGATGATTCAAAAATATTTATTAATGAATTAAAATATATTTAATATGATACATAATTTTTAGGTACATTTATTGAAAGATGTATTAGATGCATGGAAGAAAGAAGTAGAAAAAAAACCACCATTGATGACAGTGGATGAAGCTTATAAAGTTCTTCAATTGTGCAGTGGAAAACAACATAACGAGGCTGAAGTCAGAAAATCATATTATAAACTTGCACAAATGTATCATCCTGATAAAAATCCACAAGGCAGAGTAAGTTGAATTAAAATTTAACAATATACGAACTTTCTGAATTGTTCATAGAAGAATTTTTTGTTTATAGGATAAATTTGAGGCTGTTAATCAGGCATACGAATTTTTATGTAGTCGAAGTTGTTGGTCGACTGATGGTCCAAATCCTGATAACATAGTGCTTATTTTAAGAACACAGAGTATTCTCTTCCATAGATATTCCGATGAACTTAGACCTTACAAATACGCAGGTTATCCACAATTAATCAAAACAATCAAACTGGAAACAGACGATGAGCAATTATTTTCAAAATCCGCGCCATTATTGGCAGCCGCTAGTGAACTTGCATATCATACTGTACATTGTTCTGCATTAAATGCAGAAGAACTTCGTAGAGAAGGAGGATTAGATGTTCTATTAGAAGCTTATACACGATGTGTTTCTGTTTTAAATAAATCAAGTAAACCTAATGATATAGCAGTGCAAGTATGCATGCATATCACTAGATGTTTCTCAGTTGCCGGATCATTTAGAGGCTGCAAAGACAGGATTATTGAACTACCACAACTAGTTAAAGATCTTTGTAGAATATTACATTTCAAGGTTAGTCATAATTTTTAAAATATCATTAAATTGCTATTTTTAAAATGCATAAATTTTAAAATTATTGTAATAATAATTTACAGCATTTAACAAAATTATGTTCGGTGGCCACAGAATGCGTGTCTTCCCTTGCTTCGGACAGTGTATTACAAATGCAATTGCTACAATCTGGTGCTTTATGGCATTTATTATTATTTATGTTTAATTATGATTATACATTGGAAGAAGGTGGCGTTGAAAGAAATCAAGACGAGAATCGCCAAGAAGTGGCGAATAATTTAGCAAAACTAGCTGTTCGAGCATGTGCAAGATTGGGTGGTTACATGATAGGAGAGAATGAAACACCTGTTAATCCAGTTACTGTTGCCGCTTTAGAAAGTTTATTAACGCCTTATCTAGCTCGTCAACTGTCGAAGGATAAACCGGAAGAAATATTAAAAATCCTGAATTCGAATTGCTCAAATCCATATTTAATTTGGGATAACGGGACAAGGGCAGAATTAAACGAATATTTGGAAGCTAAACGACAGGAAAGATTAAATGGCAATGATAATCTTGAGCATGATTTTAATGACTTTAAATATAGCGTCCATGCTGGTGAACTTATTATTGGAGAAATATTTGTAAAAGTATATAATGAACAACCCAATTTTCCTATAGAGGTAATATTGTGTAACGTTTTTTCAGAGAAAACATTTTTTTAATTAAATGAGTAAACAAATACTTTGCAGAATCCTAAAAGTTTTACAATTAATTTACTCGACTTTTTGTCTGAATCAACAAAATATTTGATGTCAATGGGAAATTCAACATCAGCTAAAAAGGATCAAGAGAAGTTGGAACATATTGTTATGTCTTTAGAAGCATTAAGAAATGTGATTAAAAATAATCCAGGAATTGAATTACAATGTATAGGACACTTCAGATTATTATTTTCACTTTTAAGTTATAATAATTTCAAGTTGATACAGAAAAATGCTCTTGAAGTTATTAGTAATGTTACAAAGAATCAAGAATGTGTAGACGATATTGCAGCAAATGAAGTTATAGTACATTTATTATTAGTTTTAAATTCTCTGAAAGAATATCAATTACTTATATTGGAAACCTTGTACGCTCTAATGAGCTCGACGAAGATCGTGAAAGATGCACTATCTAAAGGTAAAGTTAATTATGTGTACAACAACCGAGATTATACGTCCCTTTTTAAAATGAAATTTATAAAAATTTTAGGTGCTGTTATATACGTTCTTGATTTGTTTTGTAATTCGAGTAATACTCAGATACGTGAAGCAGCCGCAGAACTGCTTGGTAAAATGTCATCTGATAAGTTGGCTGGACCAAAAGTGAAATTGGACTTGTCTAAATTTTTACCGAGATTATTTAGTGAAGCTATTAGGGATGTTCCAAAACAGTGCGTACATATGTTTGAAACAAAACATGAGAATCCTGAATTAATCTGGGATGATAATGCCAAAGCTAGAGTGTCAAGAATCGTTGGAGAATTAAAAGACGAGTATGACATTTGCTTTTAAAATTTTAATCTCCTTTTTCAATTTTATTTATGACGAAATAAATTTTTTTCAGATATTATATGTTACAAAGACGAAATCCCAATGCAATATTAAAATTACCTGAAACTCAAAATAATATTGATGTCGCAACAAACGAACCCGCCGTCGCAGGTGTATACCTTAGATTATTTATAGCCAGTCCCACGTGGGCCCTTAGGAAACCTAAAGAATTTTTAAGTGAACTTATGGATACGACGTTAGGCCTTATGTCCAAAGAAAAAACTGATGTAAGTATACATTTTGATTTATTCTAGTACATGAATATATCGATTAATTTAAAATACTCTTAAATAGCCGGACATGTTAGAATTAACAACACAAGCATTAGTAAGTTTACTTCAAGCACAACCGAGTTTAGCAGATCAAGTTCCATCATTAGGACACATACCTAGGCTGTGTCGACAAATGGCAATGCAAAATAATCAACCATCTGTATATAAAACTGCGATATTAATACTTCATCAATTAGCAGCAAGCGAAGTAAGTTTTTTAATTGTTTTTATATGAAACATTGAATAATACTTAATGTTATTGATATTAATATAACATTAAATTATTTATCAAATTATCTTTCAGATTTGTATATCATCTATTTGTCAAACAGAGTGTATAAGTCCATTGAAATATGCAATGCAATCTAGACGAGATATGATAGCAATAGCATGCGAAACGTTGAACAGACTATTTTCAACTAATGAAGACAGGCTCATAAAACAAGTAAATAAAACTTTAACTGTTATTATCATTGTTATAAATCTAAAAATTTTTGTTGTTAATTGTTCTATATAGGCACTGGACGCTGAAATGGTACCTTATCTCCTAAATATATTAGAGGGACGATTAGATTTAATTGAAAATCCTGCAACTGCTAAAGCTCAAATAGTCAAAGCTTTAAAAGCGATGACCAGGAGCTTGTTGTTAGGTGAGAAAGTAAATGCAATACTGGAGAAGTCAAGTGTTTGGGCGGAATATAAAGATCAGCGACATGATCTGTTTATTTCTAATACAACTAATTCTGGTTACCTTACTGGTATGATATCAATTATTTTCATCCATTGAATATTTAATGTACATAATATATTTAAAGATAAATTATAATATACAGCTGGAACGCCGGTATCAGCTGGTTATTTAACGGCTGGACCTAGTACCACATTAACTACCGGTCCACCTCCAGTCGACAAAGAAGATAGTTTAATTAATAGAAATGATAGTATCTGATATAGGTAGCATCGTAATTAAAGAAAAAAATAAATAGGCAGTAAAAATGCCACTTCTGAAAATTCCTATCGGTAAATTGGTACCGGTGTAAAGACTACATTGCCTGTGATTTTTGGCTCCTTAAAATAAGGAATTTATCAATCGAATAATGTTTTTGTTGAATTTACATTTATATTAAGATCACAACACAATGATACTTTTTATTATGCTGTATAGGCAGATTATATAATTGTGTAAGATATGTCATTCTTTACAAAGATGTCAGCATGTGGCAAAAGATAGTATTCAATGAAAGTCTATTACTAAACAAATTTTTCTAGGAAATGTCCTTTGAAGAAAAGTCTCCCTAATCGATTGTAAAGATTTTCTAGACAACATTTCATTTTGTACTTAGTAAATCTTCCGATACGATTTTTCATCTTATAATAATCTAATTATCTAATAAACGAACTTACATTCCTGAAAGGAATAATACGTTCGAGGTTTAGCGTTATTGCTGTATCTGAGTGTGATTAGTATTCTATGGAGAAATTTTTAAATATTTACTAATAAATATAATATATGTATACTTGGTCCAATTTCAACTTCTCAGAATCCTATGTGTTAATGGAAATTATATTATTTTAGTTACCATCATTATTATATAAATTAAATCTATATTTATTAAATGTATCTTCAATCTAATCGCATTTTTCGATATGGCAAGATGCTTTCACTTTCTTTTTTATACATCAAGAGTTCATAAGCGTCTTTCATACTTCAAGAGATACAAAAGCGTTGTATAAAAGCGATTTATCATCATTTCTTCGCGGTAATTTCATATTTATTTTCTTCATTAATTTTATGAGGACACATGACAATTGCGATTGTATATTGAACGTCTATCAAACAAATCAAACAATTATAAAAAATGTTAAATATACATGATCTTAAAACAAAATCGGTCATATATTTTAAAACAATATTCATTTATTATTTCAGTGCTGTATATGTATATCCTTTAAAATTTCACATACATATAATTGTTATATAGCTCTTTTGTTTTATGTACGCTTAAGACCGAAAAAACGCTAAAACTTCTCGGTGATAATAAATGAGGATCTATCGAATGGAGTAGATTCCATGGGTAGAGAGTTCCTCTTTTTCATATCAACTTCTAATATTCTAATGAAGCGATAATTTAGCAAGTACAGACGAACATCCTTAGCTTAGAAATATAAAACAAAAGTAAAAGGACAAAAGTAACAAGCTACGTGTTGTTCTTTACTTGCTGTCCATTAATATTATAATATTCTTTTGCTACTTTGAATCGATGAGTCGAGTGTTCACGGTGTCCAACAAGCAACAAAACAAAGACACAAAATACTAAGAATAATAGTTCCTCTGGTAGCAAGAATATGTATGTGCCTGATGGACGCAATATAAAACAATATTTCTAATATTTCTTTAACATTTCTAAAACAAAGGTGAATAACTAAAACCCTCGTTTCTGATAGATCATTCAGTATTCGCGTGAATGGGATTTTTTTTGTCACTGTACACTCGATTCATTAATCGATCCTTCTTTTGAAAAAGTGAAAAAAATACGATTAGTTAGATAAAACAATACGGCGATCGAAACAATGATCATAACGAAATATAAAAATAGTATAAAAATTGATTGGCATATTCTTGCTGTACTATAATATTATAATATTGTTACTGGTAATCGAGCAACTATGTGAAAAAATATGAAAGGGCCTTAGTTATTTTTATGTGTTTGCGCCTGAGTTCTTAAGGTCGAGAGTAAGATATTGTATATAAACGCATATATATATATATATATATATATATATATATATATATATATATATATATATAAAAGAAATACCACAGATTATTGTACGTATAATTAGAAAATAAATGATTTTGCACATGATACAATTAACGAAAATCAACTAGAAAACATGGCATGATTTTTCTAATTTAATTGTCGTGTTTCTAATTTTATTCAGATATATGTTATTTTTCTTGAGTTTCGTGTAACATTTCGTCTGTGTTATTAAAATAATCTATAAAAGCTCTCTTTTAATTAAGTAAATTTGAGTCTATTTTAAAATCGTGTTTCAGCAGAACATGATATTAGATTTGTACAATACTTATTTTAATACTTATTTTAATCCATATGATTGACAAACAATAATCAACAATCGAAACAATTTTAAAAAGTGCTAGACTTTTTAAAAGATGCTTTAGGTTCATAAGAGATATATTTAGTAATTTTTCTAAGTACTTTAAATGAGCTTTAAATTTTTATTTCACGTATAATTCTATACGTCGCTCCATTGTGTAACCAAATTTTAAAAGCTTTAAAATTCCATTAATAGAAATTCCAAAATATAGAGAAACTCATGATTATACAATTTCCCACGAAAAAATTTCAAAAGATCATTTAAAATAGGAAGAAAAAACATAATTACAAGCAATAACAGAAATTAGTTCCACTGTCTCACCGCTACGTGGCATTTCAGTATCCATAAATTGACTAAATTTTCATTTGCAAGAAAATCTGATTAAGATAATTAATTTGTGAACTTTTGTGTTTTATGAACAATTGTATCTTCCAAATTAGATCCTGAACTTTCATTCTATGTGCCATTTGAATTGTAAAATGTATGTAGATTGCAAATTTTTTTCAATAGATCGAGGCACTCTTTCGTCCAAATAAAATTTATTTTTTAAATCGGCAACATTGTAAATGGTATTAAAATGATAAGATAGATATACATAAAATGTATTAGCACACTATATTTTAATATTCATAAACAAAAGAAATTATGTGACTGGAAGATAGAATTAATAAAAATCGGAAATGTTTATATAACGCTACTTACTAGATTCGTACTTCACAAATTCCAATGCGTTAAGTATTAGCATAGATACAGACAACACCCCATTAATAGATTAGATATAGTAAATTAGTTATTGAATTAAATTTAGAAAGTGACAAAAAAGTAAATGAAATTTATTATCTATACATTAAAGTTATGAAGATAGTTTGTGCTGCAAAAATATGTAAATACTCTTTAGACAATGAAGACTCGACCAATGTCAAATTTATTCATTTCCCAAACAATGATATGTAAGTTTTGTCAAGTTATGAATTAAATTCTTCTATTTATAATACTGGTTATATACATATTTATAATCTATGAGCAAAAAATTTTCCTCAAATTATTATAGAATAGTAGAATAGTAGAATAATATTTTTAATTAGTCATTTTTCTTTGTCAATCAAATATTTTATTTTATAACTTGGCATAAATTATTTCTTTACAGATCAAAAATATGGGCACATCAGTGTGATAGAACAGACCTTTTAATGAAGTCTAATGAAGAATTGTATTTAAACTATTATATATGTTCTCATCATATAGAGGATCGCTATTTCATAAATAAAACAAATCCTGTGATAATAGACCAACATGCTATTCCAACTTTATTTGATTCTCATACTAATATCGAAAAAGATTCAAGAAATGTCTTTGATAGAAATGAACAAACCCAAATAGCTGATAATGTGTTATCATATTGTGATATGGATGTTGAAATAGATCAGTATCATGATATGAATATTAAATTTTCAAATTTATGTAGAATATGCCAGGAATCATGTGTGGATAGTATAGAAATATTTTCATTGAAAGGGATAGACTTGAGGCTAAGAGAAAAAATAAATTTACATCTACCAATTACAGTTAATATGGAAGATATAATGCCACAAAAATTGTGTATGAGCTGCTACAATAAATTAGAAATTGCACACTCGTTAGCTGTAACATCGTTAAAAACAGACATGAAGTTAAAAAAATTTTTGAACATTAATGTAGAAGTAAGTAGCTATCGATTAATTTAATCTTTAAGTAATATATATCATAATCATAAGAGATTTGTATATTGTTTTACAGCTAAATTATGATCATAGATATAATGCAATAGTAAAGAAGTGTTCTGTAGAAATAGCTGAAGAAATGTATATGAATGAAACAACTGAAGTTACATCTGTAAAGTTATCTTCTAGCAAAATTAATGAAATTTCTATGAATCACGAAGTCACTGAAAAATTTAATGACTTGCAAAATACTAATATGCAAAAGGATAATTTTAAAAATATAACAAAAGAAGTGCAGTCTGATTTAAATTGTTTTATTGAATCACACAATAAAGAAATTAAAGAAAATGAATGTACAACTAGTGTAACAAAAGATTATTCAGAAAATGAAACATTAAATAATGCAATTCAATGCATTTATTGCAAGAATGTATTTAAAACGCAAGAAATATTTGAAAATCACAAAATGTTGTGTGTTGAAGAAGAAATAGTCATACAGAAGGAAAAAGAAACCAATAATAATATGAATAATAAAGAATCCAATAACATAAAAATAATGAACTTCCAATTTGTAACGAAAACTTGTAATATTTGTCACGAACATTTTGAAACTGAAAAACATTTCATTGAACATATCTCATACTGCAAATTTTTTCAAGAAGATTATCAAATTACTGACCACAAAGCACTCGCAAAGACGGAACAGTGCAATGACTATAGAAATTCTTACAGTACTAATAATCTATTGATAGAAACTAATAAAAAATGTGGCCACTGTAATTTGATTTCTAATACTAAAAAGGAATTATTAAATCATATTATGGAATGTCATGAGGGCCAACATTTGTTTAAATGTATTATGTGTAACAAAAGCTATGAAAAATGGGCTAGTTTAGACATACATGAAGCCACTCACAGACTAGATAAACCTTACCTATGCGATTTATGTGGAAAAAGCTTTAAACATTCCAATAATTTAAGAGGTCACAAAAGAACTCATTTAGATGATTCAAAAAAAAAACGGCACATTTGTGATATTTGTGGAAATGCATTTAGATCTAGGTAGCATTCTAGAACTTTCAACTACTCTATCATAAAATACATCATCAAATTTGTATTATTCAATGTTAAATATATAATTCAGATTTCATTTGGGAGAACATATGAACCAGCATAATGGAAATAAACCTTACTCTTGTGAAAAATGCGGCAAAGCTTTTTACAAAAGGATACAATTAAGACAGCATAAACTTTCCCATGGTTTAAATAAACATATTTGTCCAATTTGTGGGGCAGCTTTCAATCGTAAGGGAAATATGAATACACATCTTAAACGTCATAATAACAGAAACGACATGTATACATGTAGTGTAAGTATATCATTGTATCATTGTATCATCGCACAAGTAGATTAAAATTGTACCAAAATCGTTGATACATAGAAACATTAAATTGTTAATACGTAGAAGCATTTTACTTCTAGATATGTACACATAGATGTAAATCAATGAGTGAGTTGAAATCACATAGAAAAACTCATACAGAACAAGACATAGAAAATATAAGCAAACGGTGTATCGATAAAACTATATGGAAATGTAAGAGTTGTAGTCGAATATTTTCAACTCGAGCGGTATTATTGAATCATGAACATATACATAAAAAAGACAGAATAAGTATCGACTGCAATATTTGTGGGAAGAAATTAGCGAGTAAAAATTCTTTAATATATCATAAAAAGTCTATTCATTCTTCGGAGAGACCGTACATATGTCAGTACTGCAAAGAATCGTTTGTTTCCAAAGGATCGCGTCTTATACACGAAAGAATACATACCGGAGAACGTCCTTACGTTTGCAAAATATGTAAAATGGAATACAGATGTTCAAGCAATCTTAATCAACACATGAAAATTCATTCTGATATTAAGCCTTATAAATGTATATACTGTAATAAAAGTTTCACACGAAAAGGAGCGTTAAATGTACATGAGAGAGTTCACACTGGAGAGAAACCATTTGCCTGCCAAATATGCGATAGAACATTTTCTCAAAAAAATGACATGATCAAGCACACTAAAACGCACAATGCCAAATCGTTGTCTTGCGAACAATGTGGTGAAGTGTTCATAAAGAAGAAAGATATCCTGAAACATATTGGTTTACATGAAGAAAATCCAATAATTCAGGAATATGTAGAGGTACAACAAGAAATGGAATGTTATAACGTAGATATAGTATGCTCTCAATTTAAGTAATTTATACAATTTACAAAAAAATTGTCTTCGTAATCTGTTTTTGTTTTAAAAAACGAAAATAAAGTTAACCTTAAACAATGTAATAATATTATTCTTCAATAATGTAATTGTGAATAAACTATAAATAATATTTTGCAGTTCTTGATTTGATAGGAATTGAAATAAAAATTGGAATTAACTGTCATAATTAACGAATTATTCAGTATGATAATACTGAAAAATGCTTACTATGCAACTAATACATAATTCGTAGTTCATAATTCATAATTCATAGTTCGATAAAATGAGGAAAAAAATAACAAAGATAGAAAATTAATATTCTGAGAAGTTTTATTCAATAAATTGAGTATTAATATTAATTCATTTTAAATATAATCTTGTATTTGATTTTTTAATTATATTAATTATGAATCATATCTATTAGATTTATTATATGACAATTTAGTAGGATAAATTAATATATTTCTAATAGAAACTAGTATATATCTAAATCATGTTGCACGCTATTATTTTCTTGAAAACGTTTAATTAAAATTTTGTTCTATAAAAACGTAAATTACTTACGTAACCGAGATTTCAAATTTATGATATGTACATTTTATGCATTATACGCAATTCGATTTCTCAGAATGAATTTTAAAGAATAGTTTTAACTGCTGAAGTTTCAGAATATCGCAGTGTTATTATGATTCTATATCATTATAATTGTAAATATTAATGTATAAAAGATTCGAAAAAATGCATTTTCATTTACTTTCTCGGCAGAAATACCTAATGGAACATCTCCATCGTATTTCAAAGTAATTCAACTAGTTTATGTGTTTGCCAGTGATTATTATTATACAATTTAAACAACATTCAACAAGTTGAATCAAGTAAAACCGAAGAGAGCAAAAGTGTCAAGATGAGTGGAGTACAAGAAGCCCAACGATTAACTAAAGAAAAGAGTAAGTGTAAAAGTCAGATACAGAAGTTTTACGCTGGCAAGCATATATTACTTACTGGATGTACTGGTTACCTTGGCACTCTTATTTTGGAAAAAATTTTGCATACATGTACTGAAATTAGTAAACTTTATATTCTGGTCCGAGAGAAAAAAAACATGGTAATTGAAGACCGATTGAAAAAACTCTTTGAAAGTGAGGTAAGTCTAAAGAAAATACTAAAGGGCGATGCGATACTAAAATATAATTATGATATTAACGCCGATAATAAAAATTCCATTATTGTTTTACTAATCCTTTCAATACCGTAAACGAGGTATCTCGTCTATAGCAGCGAAAGGGTTAAAATATTCACACGATACTCTTTTATTACAACATAATTTATAGCTCTGTATTGTTATCAGGTATTTGACAGATTACGTGAATCAAATCCGAATTATATGGAAAAGATCGTGCTGATTTACGGCGATCTAAATAAAGACGACCTAGGTCTCTCACCCGAAAATCGTCGATGTCTGATAGAGAACGTGAATATAATAATTCACAATGCATCGATCGTGCGATATGATGTAAAACCGTCCTATGTTTTGCGAACAAACGTGATTGGCACTGACAAATTGCTGCAACTTGCAACGGAGTGTTCTCATTTAGAGATATTCGCGTATGTCTCGACAGCGTATAGTCATCCTTCCAACATAATAAAGGAGGAAAAGTTTTACCCACCTCCGGCTGATCTGAAACTCATCGGAGACGTAATAAAAGCCGATGAAGAGAATGAAGCTGGAATTACAAATGAAGCGATACGCGACATCACAGGGGACTGGCTGAATTTGTACCCTTTTAGCAAAGCCACCGCTGAAGGTCTAGTCGAAGCTTACGGCAGAAAGAGGTCTCTTCCCTGTATAGTGTACAGGCCTTCTATCAGTATGACAATTATGATATTTACATGATATTTTATGATATTTACACCAAAAAAGTATTCGAAACTTATCTCCTAAGAACAAAATTGTAGACCAAATTAAATCGCAATAATTTCATTCTTTACAGTAATAATATTAACCCAATGCGCAGTAATGCTTACACATTACAATTATGTACATATATATTCAATAGTTTTAGGAGCGTACAACGAACCAATTCCAGGATGGATCGGAAACAAGAATGGCCCTGTAATATTATTTAGAGCACTAAGGGGAGGTTTCATGCATGTGTTACAATGTAATGAGAATGAATGCAATATGGATCTAATTCCGGTTGACATGACAGTTAATAGTCTCTTGGCATCGATATGGGACTATGTTGTACATAGGTATTACATTATTTTATTAAAACTTTTTATGAAAAGATTGGTAAAAATTGCATTTTCTTAAATTTCTGTATACTGTATAGGAGTAGGTAAGGTAATAATGAATTATTCCACTATTCTATTCTCTTATTCTTTTTTCTTTTTTTTTTTTTAAAGAGAAACGCATGAACCACAAGTATATAATTATGGATCTAGTGATTGGAATCCTCTTAGCAATAAAAATCTGCAGGCGTATGGAATGGAAATAGCACACACATATCCATCGAATGAAATGGTTTGGTATCCGTTCGTGGTCCAGATCAATAATTTTTACGGTTTTGCTATATTATTTACACTATTTAGTATTATTCCTGGTATACTAGCAGACCTAATCTTCTTGCTTCGGTGGGAGAAACCAATGTAAGATTCTAACTTTAAGAAAACTTTACTGAAAAAACTTTACTTGACTTTTTAAGATAATTTTGAAATAATACCATTTGTATACTTACCGGTATATTTGTTTTGTACACAGATTTACAACTATACTAAAGAGCGCAATTTTAAATTACGCGACTCTAAGACGATATCTGGTTCCTGAACGGATTTTAAAAACAGATAATTTAAAAAGAGTTTTAAGTCTCGCTAATTCAGCCGATATGAAAGAGTTTTTCTTTGATTTATCAGCGATGGACTGGAATCAACTTTTTCAAAGAAATAACAGAGGTTTTCGAAAATTATTGAAGGAGCCATTAGAACCGTCTCCTGCCGCATTGCGGAAATATCGAAATTTGAAGATACTACATTATACGGTTCTCGGTTTACTCGTACTTTTTTTACTGAATCTTTTCTACAGAATAA